>CM071934.1:2188198-2455669 GCA_016081115.2 Rehmannia glutinosa | reverse complement strand
GTTGTACTTCGATTTCAGTTACGTATTGCTATAGGAGTCAAAGGCCTTCAAAGTTCTTTGTATACTTTGATTATAAATATAAATACCTTCGGGTATCGCTTTTAACGGAAGTCCGACAAGAAATTTAGCTCCCCCATCATACTCATCTCGAATTCACCTTGCATTAACTTGGAGAATTTTCGCATTAAAAGATCTCTTAGTAGCACCAAAGATAATATCATCAACATAAATTTGCACAAGTAAACAATCTTGCCCTTTTTCAAAAACAAAGAGTAGAGTATCAACTTTACTCTCTTGTAAAACCATTTTGGCAAAAGAAAAGAGCTAAGTCTATCATACCATGCACGGTGCTTGTTTTAAACCATACAAAGCCTTTTAAGTTTATAAACATCATTAGGCCTAGAAAATTTTCAAACCTGAGGTTGTTTTACATGACTTCTTCTGAATAATACCATTTAAGAAAGCCGATTTAACATCCATTTGGTAAAGTTTGAAATTTTGAAATAAGAATAGGCAAGTAAAATACGAATAGCTTCTAAACGTATTACGGGTGCAAAAGTTTCATCATAGTCAATACCTCCTTGACAATACCTCGAGCTACTAACTCGCCTTATTTCGAACAATGTTGCCTTGATCATCAAGTTTGTTCCTAATACCCATTTTGTACCAATAATTGTTTGAGATGGAGGACAAGGTACTAATTCCCTACACATCATTTCTTTCAAATTGATTCAACTCTCTTGCATTTCCAAAAACCAATCTTCATCCTCAATAGCTTCCTTAGCATTTTTAGGCTCTTTTTTGAGATATAAGAGCTTTCTGCAAAATTCCTTCGAGTCATTACTTTATCAAGGATCACCAATAATAAGATCTTTTGGTGATCTCCTTAAATTTCAATGCTATGGGAAGATTCAAGTATCACCCCTATCTTCGAGGACATTTGAACTTGAAGGTTGATCATTATGAGCATCACTTTGAACAATGAGGTTCAACAATATCCTCTTCATCACTATCGTCATCGGGGTATTCTTTCAACACCCGAGGCTTCATTAAATTTGACATGAATAGATTCTTCAACAACCATGCTAGTCTTGTTGTAAACCCGATATATCTTTGCTCTTGGTTGAATACCCCATAAATATACCTTCATCGGCCTTAGGATCAAGTTTGTCCAATTGATCCTTAGTATTCAAAATAAAGCACTTACATCCAAATATTTTGAAATAACTAATATTTGGAGTTCTTCCTTTCCAAAGCTCATATGGAGTTTTATTCATTTTAGGACGAATATAAACTCGATTAATGACATAGCAAGTAAGCGACTTACGGCTTCGCCCAAAAATACTTTGGAAGTGAAAATTCATTGAGCAAGGATCGACTCATTTCTTGTAATGTTCGATTTTTCCGTTCGGCTACTCCATTTTGTTGAGGTGTCCTTGAGCCGAGAGATTATGAGCATATCCTTTGGTTTCACAAAATACTCTAAATTCACCGTCAAATTCTCCACCTCGATCGCTTGAATGACTTGATAAGATCTCTTTTTCATTCTCAATAAGTCTACACAACTTAACAAACTCATTAACGATCGCTTTTATTGGTAAGAAAAAGAGCCCAAGTATATCTCGAATAATCATCGACTATAACAAAAGTGTAATGTTTTCCACTTAGACTAGCCGTACTAATATCCCCATACAAATCAAGGTGAAGCAATTGTAGGGGTTTGGTAGTGGAAATTTCATTTTTGGGCTTAAAACTACTCTTAACTAATTTGTTCTTTTGACAAGTGTCACATAAGCCAAGATTTTCAAAATTCAATTTGGGTAGTCCTTTTACATGTTGGTTCTTGTAAATATTTTTCAAATTCTTGTATCCAACATGTCCGAAGTCGCCTATGCCATAAACTCGTTAAATCATTATTGGCGACAAGACAAGAAACATTTTGACTAACCAAATCACTAGTACAAATTTTGTAAAGATTGCCTTTTCTATTTGCTTCACAAATAATATTACCATTTTTAAGAATAAGGCATTTTTCTTTATTAAAAGAAACATCATAATTTGAATCACAAAGTTGGCTAACACTTATCAAATTAAACTTAAGCCCTTCTACTAAAAGAACATTACAAAGAGAGAAAGAAGAGTTACCAATTTCTCCATTTCCAAGAATTTTTCCTTTGCCATTGCCGGACATGACCATACCCTCTTCTCGAGCTTGATGTTGGTAAAAAGCTCTCCTCCCGGTCATATGGCGTGAACATCCGCCGTCCACGAGCCATTTTGAATCCTCCATGGTTGTTATAGCCCCTATTACCTACAAAATCATTTCTTTTAGGTACCCTATAATTTTGGGTCCATGGGGGTTAGTCTTGAGACCTTTGGGTCTCCAAACATGTCTTGAGCTATTTCTCAATTTGCAATTATTAGCATAATGTCCAACTTTGCCACAATAAAAACAAGTAGGAGTATTATAATTATTGCACGCATAAAAGCTCGGACCTTGGTTATTTTTCTTAAAAACACTTTGAAATGGCTTATAACCAAGTCCCGATTTGGAATGCTCACCTCTTGTGCATCTAAAATTTTTGTGACTTTATCCGTACTTATGTTGAAACGATGCACGTCATTTTCAAACATTCAATATCTTTTGTGAGCGATTCTTTTCGGTTTCAAGAGAATGAATTCTAGTAAGAGTAAGAGCATGAGCTTTGTCTAAAGATTCATAAGAGGTAAATAATTTTTCCTTTTCAACCTTAATCTCCTTATGCTCCTTTTTCAAATTTTTGTATTTAACGATTAAATTTTGAAACTCAATTTGCAATTCATCAAAATCACATTGCAAGTCATCAACTATGGAGGAAGTATAAAATTTGAGTGTACCTCATTGTTTTCATCGTCTATAGCCATGAGACCGTGTTCGGTTTCTCCTTCCTCATCGGTTGTTTTGAGTAGTTCATCCCATGTTTTGACTTCCGCATTTAGAGCCTTCTTTTTGTAAAAGGCTTCCTTTTCTTTTGCTCCTCTTCATCGAGCTTTGGGCAATCGGCAATGAAGTGCCCGGTTTTCCGCATTTAAAGCAAGCATTATCTCTTGGTTTTCTTGCTTTATTTTTATTCACAAATTTTGCAAATTTTCGAACAAGTGCGGCGCCTCCTCATCATCATCATCATTATCATAGTATGCATTATTAGAAGAGGAAGCAAGACCCTTTAGGAATATTTTGCATACCCGATTGATTGATGGTTGGTTTGGTATTTTTCCTCTCCTTGAGATAGACTTCATAGATGAGAGGTTCCCGATGAGCTCGCCAAACTTGAGTGTCTCAAGATTTTGTCTTCCGTGATTGCCGTCACCTTTTCTCGACCATGAACCGGGAAGAGCATTCAATACCTTAGTCACTTTGTCTTCTTCGGAGATGACTTTTACCGAGGGCCACAAGAGGATTGACAATGTTGTCAAGCCTTTCCACCATCTTGAGATGCTTTCACCATCATACATGTTAAAGTTTTCAAAGTCTTTAACAAGCATGGTCTTTCTAGCTTGCTTGACCTTCTTTGTCCCTTCATATATAGTCTCCAATTTTTCCCAAACCTCATGTGCCGACCTTATGCCTCGTATGCGATTGTACTCGGTGGCGGTAAGTGAGCAATGCAAAATATTTAAGGCCTTACCGTTTAGAGAGAAAGCCTTCTTATCATTTTCATCGAACTCCTTGAAAGGTTTAGGAGTCGAGGTGCCATCCTCCATTTTTTTCGTTGGTTGATCAACTCTTCAATAACCACATTCCATATGTCAAATCCGCACTTTGTAGAAAGACTCCATACGGTCTTTCCAAAATGCGTAGTTATTGGCGTCGAACAATGGTGGCTTGTTGGTGGAGGCGCCTGGTGGTGAGATAAGCGTCATTCGTAGCCATGGATCTTTCCTCTTTACTCGAACGAGCTAGCCAAAGAGTTTGGCTTTGATACCACTTGTTAGTCCAAGTGGCTACGATAATCTAGAGGGGGTGAATAAATTATCTCGGTTTTTGATTTTGCCCTCTTTTTTCAATAATCAACCAAAGACGAAATGTAAATGCGGAAATAAACAACACTCGTCGATTTAAAGAGGTTCAACCCACCTAGGGCCTAATCCTCTACCACCCCAAAGATTCTGGGATGGATTTCAAAAAAGAAAGAAAAGATTTTATTAATTTACCAAAAATTAATACAACACCTTGAGGATTACCACAACCCTCCTTCACCACTTTGAGGATTACCACAATCCTCTTACACCACCTTGAGGATTACCACAACCTCTCTTACAACACCTTGAGGATTACCACAACCTCTTACAACACCTTTGAAGATTACCACAACCTTCAAACACCTATCACCTGATCACCCAAGTGTATTCTTACCACAAGAATACTCACAAGGATGTCTTGTGTTGAATGATGACCAAAATCAAGATTACAACTCAATAATGATTGATACAATATGAGTGCAAGTGTAATCAAGAATTGAAAGCCCCAGACCTCAAATTTGTGCAAGTGAAAGTGCTAAGGCTAATACAACAAGAGATATATGAAAGTGTTTGCTTTGTTTGCTCTTTGCTTGTATAGAGTGTTGTATCTTGTTGCTTGAATGAAGCCTCTATTTATAGGAGGTCTTGGCTTTGATTTCCGTACATTGCTCCTCCTTGGGAGTGATTTGCTTTGCAAAAGAAACCATTTAAAATCATCAATATAGTGGTAGAAATCAATCCCACAAAATAGGGAAAAGTCATTGCAAAAACGCACCTGGATAGTTTCATTGTCAAACATGGGTTCGACCGTCGCGCAGAGATAAGATTGAAATTGAATTCTCATGAATTTTTACACAGGGGACCGTCGAAGAGGGTGCGACGTCGCCTCTCACCGGGTGGCAGTTGCGAGCGTTTTTCTGAAACAGAGAAGTCCTGAACAAAAATCCAACTTGCAGTGTAGTCGCCTCCGGCCGACGGTCGACCACACCGTCGCCCACCTGGTCGACGGCCGCCCGCCTCTTTTTCTTTACGTCCCATTTTCTCGTTTCAAAACTCAACTCAGTACGGGTTGCCCTATGGGCGACCTGGTGAGCTGAAACAAAAGTGTTGTCCAATTTTAAATCGAAAATAAACCCCAAGAAATACTCCGAAAAATAGTAAAAACATTTTAGATCGATCGGAGGTATTGGGACAACATTTAGAGACATTGTTTTGGTATAAAAACTCATTTTAATAAAATCATCAAAATCATGATAAAAACATTTATCTAACACATGTTCAACAAGGATGAGGCAAAGATGGATAAAATTGAAAACCATGTCACCCAATTGGGGTCCCAGATGAAGAATCTTGAGACCCAAATTGGTCAAATAGCTACGATTATTGGTGGGCAGCATCAAAAATGCCAATTTCCGAGCAACACTGAGGTAAATCCAAAGGAACAGTGTAAAGCCATTCGTCTGAGGAGTGGAACGGAATACGAGGGGCCGAAAATACCGAGAAAATTCGAAGAATCGCAGACGGCACGGCCGTGCGCCACCGCACGCGCCTAGCCCGTGCTCCTGGGCGACATTCGATGCTCCGGTTGATGCGAAAACCGAGGCAAATGGCGAGATAAGGCGAAAGGAGCCGAGGAACATCGTCTTGAACAAAAAGGGGAAAAGCTTAAATCCTCCTCTAACCCCGATATTTCTAAACTTAATGTTCCCTTCCTTTTCCCCAACGTTTTCAAAAGAAAAGTTAGACGCACAATTTGCTAAGTTTTTAGATATTTTTAAGAAATCGCATATTAACATTCCTTTGCAGACATTGGGCGGATGCCCAATTACGCTAAGTTCTTGAAGGATGTTATGTCAAAGAAAAGGAAGATGACTAGTTTGAGACGACCCGATCTGACAGAGGAGTGCAAAGCAATAATCCAAAGGAAACTACCACGAAAATTGAAAGATCCTGGGAGTTTCACTATCCTCAGTGCTATTGGTGATGTCTTTAAGAAAGCACTTTGTGACTTAGGAAACGAGTATTAACTTAATGCCCTTGTCTATTTTCAGGCAACTTGGATTGGGAGAGGTAAAACCATCTACGGTCACTTGTCGCAGACCGATCACTCACGTATCCAAAGGGAATCATCGAGGATGTACTTGTCAAAGTTGATAAATTCATATTCCCTGTGGATTTCTTAGTCTTGGACATGGAGGAAGATAAAGACGTTAAGCTGATACTTGGCCCATTCCTAGCGCGGCAGAGGAAAGGCCTTAATAGATGTGCAAAAGGGAGAGCTCACATTATGGGTTAATGATGAGCATGTTCTATTTATGATATATAAGTCACTTCAATTTCATGATGGTGTGGAGACTTGTAAATTCATAGACGTAGTTGAATCCTGTATTGATGAGTATGCGGATCATACATTGTTTCGGGATACTTTGGAGTTTGGTTTGACACATTCGTGTTCAACATCGAACTTGACTATTGATATTGATAACCAAGACTTGTATGATTGTGTTTGTGCTTTGGATAATATGTGAACTACCGAGGAGCGCAAGAGGCGCACACGCCGAAAAACGCACGGAATCGGGCCCGACACAGGGCGCACGACCCGTGCCTTGAGCACGCCTGTGGTTGTGCGTATGGGCGACGAAAAATTGAAGAAAATAACGCGACACGACCGTGCCATAAGGTCGAAGGGAACAAGGAGGCGAGGATGGCACGGCCGTGCTCATCAAAGACGGCCGGCGTGCTCCCATCCGGGAGGCCAAATCGAACCTTAACTCAAACCCTTGCCCGAGCATCTCAAATATGCATTCCTTGAAGCGAATAACACGAGTCCGTAATCGTATCATCGCTTTTAACTTCGTTCAACTCGATAAATTGCTTAGGTATTACGAAAACATAAGTCGGCGATAGGTTGGTCAATTTCGATTTAAAAGGCATTAGTCCATCGATTGTGATGCATAAAATTAGAATGGAAGATGTCTACAAACCTTCGTGCAAAATCAAAGAAGATTAAACCCTATAATGCAAGAAGTCGTTAGAAAAGAAGTTTTAAAATGGTTAGATCTTTAATTATTTATGCTATTTCCGATAGCTCTTGGGTAAGTCCTAAAGTACAAGTGGTGCCAAAGAAAGGGGGATGACGGTAGTAAGAAACGAGAGTGATGAGCTTATAGCGACTAGAGTAATAATCGGATGGAGAATTTGTATTGATTATAGGAAGTTGAATGATGCTACTCGCAAAGATCACTTTCCTCCCCTTTATTGATATAATGTTTGATCGTTTAGCGGGATATGATTATTATTGTTTTCGATGGTTATTCCGGTATAATCGATCATGATTGCCGGAAGACCAAGAGAAGACGACCTTTACATGCCCCTATGGTACCTTTGCATTTCGCAGATGCCATTCGGACTTTAACGCACCCGCTACTTTTCAAAGATGCATGATGGCTATATTCCATGATTTCATTGAGAAAATAATGGAGGTTTTCATGGATGATTTTTCCGTGTTTGGAGATTCATATGATCATTGCTTGGATAACCTTTCTCTAGTTTTTGCGAGATGCGAGGAGACTAACCTTGTTTTAAATTGGGAAAAGTGCCACTTCATGGTACGAGAGATGGCATTGTTTTAGGCCACCGAGTCTCTTCCGCGGTTTGGAAGTTGATAGAGCGAAAGTTGTGGCAATCGAGAAACTCCCACCTCCAACAAACGAGAAAGCCATTCGAAGTTTTTTGGACACGCCGATTCTCTGGAAGGTTTATCCGAGACTTTTCTAAAATCACTAAACCTTTAAGTCGCTTATTAGAAAAGATATCGCTTTCAATTTTTCCAATGATTGTTTTATGTGCTTTTGAAATTCTCGAAGAAGGCTTTGGTGACAACACCCATTCTAGTGGTTCCGGATTGAGTCACCCTTCGAACTAATGTGTGATGCCAACGACTTTGCGGTTGGGGCTGTTTTGGGTCGAAAAGAGACAAGATGTTGAGCCATCTACTATGTGAGCGAGAACTTTAGATAGTGCCCAACAAAACTACACCACCACTGAGAAGGAGATGATGGCTATCGTGTTTGCATTCGACAAGTTTCGCTCTCTTACTTGATTGGCACTAAGACAATAGTCCACACCACCACGCAATTAAATATCTATTTGATAAAAAGGATGCCAAACCGAGACTCGATTCGGTGGATTCTCTTGCTACAAGAATTCGATGTGGAGATTCGGGATAGAAAGAAAGGGAATGAGAATGTAGTAGCCATCACTTGTCCAGACTAGAATACAAAAAGGAGGAGAAAGAAATCACGGAGGCAATTAAGGAGGAATTCCCCGATGAGCAACTTCTGATGCTACAAGCTAAATTCCCATGGTATGCCGATTTTGTTAATTATTTGGTTGCGGGGTTTTGCCTCCGGATTTATCATCCTATCAAAAGAAGAAGTTCCTCCATGATGTCAAGTTTTACATGTGGGGCGATCCCCCCGCTTTTTTAAGAGGTGCGCCGACACCATCATTCGACGATGTGTACCTCAAGAAGAGTGGGAGGGGAGTTCTCACTGCCCGAAGTGTCATTCTTCACCTTCCGGAGGACATTTGGTCAAGTCCGACGCGCATGCAGACTAAGGTATTACAAAGTGGATTATACTTGCTACATTATCTAACGATTGCTATCTATTCGCATACAAAGTTGTGATAGGTGCCGCGGATGGGAAACATCTCGAGACGACATGAGATGCCAATGACGAATGTAATGGAAGTTGAACTCTTCGACGTGTGGGGATCAACTTCATGGGGCCCTTCCCATCTTCGTCGGGCTATCAATACATTCTACTTTGCGATGGAATACGTATCTCGATGGGTTGAAGCTATTCCAGCTCGGACCAATGATGCGCGAGTAGTGCTCAAATTCTGAAGAAAAATATATTCACTCGGTTTGGAACCCCAGAGCTTTGATTAGCGGCGGGGTCACACTTTGTGAATAAATTAATGAGCACTCTACTTGCGAAATACGGGGTTAAGCACAAGTGGCATTAGCATACCATTCGCAAGCAAACGGGCAAGTAGAGATAGCCAATCGTGAGATTAAGCGATTTTAGAGAAAACATGAACATAAATCGCAAAGATTGGGCCATGAAGCTAGATGACGCACTATGGGCATATCGGATCGCATACAAGACACCCTGGGCACATCTCCGTATCGAGTTAGTCTTGGAAATCGTGTCACTTGCTCCGAATTAGAGCATAAGGCGTTTTGGGGTCAGAAGAAGTTGAATTTTGACTTCCAAGGGTGAAAAGAGGCTCTTGACCTAAATGAGATGGAGGAATTCCGGATGAAGCCTATGAAAATTCCGGATTTACAAGGAGCGAACCAAACGATGGCACGATCGAATGATAAAGAAGAGGAGTTTTTACCGGGTGAACAAGTCCTTTTGTTTAACTCGCCTTAAACTCTTTCCGGAAAGCTTAAGTCAGATGGTCGGGGCCGTTTGTGATAAAGAAAGTGTTAAATCCTCCCGGAATAGTGGAGCTATTGAGCCGAGATGGGGAGACATTCATGGTGAATGGCCGAGAATTAAGCATTACTTGAGCCGGGAGCAAAAGGAGGAGGTGACACGCCTCACATTGCTAGAGCCATGATCAACTAAACAAAGCGTCAAGCTATAAACGTTAAATTTAGCGCTTGTTGGGAGGCAACCCAATGGTTTTGTTGTTTTATTTCTTCCCATGTTTCTTAATTTGTTTCCTTTCCCTTTTCTAAGTTAGGATTTAATTGCTTTCATAGGTTAGAAGTTTTCCTTAAAAAAAAAAATTGAAAATTTCGAACACAAGTTCGGACCAACCGACGGGCAACCCGTGCCATATGACACGGCCCGTGCCTTTTCCGAGTCGGGGCTCAAAAGTTCGGGCCCTAGCACGGCCACCCGTGCCGTTTTGCACGGCCCGTGCGCCTTCGAGTTTTGGGGGATCAATCCTTCGGCCCTAGACGCGGCCCGTGCGAATGAGCACGCCCCGTGCTCATACTGCTGAGCTTATATCGGACGGCGGGGGCTTACGTTCGCACAATTTCTTCCTCTCTCTCTCACAAAAGACACAAAATACACTCCCTCCAATTTTTTTTTTCGAAAATTTCTTCTAGATATCATCACTACTCACCTCCCACACTACTCTAAACACGAACTACACTTGTGAATTTGCTTGGAAGCAATGATTTGGGGTAGTTAGCACCTAGGGTTTCAAAGAAAATCCAACTCTCTTCTAATTCTCGGAATTTAAGGTATGAATTGAAATTTTTATGTCAAATTTCTTGAGAAATATGGACTAGGGTTGATATATAATGCTTGTGTGATACTTTAGCCAGGATTTTAATTGAAATTTTCTATGGGGCTTTTTATCGAACACCTTGTGGGTTGTTGAATTGTGATGAATTTAGTTGATTGCTTGATGGATTATACTTGTGCTAAATTGTTTAGGAAGTTAGGGGCTAGGATTCTCGGCAATTATATTGGTATGTGAGTTGAAAGCTTGATTATGGGTCGAATTGTTGAGATGAGCTACTATACTTCTAGTGTAATGTTTGTATTCATTCATTGTTTGTTTTTACTTGGCAAGTATGGATTCTCACGATTGTTTTGCCAGGTACTAATTTGAAAACATGGTGAACCACGACCAACCGAGTAGACGAGGTTGGGGAGCGCGCGCCGCTCGAGCGCCACCACACCCGACAGCCCCCAGTGCTTACGGGCTCACTATCGACGAGAACGATATCTTTGGATAGGTGGAACCGCTCATCCCTCGTTCATTTGCACCTACACGCTACACCGAAGCGATGAATGTACCCGAGCTCTCGGGATACACGAGAGGTGTGGCAAATGTTTGATCGAGTTGGATGGACCGCATTCATACAAGGCGGTGGCCAACCTACAAGACACTCGCCCCTAGAGTTCTTAAGCACATCGTTCGTGTCACGGAAACACGACCACGGAATGAGCCTCGAAAAATCCATTTCAAGTTGGGCAACGAATGGAGAAACGTCACTATTGCCGAATCAATCGATTTTGGGGTACCATCGGGACGCCCCATACCGAACGGCCGCAAATTACGACTCACGTGCTTTTTGGCGATTGTTGATCAAACTCCCGACATAGGCCTCATGCAATACGCAACACGCTCCTCCAAAGCCTCCTCACTCCGCAACCCCATATTCCGATACATTCAAAAAGAAACGGCCCATTCTGTGTTCGCCCGGTACAACAACGGGGGTATGCAAGCGAGAGAGCTATACCTACTTTGGTGTATGCTCAATCGCAACCCTTATAACATGGCGGCATACTTTGTGGAACACGCCGTCTCACGTACAACAACATGACGCGGGAAAATATTAATTGGGGGGGAATGATAACCCCAATCGCACAACATTTTGGGGTTGACATAAGCCGTATGGAACCATTAGTGGGCGGCCAAAGCATTAACATGAGCGCCTTCACACCATGAAGATCATCCGCAATGAGGAGAATATCCTATGTTTTCAACAAAAAGTCGGGTCTTCGTTTCCCCTTCCTAACCCGTAGCTCACAAATAAATTGATAACCAAATCAATCGGCTTATGTACTCCGAGGAGCATATCGAGTCATGCGGGGTTTGGCGCGCGAAAAGAGGCGAAGGATAGTCGGGTTGCCCGGATGAAGAAGACTTGGTCATGGAGGCACGGGAGTATGATAGACGGAGAGGGGTTTGAGCAAGGCTTCCAACAGGAAGCTTCGATCGGAGCGGCCCAGGACGGCTGATATTCGAGCTCTCGCCAAGGCGAGGAGCGGGGGCGATATGATCATGACGGGTTCTGCATTTGAGGAAAGCTTGCGACAACATAGGAGTGATTTCCGTGCTTACCAAGTCCAAGATCAAAGGTACCATATGCGAGCTTGTGGAACCAAGCACACGAGCAAATGGGATTCGGAGATATTGCGGGCGATTACTACGGATCGAGAATTGGCATATCTCCCGGGGTCACTACCCGCCACCCCCACACATGATCCAGTGCTTTCCACACTTTTCATTGAACTTCTACCTTCTCTTGCATGAGCTATAATTTCATTCAAGTTTGGGGGAGAGGTAGTATATATTTTTTGATGGGTGTGGCGTTTGCATTCATTTAGTTGCATGTAGAGCATATAGGTTGCATTGCATTAGATGTTTTTCATTTAATTTTTTTATGATTTTAGCATGTTTAACGCTTTAGCACGTTTATTGCTTTCCTAGTAGTTAGGGAGTGAGTTGACCGCTATTGTGTGTTTGTTGTGTTTTGATGGAGATTTTGATCTTGGGAGCATTGACGAGTTAATTTTTGTTGTTTTGAAGTAGATGTTGAGTGTGAGTTGATCGGGTTGAAAATGGTTTACGTGGAGCATGTGATTATTGAATCGTGGTGAATATACTTTGAATTATGCACGCATAAGCCTGTGAGCTTTTGAGCCTTTACTGCTTTCATAATATGCAGTCTTGTTTGTGATTGAGTGTGCCATTCATGTTTGATTTGAATTCTAGAACTTGCTATGGTTTCTCCGTCAAAGTCACATGTTGTATGCATTCATGAAAATGATTTTAGGCCATCTTTGTTAAGCCTTTGAAGCCTTTTGCCTACCTATGATATTTGATTTCCCTAGTTAGCCAATTTGAGCCTATTGCCTGATTTTTTGATAGCCGCATTTTAAGCCTTCGAATCCTATGTAATATAATTGGTACCCTGAGCTTAAGCGTATAGAATTGAGAAAAAGGGGATGAAGAAAGGATTGAATGGAGGAGTGTCATAAGTCAGAAAATGTGTACATGTTGGGAACTTGGGAAGAAAAGATGAAAAAGGAGAAAATACTCACAAAAGTCGAAAAAAAAAAACGACTGAAACGTGAGTCGGCCAGAAGTGAAAAATAGGCTGAGAATCGTGATGTAAGGCGAAGGGAATAATGTGTATGAAAAAGAAGGGAGAAATAGAAAAGTGAAGAGGATATAGGATGATTGGAAGAACATAGTCGAGTGAAAAAAAAAATAGTTAGAAAAAAAAAAGTGTTTTCCAATCTATACGCTTAAGTTTAGTCACTTTATCCATATTTCCCTACCTTAACCAAAGAGCCTTCATTACAACCATAAACAAAGTCCTTTCTGATTTGTGAATTGCATACAAACGAGTGGCGGAGATGTGAGACGATTTGCAAGCATATTGATGGCTCAAAAGCTACCTTTAAAACCGTAGGCAAGTGCACCCATCGTTTTATAGTATAGATTATTGAGTACCGAATGTCATTCCCACGAGGATTGTAAGTACTAATAATTTCCGTCTTTTTGTTATTTAATCTAACAATTTTCAGAGTTTTTGTTTGAAGAAAAAGGAAAACAAATTATAAATTGTAAAAATGAAGTAAAATTTGTAGAATAAGAAATCAAGAGATAGAAGTGTGTTTAAATGTAAATCCCTCTAGAATGTTTTTGTGATTTGACAAGTTAAAAGATTCAACCATAAGCCCTAAGCAAAAACCAACCTCTTTTAATAAAATCTCATGTCTTGTGGACCGTAGAAATTCCCAATTTAAGTTAAACCCTTTCTCAAGGCGGAAAACTTCTAATCTCAAGTTGATTAACTCAAATCTCTTTCTAGTTAAAACCCCAAGACAAAGATTATAACGATTTGTGAATTCCCATATTAGGTTTGACCCTAATCCGGAAGATTTATGTCGTCCCATATCTAGGATTGCATGCAACTCTTTTCACTTATATAGGTTCTATTTCACCATGAATCTCTCGATTTCCTGATGAAAAATAAACTTCAAATCAACATTGCGCATATATCAATTCGAATGAACGAAGCATAATATAAGTGAATCACACAAAATATGAGGATTTTATTAAAAACATACACACCTTAATCACAAATCCATTCTAGAGTTCATTACATTCAAACACTAGGAGTTTAGCTACACATGGCTTTGATAAAAGAGTATACTACACAAGATGATTTGAATAAAATGAACATGGTGTACTTAGCTCTTATTCAAGACCAATACAAGACTCCCTCCTTGGTTGATGATGTTGAGCTCCAAGCCTTCTCCTTTAATATTGCCCCAAGCTTTCTCCTCCAAGACCCCTTGATCCCAATTCTACTTAATGAAATGAATACAATGAATATTTTCAGAGTATCTAATGAATTGCTCTCCCAATTTCAACCCTTGGCTTTTATAGGCAACCAATACATTGATAGTACTCTTTTTATTAAACAATCACCCCATTTTCCTTCTTGGTTGGTGAATTCTTGTATTCAAGTGATGAGGAGGGGACATGGAGACATGTTTCAAAAAAATAGGGTGTTAAAAGTGTACTAAAGTGGCCAAAATGGGTTGGTTGGTGAGTTTTCCCCAAATTCCGCAAAGAAAAGTTGCAAAAAGAGGTCCCTGACACACAGTGTTGGCGGCCGACGCCAGGCCGTCTTTGCACAAAAAATCAAAAATGGGCCTGACATGGCGTGTTGTTGTAATGACACGGCCAGGCCGTGTTCGGGGCTGTTTTACTGCAAAATTTCGAGTTTTTAGCTCCCGTGAACACGGCCGTGTTGCCCGACACCCCCTGCCCGTGTTGGACCAAAAGGCCCCGAAATGACGCGTTTGGCTTGGAATTTCGAGCGTTTACGCATCCTTAAACTCCCGGTATGTTTTGACATGAATCCATGGTCCGAAATTCACCAAAATTAGCCCCGAATGGTCAATCTACATCAATAAAATCACCTCGGAGTAATATGAACCATGTACAATCAAAAATTTACAAAACTAACAATAAAATAACTCGAATTCTACTCAAATATACACATAAAACATGCATAAAAACACCCTTATCACATATGGTAATTCTTCAACATTGATATGATTTGAGCGAATACACGTCCCTTATTATTCTAGTGAGTAGAGTATACACTTTATCCCTGAGAGGCGTGATTTGAAGTGTTTTACCATGATTTTAATAGACTTGTGCTCCGTGTTAGCTATTTGAAACTTGGTTAGTTTATGCTTGATGTCTATGGATAGATGACATGAATTGTGATGCGGTGTTCTTGAGTTGCTCTTCTTTACCCCATTTGTGTTGTCTTGTTTATAAAGTGTTGACCGGACCACAACAGTTTAAGTTTGGGGGTTTGATTGTCTGATATTTTGCATGTATTTTGGGCTTAATATTGGCTAGAATGTGTGGATATGCATGCGTTATATGAGTAAATTGGGTATTATTCTTGTTTTGTGGAATTAGATTACGTTTTGCTCGTTTTGTAGGAATTTATCTATATTTGTAGCATAATGGCAACAATTCGGGCATTGCAACCGCCAATACTTGAATGAGTGACGAAGTTTGGAGTCGAATCGAGAAGAAGTTGACGAACCGGCGAGAAACGGAAGAAAATAGCCTATGTGCATATTGTTCCGGTGAGCACGGGCGGGCGTGCTCTCTAGCACGGCCCGTGCTCAACCCAAATATGAGGACTCAAAGTTCGGCATAGGGCACGGGAAGCCCGTGCCATATTGGCACGCCCGTGCTCCTCTGAAGAAAGATTACAAATTGTTCGGCACCCGGCCACGGGTTAGGCGTGCCAAAAGGGCACGGGCGTGCCGTCTTTGTCTTGAAAAAACAGAGTTTATCCAATTTCAACTAGGTTTCGACCCGAACGAAGTACAAATAGACCTGGGGCGGCCACAAACGAGGATACGCTGATTTTTACCCTAGAAACCGAGAGAAAGAGCGCTTTTCAATGGATAATTGGAGAGATCGATCAAGACCGCAACCACACATTCGAGGATTGAAGATAGATCGAGAGATCGTCATCATCCCCGAATCACTCATTCCATCGTATCGTATTTCAATTAGTTAGATTTTGATTATGGATAATTTGTCTATGAATTGTTTATTTTCAATGTCTGGCTAAAATACTTGTGATTCCCGGGTTTGGGAGTAGATTAATAAACACTTTTATGTGATGATTAAGGATAATTGAAGTTAATGTTTTCTTTCTCTATTCAAGTACTTTGCTTTAATTCTTGTTTTGTCAAAAGGCCTTTGATCTAAACTTGTTTGATGTATTGATCCATAATTCTAACCGATGAGTTTCAATACTAGATCTTGAGTACTTGACACAAATAGATTGCATGATTGAGAAGTCTGTGAATATTTGTGAGATCTTTTAATCTTTTGAACTTTTGGGAGTTGGATATCTCATGTTGAGTAGAGATGCCAACATAGATATTCCAATCAACGCTTTTACATACATCTCGAGAGAGGGGTAAATTACTTTGGTGATTGGTCTATAGAGAAGAATATGTTTAACCTTGGTTTGCTTAACTGAGCATAAAAGTGGGATATTAATTGAAACCATAGCCCGAGAATCCATCCATTCATACTTGATCTTTCAATCGCTCTTTACTTTGTTATTTTAGGATTAATTTACTGCTTTTAGTTGTAATAAAACCAAACCTTCAAATTTCGATAGTTTAGATAAAAATAGGACTATTATAATCCAATACTTGGTACATTAATTTATTAATCCTGTGGATTCGACCTTGCAAACCCTATTCTATAAAGCTAACCGATCCGTACACTTGCGGTGAAGCTATAAAAATAAAGTGGCGATTGAACAACGAAGAGCCGTTTTGTCAAACGATCCTGGGGCGATAATTTTCCGATTGGTGGTGTTGCGAGCCATCTCACCCGTCTTTGTTTGGCCAAAAAAGGTGTGAATTTTAAGGGATGTATTAATTTTATGGAAGCATGTTGGGCCGATATGGTCGTAATGGACTATTTTCATTTTCAATCTAAAGACCCAATTTGTACAAGGATTTATACTTGAAATGAAATTATTGAAGAAGTATGTCATGTTAAGTTTATAAAGGCGATACCTTACATAATCTATTTAAAACCTCCAAATGGAGACTGGATCTATGTAGGTGTAACAATGCCACGAACAAAACAGGTTTCATAAAAATGATGTTTTTTCATTTCTCGAAAATCCGGATAACAAATTGTTTATGGAGTTGAATGTTCTGTTTAATGAAGAATGCAATAAATTTATAATTATGTAGTAATATGCTACAAATTGATGCTTAGAAGGATAACTACAACATTTTTTTTAAAGAATAAAATTTTGGGGTAAAATGGTCCATATATGGTGAAGTGTAAAAACTTTCATAGTTTAGGAGGCAAAGTGTCACAAACTAAAGATTAGATGGTGAAGTGTAAATATAAGCAAAATTTGGAAGGTAAAAAATATTTTTCTCTTTGTAAATTTGCCTCCTGAACTATACATAAGCTTTTCACATGATCACTCATTGGGTCACCGTCGGTGGAATATTAGCCGAAGATTCCCCCACATGCAAGACCATGAGGGTGGAATCATATTTTACATCAAATCAGTTGGATGTTGTTACAATTAAATTTACTTTTGTGGATAAAAAATTAAAAAAGAAAGATAATATATACATATATACATTAATTTCTTATTTTTAAAAATTGGGGTGACAAAGTTAAAATGCGCAAAGTTCAGGTGGTAAGGTAAACATTAGAGCATTGAAAAAATCATGCCGGTCCAAATTTTCATCGAACCGCATTTCTTGTGGCCCAACTTAGCCATCAAGTGTATTTTTGATCGGTTTTTTGGGCTTGAGCCATTTGAGCAGGGACAAAATAGGCCCGATCCTTTTTTCAGCCGCTAAAAATGAAACTTCGATCCCGGCGCTATACATACAGATGGTTGGGTCGGACCAATTTTGTCTGACTCTAGTGAACATCATGTAAAGTTCAGATGAAAATTAATGAAAGATGATTTTGCCCTGATGCGCCCTACCCATGGGTGGAGTTGTCAATTTGTCTAGGTCGGGTCGGTCCGGTGCCAGCCCATCGAGCCAAGTGGGGAAATCAGGCCGGCCCAGCCCAAAATTGCTTTGGGTCGCTATTTTGGGGAGCCCAACCCAACCCATATATGAAAAATACACTTAATTTATTTTGGGCCGACCGGGCCGATCCGGTGTTTCGGACCTAATGGGTCGGGTTGGACGGAATAGGCCCGACACTTTTCAGGCTAGCAAAATCACAGCCCAACCCTATTGCCAGGCCGGTTGGGCTGGGCTTTTTTGACAGCTCTACCCATGGGGAATCGAATCTTCCGGAAATGGTCGTAGGGAGCTGCGTGGCAATTAAACCTTCATTTTATGTTCTACCAAATGCAGCTAAACTTGAAATTAATATTCCATTAGTTGTTTGTCTCATATAGGAGTCTAGAGCCCAAATTTGTAAACAAGAGGAAAAAGAGAGGCGCGCATAAAATTTTCTCTCATTGTTTCAAGGAAATATCTTTGGTCAGAATCATTGGGCTACAATAGAGAAACCAAAAATTAAATTGAACACCAGGTAGAATTCATGAGATCCATCGTATTCTGTGAAAAAGGACACACAAAAATGATCCATAAAAACTGAATTTGGTCAATAAATCCTGTGTATGCACCTTTCCCTAAAAGATATGTAGCAGAGGAGAACTATTTTTCCTGTACAGCTGTATTCGCTTTCATCACTCTCATCCACCTATGGGAAGTCCAAAACCAGTTGTAATATTTAATATTTAGGAAAAATACAAAATTAGTACTGCATTTATAGGATATTGCAACAGTAGTCCTGTAACTTTTGAAATTGCAATTTTAGTATTATATGTTTTTTTTGCAATATTGGTCCTGTAAGTTTAAGATTTGTGCAATTTTGGTTCTATAAGTTTTAAGTTGGTGCAAATTTGGTCCCGATGGCTATTTCAATATTTTAATTATTCCCGAAATGCTCTTGATAGTTAAAATAATCAACATATCTAAGATCAAGTATAAAATGGTACCGGAGCCTATATTTTATTTGCTTGAGTTAAATTTACTTATCATGTAACGATGGAAGAATTTTAGATTCATGAATTAGATTAAAATTCGAGGTATGAGTTCCACATGCATTATTTTCTGATTATGAAAATATAAAAATATTTATAAATTTGGCAAAATTGGTTATTTTGAATAATAGGACCATAATTACCACAATAAAAAATAAAAGACTAAAATTATCAAATCTTAAAAGTTACATGATTTTTTTTTGGCCAAAACGAAAGTATTTCATTGAAACTTAAACACATATATACAACTTGCCCAATAGAGCCACCTTGCACAAATGTTGTCAAGGGGAAAACACGCCACGAAGAACGAGCACTCAAAGAAAAACTAAAGAAAAAAACTCTCCCATGAGAGACTACATCAAACCCCAAAACGGTACTAGGCACTCCCCAAAAGAGACTATCCAAAAACATACAAAATCATCCCAGGCACAAGTTGCCACCATGTACTGCAAGACAAATATTTCTGGCCCACCTACGAGCTTCACCCTTTAGCCGAGATAACATCAACAAAAAAGATATAAAAAAAACAACAAAAACACCCAAAACAACAGAGAAAAAAACAACTAAAAATACAAAATAAAATAAGAACCATGAATCTGGGACTCAACCTCTTACTCTCCCGATCCATCATCGCGACCCTTTACCACCACAAAAGCACCTCTAGGAAACTAACGTGGCATCACCATCCGAGCTCGCAAAGACGAAGTTGACCGAAAATGGAGTACCATGCTGATTGAAGGAGCCAGATCCCACCCAAAGAACACCTGGTTTTCGGCCATTATTAAGGGAGTGGTTGAGGTGGGGTGGAGAAGGAGGCAGGGGGAGAGGGAGGAGGAGGGGGCGTTTGCTTTTGCTTTTAGGTTTTGGAGAGAGTTTTTAGTGATACAAGTGGCTCCTTCTCCACCCCAAAGCACACCTTAACCAGATTATTTTCACACCTCCTGAATTTCTAAAATTTACATGATTAAAATTGTTATTTTCGCTAATATATGGGCAAAATTCGTAGCATGACTTAAATTACAACTTCAAAAGTTACGTACCAATATTTCAATACCCTATAGGTACATGACCCATTTTTTGCAATTTTGCCTAATATTTCTAACCAAGATTCTCCACACCAGTTGAAATATTTAATGTTTTAATATATACACATCTACAACTCCCAAAAAGCCACACCCCACCAATATTTCCCTCTTAAAAATTAGCTCATATTCGTGTAGCACCAACCATTCGTATAAAAAAACCTCAGCCAGTATAATGCTCAAAACAAAACAAAGCAAAGCAAAGGAGACAAAAATGGCGGCGACCAACAAAAACCAGAAGCCGCACGCTATAATGATATCATTCCACCTACAAGGCCACATAATCCCTTTCGTAAACCTAGCCCTAAAACTTGCCTCAAAGGGCTTCTCAGTAACCTTCGCCCATCTCGATTTCATCCATCACCAGATCTCCAAATCTCACTACAACACCACAGAAATCGACATTTTCGCCCAGGCCCGAAGCTCCGGGCTCGACATAAACTACACAACAATCAGCGATGGGTTTCCCGTTGAGTTCGATCGGGCCGCCAATTTCAACCAACATTTGGAGTCTTTTATGTATAAATTTCCAGATAAAGTAGATGAATTCGTAGGAAATTTAATTTCATCTTCAGATTCAAATTATTTCTTGCTTGCTGATACTTTTTCAATTTGGTCTGCAAAAATAGCGAAGAAATACGGTTTGGTGAATGTTTCTTTCTGGACCGAACCGGCTTTGGTTTTCTCACTGTATTATCACTTGGATCTGCTCAGAGAAAATGGCCATGTCCCCGTTAATGGCCGTACAGAAATCGTGGATTATGTACCTGGAATCCCGTCGATTAATACGAAAGACTTTATGTCGTATTTCCAGGATTCCGATTTACAGCTGTTGCACAAAATAATATTCAGAGCATTTGATGTTGTGAAAAGCGCTGATTTTATTTTGTGCAACACGGTTCATGAACTGGAAATAGCAATCATCTCAGCTCTACAGCAAAAACAACCGTTTTATTCAATCGGGCCTCTTTTTCCGGCGGATTTCTCGAAAACTGCTATTGCCAGGAGCCTATTGCCAGAATCCAACTCCGATGAATGGTTAAATTCAAAATCCCCTGGTTCTGTTTTGTATGTTTCGTTTGGTAGTCTTGCTAAGATTGATAAAAAAGTGATTTTCGAAATTGCGGGTGGGCTTTTGCTTGGTGAGGTTAATTTTATCTGGGTTATTCGGCCTGGGATTGTGGATTTTGACAGTGGTGGGATTTTTCCTGAAGGATTTGAGGATGTGACGAGGGATAGGGGGCTAATTATCCCCTGGTGTGCACAAAATCAGGTGCTGTTGAATCCAGCGATCGGAGGGTTTTTGACGCACTGTGGGTGGAATTCGGTGCTGGAGAGCGTGTGGTGTGGTGTTCCGATGATTTGTTATCCTTTGTTTACTGATCAGATTACGAATAGGAAATTGGTGGTGGATGATTGGAGAGTTGGATTGAATTTGTGTGATGGAGAGTTTATTACAAGGGATGAAGTTAAGGAGAAGATTGGGATTTTGATGAGTGGGAAAAGGTCGGATGAGTTAAGGAAGGAAATTGGGAAAGTGAGGAAAATATTGGAAAATGCATTGACTAAGGATGGATCTTCGGAGAGAAATTTTGATTGTTTTGTTAAGGATGTGTCGGATGAAATATTTAAAAGATGTAAGGAAATGTAATTGATTTAAGTTTTGTGAAGTTTAATAAAGATGTAGAGTTTTTTTTTTATTTCAATAAAAAAATGTTTAATAACGATAAAGTTCCGTGATAAAAGAAAATTGTGGACTTGAATTTTACAAATATACTGAGCTTTTTGGTGAAGAAAATCACATTTTAGTGTTTCTAAATGTTAGCTTTTGTTTATGCTATAATCAATGTTGTAAAAAGTATTAGGCGCTAATCGGGCGGCAGATTATGGCATGAAAGTGGCTAGGCGGGGCTAATCGGAAAAAAAAAATATAAAGGACAAAGAAGAGGCGTAGCGCAAGCTGGTTGGTACTAATCGAGGTTATGTGCGGATTTTTACAACATAAGCTATATAATCAGAATCTAAAAGTAAGAAACATGAGTGTTTTAGATTTCTAATTCTGCTTTTGGTTTGAATTTTTCACAAACATACATGCACTTTAATAACTTTTTCATCAAACACTCTTAATCTCTAATTCTATTAGCAAACACTGACAATTTCTAATTCCGAACGTTAGGTAACTCTAATTCTATTTGCAAACACTGGCGATTTCTAATTCCGAACATTTCTCCCAAACGCTCTCCCCATTTCCACAAATCCAAGCAGACAGGAATGCAATGAGAACCTAATATTTGTTTGCTTATGTACTCATGTTTCAATATTCTTTAAATGAAATTAGGTCCTCCTCGTCTCTTCTTTATGTTTTCATTATACTCTACTCAAAGATGCCGTCTTGGAATTGGTCCTATGATAAAACACACCCCTGCATCACTATCATCTATATAGATCATAGACTAGTTCAATCATATAGCATATAAATAAAACATTTTTCCACATTTTAATTTACTCTTATCAAAATTAACAAAATTGGAAAAAAAAAAATGGCCGAGAGAAAGCTTCATGCCATCATGGTTGCATTCTCCTTCCAAGGCCATATTACACCATTCATCAATCTAGCTCTCAAGCTTGCTTCAAATGGCTGCACAATCACTTTTGTCCACACTGAATTTGTTCACCACATGTTGTCCAAAGCCCACCACAGTGTCGAAGAGGTCGATTTATTCTCCGGGGCACGAAAATCGGGTCTTGACATACGTTACACGACGATTCAAGATGGTTTTCCCCCGGATTATGACAGGATTCTCAATTTCAACGAGTATTGGGAAAGGATTTTACGCGATTTTCCATCTCGTGTGGATGAATTAGTAGGAAAGATAATCCTGCAGTCTGATGAATCTTTGGTTCACTTTTTGGTTGCTGACACTTTTTATTCATGGCCTGCAACTGTTGCTGAGAAGTATAATATTTTGAATGTTTCTTCCTGGACTGAACCGGCTCTAGTGTTTTCCATAGACTATCACTTGGATCTTCTGAGAGAAAAGGGCTATTTCCCATCTACAGGTATGTGTCCCAAATTCCTCCTGATTTAATTGAAATATTATGAGTGTTGTGATTTGTAAATTTTAATTTGCAGAAGTAAAAATAGTTGAGAATTAGAAGTTAGTAGTATTTGCAAATATAATCGGAAGTTGAGAATCATGAGTAGTGAGTATTTGATGAAAAAGTTATAAAAGTGTTTCTTTATTTGTAAAACACTAAAAAAAACCAAAAGTAGAGAAATATTTTTTTTAGTGATTGCAATCACTCCAATTATCTAGGATTAATTACACAAAATAGGAATAGTTTAATTATAAAAAAACTCAGCTATCTTTCACAATTACAAGTACCCATGAAGTTAATATTGGTATCAATTTTAAAAATTGGACCCTCGATAGGGGATTTTTGTTATAAAAATACAAATTTCAACAGTTATTTTTAATTTTGAAAGATAATTGTGCTTTTTTTGTAATTAGGTCAAACTTCGAGGTAGTTTTTGTAATTATATGTGGAGTTTTCTTATATATGACATTTTTCTGTTAGCGGAATTGTACAAATTACAATATGTGTATTGGATATAACTAAGTTTTTGCTAATTGATCATAGGTAATCAGGAGGATATCATAGATTTTGTACCAGGGGTTCAATCCATTAAATCAAAGGACTTGATGTCCTATCTTCAGGATGTGGACATAGCAACAACTATCCACCAAATTGTAATCAAGGCATTTGAACAGGTGAAATCTGCAGATTTCATATTAATTAACACGGTACACGAACTCGAACACGAAACAATAAAAGCTCTAAACCAAAAGCACCCAACTTATGCAATAGGCCCTATAAACTTTTCCACTAATTTCACCAAAACAGTCGTCCCCAAAAGCCTATGGCCCGAAACAGATTGCACGGAATGGCTAAACTCCAAGCCACCCGGCTCGGTTTTATACGTCTCGTTTGGCAGTCTTGCTCAGAGCAATAAGCATTTAGCAGAGGAAATAGCTTATGGGCTTCTCATTAGTGAAATAAATTTTATTTGGGTTCTTCGGGAAAATACGGACGTTTTGCCTGACGGGCTCAAGAACGATTTGAGAGATAAAGGGCTGCTTGTTTCGTGGTGTAACCAAAATGTAGTGATTTCAAATCCAGCAGTCGGGGGATTTTTGACGCACTGTGGGTGGAATTCGATACTGGAGAGTATATGGTGTGGCGTTCCGATGATATGTTTCCCGTTTTCGGTTGATCAGCCTACAAATAGGAAATTAGTGGTTGATGATTGGAAAATCGGGATTAATCTATGTGATGGGATATCGGTTACGAGGGAGGAAGTAGCAGAGAAGATTAAGGAGTTGATGAGTGGAGAAATGGAAAATGGTTTGAGGAATGAGATCAAGAAAATAAGGAGTGTAGTGCACAAGGCATTGGGTAGAGATGGATCGAGTCAAAGAAATTTTGATCAGTTTCTTAAGGATTTGAGGGCTAAAATTAATTCCACAAGCCAGGATATATGTATCCGTTAGACATAGGAAACTTCTTCCTTTTTGTTATTTGCACTCATGATGTTTTTAGAAAGTCTACAATTTAGTCCTCCATAATAATGTTTAGGCTATTTGTTTAAATGTGTTATTTGTGAGTTGTCTCACATAAACAGAAAAAGATGAGATCAAATGGTTGTTTTTCGATTATGCATGACATTGCCGGCGAATGAAAGATGAGATTAAATGGGTCGCTATTCAAAGATGTGTGACAACTGCTAGAACAACATTTGAGGTGTATTTGGATTATTCCTTTAGGGTAAATTTCATGCCACCCAACTTAGATTCATCATCATCGGATGGATGACACCTACGCATGCATGTACGGAGCGTAGTCAGCTAACTCTATTACCCCTACCAAACTTTTTCCCCCTAGCTACTATTTTTTTCTCATTAAAAAGACATAATTATTTTATATTTTTTTACCTTATAAAAATGAAAAAAAAAAAAGGGGGGGGGCAGGGGCCCCTAAAATCCGTCCCGCCCGTGAGTCTCAGATGTGTGTGCGCTCATCCAATTGTAATATTCGATGAGAATTCACGTCATGGGGATGCTAAAATGTTCATCCATTGAATTAAAAATAGTGTTAATCTTAAAAAGCCAAGTATACTTGGCATCGGGCAAAGCCTTGAATACCTCTAATCTCAACAAGGCGAGTATATCCAACCCTAGCGTCGCCCAAAACCTTAAATACTTGGTGATGAAAAAAATGGTGTAAATTTATTAAAAAAAAAACTTTAATCTAAAAGCATAAATATAACAACTCACATTGTCTAATTATACCGCACATTAACACTGCGCTGTGTCGACGGAGGACAAAATTGAGGATAATTACAAAAATTACCCTTGAGGTTTCAGGTAATTACAAGAAAATTAGAGAAGTTTCAAAATTACAATTAATATCTCGAGGTTTGATTTTTTGTCTTAATTGTAAGAGGATAATTGTAATAGTTTTATAAATATAAATTGGGTGTTTGAAATATTTTTGTCTATGAAGGGGGTAAACTGTAATTTAGAATCAAATCTCAAGAAGATTTTTGTAATTTGAGTTTTTTTTTTTGTTATTAGCTCAAACCTCGGGGTGGTTTTTGTAATTTGAGGTTAGAATTATTTTCATCCAAGTTCAGGACGTGTGGAAATGAAATTAGATCTAAACTTTGATTTGCCAATCACATGTGTAGTTGTTATAAGTAGGCCCCTTAATTGGCAGGTTCTGCTTTATTTTTGTTCAAGTAACATGGACCATGTAAATTATTTAATCACCAGGGCTATCTACAAGACTACAACAAGACTTTTCTCTCATTAAAACGTGCCAATATATTTCCAAAATCGCATCCTTATTTTGACTCTGATGATTATAATTTATATCCATCGTTACAATAAAACTTTATCTTCTGTTTGAATTTTCAGACAAACATGGAGGATAAGCTTGTAATGAAGCCACATGCTATAATGATAGCACTCCCTTACCAAGGCCATCTCAACCCATTTGTCCATCTAGCAATTAAGCTAGCTTCAAAGGGCTTTAAAATCACTTTTGTTCTTACTCAACATTTTCACCATCAAATATCAAAATCCCATAACAACACAATTACTAGTAGTGATGAAATTGGTATTTTCTCCGAAGCTGGTAATTCTGGTCTTGACATACGTTACGCGACGATTTCTGATGGTTTTCCTCTGGAATTCGACAGAAATCTTAACGTCGACGAGTTCTGGGAGTCATTGTTCAACGATTTCCCATCTCGTGTTGACGAATTTGTAGGCGAGATAATTGCGTCATGTGATTCGTCTTCGTCTCCATTGTTGGTTACTGACACTGTTTATTCATGGACTGGAGCAATTGCTAAGAAGTACAATCTGTTAAATGTCTCATTCTGGACAGAGCCAGCCATGGTGTTTGCTATTAGTTATTATTCCGACCTTCTAAGAGAAAATGGGCATTTTCCAACTACAGGTGTGTGTGTTTCCAACTTTGCTTATGCATCTTCTTATATCTTGATTTAATTCCTTTAGTAATAGGGTTATAGTTAAAATTGGTCTTGCAAAAATCTTGATTTGCAAAAATAATAGTGATAATTACAAAAACACCCCTGTGGTTTGGGCTAATTACAAAAAAAACCCATCAAGTTTGATTATGTGTTAAATTTAAGGGGGAACTGTAATGTTTTTATAAATATCACGGGGTTTTTGATATGTTTTTTTCTTATGAATGGAAAAAAATTAAGACGAAATCAAACTTCAAGGGTTTTATTGTAATTTTTAAAAAAATTAGGAATTTTTTTGTGATTAGCCCGGGCCTTAAGGGTTTTTTTTTTGTAATTATCTCAAAATAATATGAAAAATCTCTCAATTTTGGTATTTGGCCTCCGAATTTGGAATATTTGCTAGAATAATCCACAAGCCCTCATTTTCAGTTAAACTGCTAAGGTTAAAACCAATTTCATTTATGTAGACGTTTTCGAGTGAATTGGCATGTAGATTGTGACAAACAAATCAAGAAATAAATATTCGCTTGTAGGATGTTCACATAAGAGAGATTGATTTCTAAATCAGCAGGTTTTACACGTGAATTTTTCCGGCGACCAAAAACCTCAAATCAAGAGTTTTTTAGGAATCAGACTCTTTGCAAATCATGATTTATGCATTACTATTACTGCCAACCCTGTAGTTTAGTCACAAGACTAAAATTGCAACTTAGTCAAATTCTTGTTTTCAATATTAACTTTAAATTTTCATTTATCAGACAATCATGAGAGCACCATAAATTACATCCCCGGAATAGAGTCGATCAGTACAAAGGACTTGATGGCATATTTTCAAGAATCTGATGACAAAACCATCGTCCACAAGATTATTTTCTTGGCATTTGAGAATGTTAAGAATGCAGATTTCATCTTACACAACACAGTGCAAGAACTAGAGTCCCACACTCTATCAGCCCTGAACCAAAAACACCCAACATATGCAATAGGTCCCATTAATTTTTCCAAGAATTCTACAAAAATCAATATCTCCAAGAGCATGCTCTCCGAAATAGACTGCACGAAATGGCTCTATTCCAAGCCTCCTGGCTCGGTTTTATACGTCTCATTCGGTAGCGTTGTTCAGACCAATAAGGAGGTCATCGAAGAAATAGCTCGAGGACTCCTCCTTAGTGAAGTAAACTTTATTTGGGCAATCCGACCGCAGATTGTGAGCTACATTGATGACACGCGTGTTTTACCGGTCGGATTTGAGGATGATGTTAAGGATAGAGGGTTGATCGTTCCGTGGTGCAATCAAATTGATGTGCTTTCCAATCCGGCTGTTGGAGGATTTTTGACGCATTGTGGCTGGAATTCGATACTGGAGAGTATATGGTGTGGTGTTCCGATGATTTGTTATCCGGTTACGTATGATCAACCTACTAATCGGAAATTAGTTGTCGATGATTGGAAGGTTGGGATTAATCTTTGTGATGGAGTGTCATTAAATCGGGAAGAAGTAGCAGAGAAGGTTAAGAAGTTGATGAGTGGAGAAACATCTGATGGTATCAGGAATGAGATGAAAAATGTTCGGAGCATAACGCATAATGCATTGGCTAAGGATGGATCTTCAGAGAGAAATTTTGATCAATTTCTCAAGGATTTGGTGGAAAAAATGCATGCTAGGAAAGAGGATGTACAAGAAATACAGAGCATTGCTTGTGAGGCTTAAAATGTAAGAATGATATATATATATGTGGTCTTCTAGCAACAATAAAGCACACATACTACACTTTGGATTGTTGGTATCTTCAACTATTTCAGCATTTTCATTATGAAACTAAAAAGATGGTTACATATTCTATATACATGGCAATCATCCATGTGATGGAATAGGAAATGAAACACCATCCTAAAATGAAATAGAAGATCTCATCCAACTTGGGGAAGCATCACCAAATTGACTTCGATAAATATCCTACTCCTGACATAAATCATTCAAGCATAAACTCACCGTTAGCAGTCCTACTCCTGACATAAATCCTGTCAAACTGAAAGGATCATCTAATATTTATAGGTTTATATAATAGTCACTTATAAAATTAGTAATTTAAGCATTAACAAACAGAGTTTGTCTAGAGTACGCCAATGGGAGTGTGCCACAGACATTTCAGTGCTAATGCATGTTTTGTAACATTTCATTGCAGCCTACACGTCACTAGAATACATAATATTGGCAATATAAAGTCTTTGCTTTGTAGAGTTTTGAACTTTTCATGGGAAGTGAGAAGCTTATTAATGCATTCGTTGTGATTAAACCATACTATATAGTTAACTGGCCCACTTGTCGACACTACATGGTATGCCATATGCCCAGTGTATTTGTACATACTTTTTGTTGAATACAATGTTACAAAATCGGGATGCCTTCAAAATGGCAAATTACAGAAGCAAAGATTACAAAGAAAAATACTAGCTATTACAATCGTAGGTCTTTCAGATAGCCGAGTCGAGACGAATCTCTTTCCGCAAAGCAATTACGTCCCGGCTAGTGCTCACGGTTTGACGTATTGCTTCCAAAGATGAAACGGCTTATGTCTTCTGTGTAGTAGCACCACTAACACAAAAGCTCCTTCGAACTAGAAAATGTTGAAGACTGGTTGTTGGACTCTATGTGTATAATACAGAAACTTGCTTTTGAGGTATATGAAATGCTATGAATTTTCTGTGTCCTTCTGCAATGCACAACAATGAATATATATACAGCCAACACCTGCAGGAGATAACAAAAAAGTAGTGAGCATTAATCCAATTGTAACATCCCAGATGTTACACCCCACTACTCCATAACAGACAAGTAGTGGGCTCTTTTCAGATGATCACTACTGTAGGAGTTACTAACTCCAACAGTCACACGAATCTGGACACCTACAATGTCCAGATTCATTGGGCTTCAACAGTCCAACAGTCACTCGAATCTGGGCCAAGCCCATTTTCGAGTGGCAAAACTTTAGTGGACCTGGACCCGGGCTCAATAGGGTCGGGCCGCCCCGACCCAAGCCCAGTCTCAGGCCCATGCCCAAGCCCAAGCCCAGGCCCTGGCCGAGGCCGGGCCGGGCGGGCGCGTTTGGTCCACTTGTGATCATCCACTTGTGTTATAATTTATACAACAAATAACACCTTCTAATAAATAAACTAGGATAAACTATGATTTGTATTCCATGTGGGATAAGGCAAAAGCCTTTCATTTCCCTTTACATAATCTTTACATAATGCCCATTTATTTGGCTACCTTTGTGTATTAATTTCTCACTCACCGAAATTCGGTTTTGAGAAATAAAAAATACTACGAAAATCTACTCAAAACGTAGATTAATAATATATAATTTAATTCTTCCAAAATTAAATTCTTAGCCACCGAAAATTTGGTCAAAGTCGGGGCGACGCCCATTTTCTCAAACCCAAATTTCCAACAATCCCCCACATGAGTGGAAATTAATGCATGCATGAATGCAAACCAGTCCTCAAGAGACAATATTGCATTCGGAAAGGTAGCTTATGACTTTGAACCTTCCGTAGTCAATACCATCGGGTACACTGGCGGCTTAGTGGACGCAATGCCTTGAACTATTCCTCCACGGTGTATACCGAGTCAACAAAAGATAAACATAAGGTCTCAACAACTGTTCTCACGTTTTGTGTCCGTTTCGGCCATGGACACCACTTTGGATTCATATGTGTTACTTTGAAGTGGCCCACACTTCTCACTTATATAGGTGATCTCCTATCCGAGTATCCTGCCATACTCAACCTCAACGAGGTGTAGGAATCATTAAAAGTCAAATGACTTAGCCTCACCACAACTTTGCAGGTGTTTCAACACTTGGTTTTGCTTTCTAGGGATGGGTTATAACATTGTCTCCAAGTGTTACAACATAACCTTCATAGTTTAGTTTTCCCATTGAACCAAGTTCTTGGGATCTCCAGTCATCATGGTTGGGTTACCACTATGATAGTTATTTTTACTTTGTGGACTTCAAGCCCATTCCCTCTAGAAATTTACCCAATTGATCTCGATTCAGTCCTTTTGTCAAAGGATCTCCCAAATTGTCTTTTGACTTTACGTAGTCAATTGACATCACACCATTTGAGATCAATTGTCTAACGGTATTGTGTCTCCGACGAATATGTCTAGACTTACCGTTATACATATTGCTATATGCCCTTCCAATAGCCGCTTGGCTATCACAGTGAATCATTACAGAAGGCACAGGGCTTCTTCCAACATGGAATGTCTTCCAAAAAGTTTCAAGCCACTCTGCTTCTTCACCTTTATCCAAAGCTATAAACTCGATTCCATGGTGGGGATCGAGCTATACATGTTTGCTTCGTGGACTTCACGATACCGCACCACATCCATGGTGAATATGTATCCACTAGTTAAATAAGAATCTTTCGAATCAAAATCCAACTAGCATCACTATATCCTTCAAGTACGATTGGATATCTTGAGTAGTATAGCCCATAATCCAAGTATACTTCAAGTATTTTAACACCGATTAACGCTTTCCAATGCTCATGGCTTGGATTGCTCGTGAACCTACTCAACATATTTACGAGGTAGGCCAAGTCGGACGTGTACAATTTGTGATGTACATCGATCGCCAATTATACGTGAGTATTCCATCCGAGCCACTGTTACGCTTTTATTAGCAACCAAATTTATACTTAAATCAATGGCGTCTTTTGACGATGAATCATCAAAAGCATTGAATTTCTTGAGCACTTTCTCCACATAAATGTGGGATTGTGACAAGATAATTCCATTAGAGTTCTCTGATTTTTATCCCAAGGATTACATCGGCCCGGTCCCCATATCTTTCATGTCAAAGTTCCTCTTTAACATTCTTTTTAGTCTCCATGATAGTATCATGACTACGCCCATGATTAACAAATCGTCTACGTATAGACAAACTATGACAAATACTTCCGATGTCCCTTTGACATATACGCATTTATCACACTCGTTGATTTGAAATCCATTTGACAACATCGTATTGTCAAAATTAAGATGCCATTGTTTTGGAGCTTGTTTCAGTCCGTACAAGAATCTTATTAACTTGCACACCTTCTTTTCTTGACCGGGTGCAATAAACCCTTCAAGTTGTTCCATGTAGATTTCAGCATCTATCTCTCTATTCAGAAACGCCGTCTTGACATCCATCTGATGAATCTCTAGATTGTGCAAGGCAGCAATCGCGAGAAGCACCCTAATAGTTTCAATCCTCGTTACTGGAGAATAGGTATCAAAGAAGTCATATCCTTCTTTTTGTTTAAAGCCTTTGGCTACAAGCCGTGCTTTATACTTATCAATAGTTCCATCTGCTTTATATTTCTTCTTTAGGATCCATTTACATCCTAAAGGTTTATGACTAGTAGGGAGATCAACCAACTCCCAAGTATGGTTTTGCAGAATAGACTCAATTTCACTATTGATAGCTTCTTGCCAGAGCGGAGCATCTGGACTACTTAGAGCCTCTTTAATCGAGTTTGGCTCACCATCTAACATAAATATTATGTAATCGCCCAAAAGACTTAGTCGTCTTAGACCTCTTCTTTGCGTCTCCCGATTCTTCACTAATTGGTGTTGAACCACTTGCAATTTCGTGAGTTCTTTTATTAGTACTCACTTCTAACTTTTCTCTACAAGGGTAGACATCCTCAAAGAATACAACATTCCTTGATTCGATTATGGTACCTTCATCATTTCCTGATTTTCCGACTTATGTATCATAAACCTATATGCACTACTTTGGTATGCATATCCCACAAAGACACAATCATCCTGTCTTTGGTCCAATTTTAACTTGTTTTGGTTCGGGTATTGCTACCTTAGCCAAACACCCCCACACTTTAAGGTATTTATAAGAAGAACTTACGATTTTTCCACAATTCGTAAGGTGTCTTATCTTTCCCTTTAAGTGGTATTTTATTCAATATGTGGTTGGGTACATTAAAACAAGCTTCCCCCACATATTCTCGCAGGGTAATCCAAACTTATCAACATGGCATTCATAATCTCTTTTTAGAGTCCGATTTTTGCGTTCAAGAACACCGTTAGATCGCGGGTGAATATGGTCTTTGTTTGATGAATTATGCCCGATTGGGTACATAGTTCTTCAAATGGTGCAAGATATTCGCCACCTCTATCACTCCGAATTATTTTAATCCTACGCTGTTGATTTTCAACTTCAATTATATAATTCTTAAAAGCCTCTAATGCTTCATCTTTGCTTCTTAACAAGTATAAGTAGCAAAACCTTGTGCAATCATCAATAAATGTGATGAAATATTTTTTACCACATTTAGTTTGCACAAATTTTAGATCACACACATCAATGTGTATCAACTCTAAAGGTGAAGTGCTCCTTTCAACCGAATGAAACGGTAATTTAGCCATTTTAGCTTCAACACAAACTTCACATTTTCTTTGTGAGTTTACTTGTAAATTAATCAATTATAAATTTACCAATCTTTTTATAGCATTCGATTTACATGTCCTAATATAATATGCCATAAATTAGAGCACTAAAGAATATAAACAGAAGAAGAAGATTCATTCTTATTCATATTCTCGCCAAAACGGCGTACAATCATTACATTCATTTTGAACAGTCCTTTTGTCTAGATAACCCTACCAAGAACTGTCCAAATTTGCTAAGTACAAATTTTTCGGACTCAAAAACTAGTCTAAACCCATGGTTGACCAAAGAAATAACCCGAAACCGAGATTTTTGCGGATGTCCGGGACATGCAAAGACATCCTTCACTTCAACTCTTTTCCCGAAGTAAGCTTTAGCACCACCGTTCCAACGCCAAAGAATATCGAAGAGGCGTGATTCCCCATATGTAGCTTCCTTCCTGGTCGATGGGATGTAAGAAGAGAATGCATCCTTATCAGAATGTACATGGCAAGTGGGCACCTTCTGTATCTGATAGGCGTGAATTTTGCATGTATTTTGAGGCGTATTTCGAGCTATAATGATAAGTAAACATGCATATACTCGCGTTAAATGTTACATATTCACTCCTTGTGGAAAAGATATTACACTTTGCTTATTTTGTAGGAATTTCATGATATTTGAAGCTAATTGAATAAGAATATGAGGAAAGCAAAGTGGAAACACAGAGAATTGAGTGGATATACGAAAAGTGAAGGCTAAAAGAGCGAAAGTTGAGCGTTCACGGAAAAGACAGGGGGCACACGGGTTGGGCGTGCCTCAAGACACCACCCGTGCAACCCTGTATAAGGATAATTGAAGTTGCGGCATGGCGCATGGGTAGCCCATGCATGGGCGCACCACCCATGCGCCCACAGAGTCGATTATTTCACCGAGTGGCGCACGGGTAGGCCGTGCTCCGACGCACCACCCGTGCGCCCTACAGAGTCGATTATTTCACCCAGTGGCGCACGGGTAGCCGTGCTCCGACACACCACCCGTGCACCCTACGAGAGAGTTGGGGTATTCCAAGAGGGTGGCGCACGGGTAACCCGTGCGTGGGCGCACCACCCGTGCGTCTGCTGAATCCCATAACTGGCAGACATTAAGCCCTAAACATGATGGGAGGTATAAAAAGGCTTTTTGGGGCGCACACAAGGAGATTCTCGCATTTTGGGATCTACAACACAAGACAAGAGTCAACTCTTGGAAGGAGACATCAAGGAGACAATCGGGTTGCATCGGAGCTTGAAGAACGGAGATATATCGAGAGATTGTCGACGTTCATAAGTTTTCTTGCTTCTCTTTTAGTTTCAATCTTTTAGTTTCATTTGTAATGACTTTGAACACTTTGTGTGTAAGTTGTTTAATCATGTGTAGCTAAACTCTTGTGATTTCCGGGTTTTGGAAGTAGATTAATGAACTCTTGTTGGATGTTTTAATCTTGGTTGAAGTTATTATCTTGAAGCCTATTTGAGTACTTTGAGCTTATTCTTGTTTTATCACTTGGCTAATGATTTAACATGTTTGATATATTGATTCATAATTCGAGAGATGAGTTTCAATATTAGATCTTGAGTACTTGACACGAATATTTGCATGAATCGAGAGGTTTGTGAATGTTTGTGAGGACATTTGATCTTTTATGCATTTGGGAGTTGCATATCTTATGTTGAGTAGAGATGCTAACATAGATATTTCAATCTACATTTTATATGCATCTCGAGAGGGAGGATAAAATAGCTTTGTGATCGTCTTATAGGAATATTGATAATAACGTGGCTTGATTAAACCGGACAACAAGAGGATTATTAATCGAAACCTTAACTCGGAAATCCATTACATCATCTTGATACTTCTTTCATTTGTGTTATCTTATTCTTATGTTTTAGTGATTGAAATTGTCTTAATCTCAAAACAACAACCATCAAATATTGATCGTCTAAATAAAAGTAAAACTATCTTAGCTCAATACTTAGCCTATTGATTTATTAGTCTCCGTGGATACGACCTTGCTACCCTATTCGATAACGAACACCGTACACTTGCGGTGAAGCTAAAAATATAGGTGAACAAGTTTTTGGCGCCGTTGCCGGGGACTAATACAATTTATGGTGCTAATATTGCGATAGATAGAATTATTCTTAATTTAGACATTTTTTTATTATTATTTATTTTGTTTTAGTGTGACTTGAATTCCACATTATTTGACTTGTTTCTTCTAGTTTGGTCCAGGTAGTGCATGAACACGCGCTCTAGGCGGGGGGACTTAATACCGCTCATACCGAAAGTTGAGGCTTTCGCAAGGAGAATCGATCTTTACCACTGACGAGCCGAAAAGACAACACAATCCGATAATTGGGGGATTTGAATGAGTTACCAATACCGCCAAACAATGGTGGAAACGAGTTACCGATACCGGTTCAATAGCAAGCCATTCGTGATTACTTTCGACCACAAACGAATCGTAATTACGGTGGTATTGCCCATATTCCTATCAATGCCAACAACTTCGAACTCAAACCGGCACTAATAAATATGGTGCAATAGAATCGATTTGGGGTTTGCAAATCAAGATCCTAACTCTCACCTTGCGCATTTTATCCAAATATGCAATACGATCAAAATGAACGGAGTCTCAGATGACGCCATAAGATTGCGCCTATTCCCATTCTCTTTACGGGATAAGGCGAGAAATTGGTTGGGTACTTTGACGCAAGGAAGTGTGAGCACATGGGACGATTTGAGCCAAAAGTTTTTGTTTAAATTCTTTCCACCGAGCAAAACTTTGCAAATTCAAAAAAGAGATTACTCAATTCCGACAGTTTGACTCGTGAGCCTTTGTACGAGGCTTGGAAAGATTTAGGGATTTGTTAAGAAGATGTCCACAACACGGCTTTCCTGGAGGATCAACAACTTTGTTTCTTTTACAATGGTTTAATGGGGCAAACGAGGGCCTTTGTTGATGCCGCGGCGGGAGGAGCATTGTTGGCAAGGTTTCCACAAGATGCCTTAAATCTTCTTGAGGAAATGGCCATGAACGATTACCAATGGCCATCCGAAGATCCAATGTACAACGAGTAGCCGAAATCTCGATTCGGACCCCATCAAAACATTGTCGGCACAAGTAGCGGCTTTGACAACTCAATTGAGTGTATTTACGAAGGGCCGTAAGCGGTACGAGCACGGGTAGTAAAGCTCTTCTATATCCGATGGAAGAGGTAAATTATGTGAATAACCTAATTTCGGAATTTCCTAATAATTCAAACCCAACGCACTACCATCCAGGGTTGAGAAATCATGAAAAATTTTCCTATGCAAATACAAAGAATGTATTACAACCTCCACCGGGATTCAATATTTCAAGTGGAGGAGGCAAATCGTCATTGGAAGATACACTCGCATCCTTCATAAATCAATCTAATGCTTTCATGAATGACACGAGGAGCCGCCTCGATAAGCAAGACCTTAGGATGGATAAGTTAGAACAACAAGTGACAAGCTCAATAAAGAATCTAGAAACTCAAATGGGTCAATTGGCTGCAATTGTGGAGAGTCAACATCAAAAGGGTCAATTTCCAAGCAACACGGAGGTCAACCCGAAGGAACATTGCAATGCTATCCATGTGTGGGGTGGAAAAGAGAATAAAGAGTCTGAAAATGTTGATATTGGTGTGATGTCAGAATCACGCACGTCTTGTGTATCAATGCACGACCAGGTCGTGTGTGTTGCCGAGCGTACCATCCAAATTCATGAAAATGACAGAAACGACGCTCAAGGAAATATGAAAGTTAAAGGAGGAACCGAGCAACAAATAGATAAACAAAAAAGAGCCAAGAAACGTGAATCGTATCCTAACTCTAATTTGCTGAAATATAATATTCCTCTTCCCTTTCCCCGATTGTTTCACAAGACTAATATGAATAATCAATTTGCTAAATTTGTGGGCATGTTTAAAAAATTGCACATTAATGTTCCTTTTGCAGAAGCAATGAAACGTATGCCAAATTATGCCAAGTTTTTAGGGGAAGCGATGTCCAACAAGAACAAATGGGCAGAGAATGGGATTGACAACCTGACGGAAGAATGTAGCGCACTCATACAAAGGAAAATACCGCAAAAGTTTGAAAGATCCTGGAGTTTCACTATTCCTTGTACAATAGGCGATATTTTCTTTGACAATGTACTTTGTGATCTAGGATCTAGTATCAATTTGATGCCGCTGTCCATTCTCAGAAATCTTGGACTCGTAGAAGTGAGACCATCCACTGTCACCCTACAACTCGCGGATAGATTACTCGTACATCCAATGGGGATACTAGAAGATGTGCTCATAAAAGTCGATAAATTCATATTCCCCGTGGATTTTCTAGTGCTGGATATGAATGAGGATTGTGACACCCCTCTTATACTTGGGCGTCCATTTTTGGCAACCGCGGAAGCACTAATAAATGTGAAGAAAGGGGAGCTTACATTACAAGTTGATGATGAGCGTATTTCATTTTCTATTTTTCGGAATGTGAAAGGACATGATGATTTTAATGGTTGTAAAACAACAACAATTGCTAATTCCTGTACTCAAGCTAATAGCTTGAATAATTGTATGCATTCTAAAGATAATATGCAGGGATTATCAATGAAGAAGAAGGAAAGGCACAAAAAGCCTGATGTTGAACCAAGAGCGTGCACGTACCATTCGCACGATGAAAAGGAGAACACATGGATAGTTGACAAACATGAAAAACCTCCTTTAGTAATGATCAAGGGAGGCGTAAATCCAAGTGAGCGGGATGGGCATGGAAAACTGCACGATGAGGTGACAAGCCTCATTTCGCAAAGATCATAATCGGAATTAAAAGGCGTCAAGCTAAAGACGTTAAATATAGCGCTTGTTGGGAGGCAACCCAACGGTTTTTCATGTGAATTCCATTTTTGTGTGTGTTTAGTTTCAAAATTTGTGTGATTTGAGTGCTTTGATATGTGTGTTTTTATTAATGAGTGTGATTTGTGTGTTTTTGTTGCATTTTTGTGTGTTTTTAAAAAAAAATACCTAAATTGCTGCACAGGTGCGCACGGGTAGCCCGTGCGTTGGCACCCCACCCGTGCGCCCTGCAGAGAGTAGAGGAATTTGCTGGGGTGGCGCACGGGTAACCCGTGCTTCGATGCACCACCCGTGCGCCCTGCATAAGAGGCTTAAATATGACAGTTTTTAAACTGTCTTCTTCTCCAAAACTCCCACAAATCGCGCGCCCACTACCCCCAACTTCATTGCCTTCGAAATTTCTTGCAAATTCTACTCAAATTCGTCCTTTTAATCCCTCCCCCATCACAATTGAACTTCACTTTACATTGAATTCAAATTTACTTGAAGAATTGTGAGCACAAGCACCTAGGGTTCAAATCTTCCACTTCGAGTTCAACTTAGAGAATTCCGGTAAGAACACCGTTTCTCCTTGTCAATTCGTTGTCAATTATGTATTAGGGAGCATGGTAGGTGTTTATTTTGATATTTTTGCTATGAATTATGTGAATTACTCTTTGAGGCAAATTATCAAACACCTTGTGGGCTTGTGTAATTGAGGAGATTTAGGATGAATTGTTGGTGAGTAGGGCATGACCAATGATTGTTTAAGCTAATACTTGTCTAGAATGGCCATAATTTTTGTTTGCTTGGGGTAGTTGATCGATCAAAAATAACGTGGGCAAGTGAATTTGCATCACCCAATATGTTAGCTTTAATCCCCTATTTTGTTGTTGCCATTGATGATATTGGGATGCTAATGAAATGTATTTCAGGTATAAACTCTTCATGGCCGAGAGAAGAAACCCCAGGGTGGAAGGAGACGTGCACGCGGGGCGGCACAACGCGGGTGGCACCGCCGTGTTTCGACCAAAAGCAGTCCGAGGCATATGGGGTAAACTTGACAAATGCCGATGATCTTGAGCGATGGAATCACTTGATCGGTCGCTAAATAGCTCCATCTCGCTATGCCGCCGATAATTGTACCCAAACTTTGGGGATACATGAGGACGTGTGGCGTCTTTTCGCCAAGGTAGGATGGACGAATTGTTTGATAAATGATTTTATCATGATTTTGATGATTTTGTTTTTATACCAAAACAATGTTTTTAAAGGTTGTCCAAATACTCCTAAATGATTTAAAATGGTTTTAATATTTTCCGGAGTATTTCTACAAGTTTATTTTCGATATAAATTGGACAACACTTTTGATGATTTTGTGTTAATGTGTTTTTACACCAAAACAATGGTTCTAAAATATTGTCCTAATACTCCCGATCGGTCTAAAATATTTTTACTATTTTTTGGAGTATTTCTTGAAGTTTATTTTCGATATAAAATTGGACAATACTTTTGTTTTGAGGCCAATCGGTCGCCCCTATAGGCATCCCGTACCGAAAATTGTGAAAAATAGTGAATAAGCTATTTGGTCGAAAAAGGGTGGTTGACCAGGTCAACGGGGTGGTAGACGGTGTGGTCGGCCGATCGCCGACCGAGGCGTCGACCGGTGCGGTCGACGGCCGACCGGCGGGTGACCGGTACCTGGGAGCATTTTCTGAAACAGAACTTTCTGGACTCGTTTTTTGGTTCTGCTCGACCGGCTGGACATAGGGTCGACCGGTCGGACCCCGTCGACCGGCCGCCTGTAAATGTGTTTTCTCATTTTCAAACGTTTATTTGTGCGCGACCGGTCGCCCAAGTTTGACAAAGAAAATTTAAATTCTAACCGTTGTCAGTGATGAGCTTTTTTCTCTAAATTGTGGGATTGATTTCTAACACTCTTTTCTTCAATTGTCTTGCAATTTTTACAAATTCATGTCCCCAAGAGGAGCCTATCATGTACAAGACATCTTCTATAAATAGAGGAAGAATTGAAGCAACACAACAAGAGAGAAAACTACAACACAACAAGATACACTCAAGAATACACTTGTTCTTACATTGTCTTATTTCTTGTTGTAATTTGCCTAGCTATTCACTTTCACATTCTTGAGGTCTAGGCTATTCTTGATTACACTTGCACTCAATTGTATTATTCATTATCGAGTTGTAATCTTGAATTTGTGGTCGTCATTCAAACACAAGATATTCTTGTGAGTGTTCTTGTGGTAAGAACACACTTGGGTGATCTAGGTGTTAGGTGTGAGAAGATTGTGGTAATCTTCTTGTTGAGGTGTTGAAGAATTTGGTATTCTTCAAGGTTGAAGATTGTGGTAATCTTCACAAGGTGCCGTTGGAGATTGTGGTAATCTTCAATTGAGATTGTGGTAATCTCAAAGGTGGTGTTGAAGAAAAGTGTGGTGCTCTTCAAGGTGTTGTTGTAAGTTGGTGTTGTATTATTTGTGGTAAATTAATAAAATCATTTTTTTCTTTTTGAAATCCATCCCTGAGGATATCTTTGGGGTGGTAGAGGATTAGGCCCTAGGTGGGTTGAACCTCTTTAAATCGACGTGTGTGTTAGTCCAAGTGGCTACGATAATCTAGAGGGGGGGTGAATAGATTATCTCGGTTTTTCCAAAATTTGCCCTCTTTTTCGAATAATCAAACAAAGACGAGAATGTAAATGCGGAAATAAAACAACACTCGTCGATTTAAAGAGGTTCAACCCACCTGTGGGCTAATCCTCTACCACCCCAAAGATATCCGGATGGATTTCAAAAGAAAAAAGATTTTATTAATTTACCAAAAATTAATGCAACACCTTGAGGATTACCACAACCCTCTTACACCACCTTGAGGATTACCACAATCCTTTTACAACACCTTTGAAGATTACCACAACCTTCAAACACCTATCACCTAGATCACCCAAAGTGTATTCTTACCACAAGAATACTCACAAGGATGTCTTGTGTTGAATGATGACCAAAATCAAGATTACAACTCAATAATGATTGAAACAATATGAGTACAAGTGTAATCAAGAATTGAAAGCCTAGACCTCAAATTTGTGCAAGTGAAAGTGCTAAGGCTAATACAACAAGATATATGAAAGTGTTTGCTTTGTTTGCTCTTTGCTTGTATGGAGTGTTGTATCTTGTTGCTTGAATGAAGCCTCTATTTATAGGAGAGGTCTTGGCTTTGATTTCCAGACATTGGCTCCTCCTTGGGGAGTGATTTGCTTTAAAAAAAACCATTTAAAATCATCAATATAGCTGTTAGAAATCAATCCCACAAAATAGGGAAAAGTCATGCAGCAAAACGCAACGGATAGTTTGTCATCAAACATGGGGTTCGACCGTCGTCGCGAGAGATAAGATTGAAATTGAATTCTGCGAATTTTTACACAGGGGGACCGGTCGAAGAAGGGTGTGCGGCGTGCCGCCTTTAGTCGTGACCGGTTGCCCTTGACGTATTTAAACAGAGAAGTCTGAACAAAAATCCAACTTGCAGTGCAATTACAGCGCCGCCATTCGACCGGTCGACCACACCGTCGCCGCGCTTTTTTTTTTTACGTCCCATTTTCTGTTTCAAAACTCAACTCAGTGCGGGTTGCCCTATAGGGCGACCTGGTCGAGCTGAAACAAAAGTGTTGTCCAATTTTAAATCGAATATTAACTTCAAGAAATACTCCAAAAATAGTAAAAACATTTTAGATCGATCGGAAGTGTTGGGACAACATTTAGGGACATTGTTTTGGTATAAAAACTTATTTGAACAAAATCATCAAAATCATGATAAAAACATTTATCTAACAAACTCCCCTTTTTTGATGATTACAAACCAAAACAATTTTCAAGAGGACGATTTCAAAAACAAAATAATTTTCCGGTTTATGAGTAAACTATCCGTTTAAAAACATTTTACAAAAGCTCCCCTATCAACAAGCACATTAAGAAGAAATATTGCATAAGCTAGAAGCACAAGCTTTTACAAAATAAACAATAACTCCATGAGCTTAGAAGCTCCCCTGTCACAAATACTTATTATCCATGCAAACAAGTTCATAAAACAATCATTGGGTGAGTTTTCTTCACAACTTATGGCCTAAATAAGCCATAGCTTGTAGCTTCTATCATGAGCTTTTATTAGCTTCTTTGAGCTAACGAGCCAATTTCTGTTTCTCCCCTTGGAATCATCAAAAAGAATGTTAGGATGATAGAAACATCATAGAAGTATATCAAAGTGCGCCAAAAAGAAAATGGTTTAACAACCATTGAGCAATTTAGCTTAAAAACCAAGGAAAATGGGAGAAATGTATCATGAAGAGTTCATACGCTCGTTTTATTTCCCAAAACATGATCTCAATGAGTATAGAAGACTTTTGAAAGCGAGAGAATCATGTAGAAGTTGAAATTTTCATTGAAAAATTTCATCGAACACATTGTGGGCGTGAAAAATAAAAAGAGTTGTATATAGCCCTTGTAAATGATCCAAGCCAAAAAATTTCATCACCAATCCACATCAAACATCATACAATACAACATAATAACTAATCTCAACAAGATCATAAGCAAAAATTATCAAGAAATATACAAGAAAGCCATAAACTCAAGGGTTCAACCCAATTGAGCAAAGTAAGGAAAATTCTTACCATTTGATCGGAAAAGATGAGCAATGATGATGATAAACATGCTATATAAGGTCCAAGATATAAATGGAATGCATGAAAATCAATTTTGAGTGAGAATAGTGTGCATTTGGCAAAGGGGACGAAAAATGACAAAAAGAAGTGAAATCAAATCTTTCAAGACAGAATCGAACTTAAACCAAAATTTAGCCTAGGCGGCCGGTCGACGTTGAGGCGACCGGTTGCCCTCAACCTCTTCACCCATTGTTCTCAAAATTTTTCAAAATCCGAATTTTCAACCAAAAATCCGATTTTTCGCCCCTAAGTTTTAAAAACATGCAAAATGCAAACGTAGACCTCATTCAATATGCATTATGCCTAACCGAGCTCGTATTGACGCAAAAGTCTCGGAAGTTAGCGGTTTTGTAAAAATGTCCGCTAATTGATCTTGAGATGGCACAAACGATATCTCAATTTTTCGTTTTGAAACACAATCCCTTAGAAAATGATGTCGAATCTCAATATGTTTAGTACGGTTATGATGAACCGGGTTTTGAGCAATATTTATAGCGGATATATTATCACAAAAGATAGGTACGTTTTCAAAAGAGCATTTGTAATCCGCTAAGGTTTGTTTTATCCAAAGAAGTTGAGTACAACAAAATGCGGCGGAAATATATTCGGCCGGCCGTTGAAAGAGAAAACACGCTTTTGCTTCTTTGAAAACCAAGAAACTAGGCAATCGCTAAAAATTGACATGATCCTAAGTACTTTTCCGATCATCAATATTACCCGCATAGTCCGAATCACTATAACCTTTAAGAGAAAAATTTTCATTCTTTGGATAAAATAAACCATATTGAATAGTGCCTTTCAAATATCGAAAAATCCGTTTAACGGCACTCATATGAGATTCTTTTGGATTGCTTTGAAAACGAGCACATAGGCATACGGCATGAAGAATGTCCGGTCTACTAGCGGTTAAATAAAGTAAACTACCAATCATACCTCGATACTTGGATTCATCAACGATCTTGCCTTTTTCATCTTTGTCAATTTTGACATTGGTTGCCATAGAGTCGAGACGGTTTTCCTTCTTCAATGCCGAACTTCTTCAAAAGTTCTTTTGTATACTTTGATTGCGAAATATAGATACCTTCTTGGCATTGCTTAATTTGAAGTCCAAGGAAGAAGTTTAGCTCCCCCATCATACTCATCTCGAATTCACCTTGCATTAGCTTGGAGAATTTCTTGCACAAAGATTCATTAGTAGCACCAAAGATAATATCATCAACATAAATTTGCACAAGTAAACAATCTTGCCCTTTTTCAAAAACAAAGAGTGTAGTATCAACTTTACCTCTTGTAAAACCATTTTGCAAAAGAAAGGAGCTAAGTCTATCATACCATGCACGGGGTGCTTGTTTTAAACCATACAAAGCCTTTTTAAGTTTATAAACATCATTAGGCCTAGAAAAATTTTCAAACCCCAGAGGTTGTTTTACATAGACTTCTTCTTGAATAATACCATTTAAGAAAGCGGATTTAACATCCATTTGGTAAAGTTTGAAATTTTTGAAACAAGAATAGGCAAGTAAAATACGAATAGCTTCTAAACGTGCTTTCGGTGCAAAAGTTTCATCATAGTCAATACCTTCTTCTTGACAATACCCTTGAGCTACTAACCTTGCCTTATTTCGAACAATGTTGCCTTGATCATCAAGTTTGTTCCTAATACCCATTTTGTACCAATAATTGTTTGAGATGGAGGACAAGGTACTAATTCCCATACATCATTTCTTTCAAATTGATTCAACTCCTCTTGCATTTCCAAAACCAATCTTCATCCTCAATAGCTTCCTTAGCATTTTTAGGCTCTTTTTGAGATATAAGAGCTTTCTCAAAATTCCTTCGAGTCATTACTTTATCAAGGGATCACCAATAATAAGATCTTTTGGGTGATCTCCTTAAATTTCAATGCTACGGGAAGATTCAAGTATCACCCCTATCTTCTTGAGGAACATTTGAACTTGAAGGTTGATCATATGAAATAGAAGGTTTATCATTATGAGCATCACTTTGAACAATAGGTTCAACAATATCCTCTTCATCACTATCGTCATTGGGTATTCTTTCAACACCCGAGGCTTCATTAAATTTGACATGAATAGATTCTTCAACAACCATGCTAGTCTTGTTGTAAACCCGATATGTTTTGCTCTTGGTTGAGTATCCCATAAATATTCCTTCATCGGCCTTAGGATCAAGTTTGTCCAATTGATCCTTAGTATTCAAAATAAAGCACTTACATCCAAATATTTTGAAATAACTAATATTTGGAGTTCTTCCTTTCCAAAGCTCATATGGAGTTTTATTCATTTTAGGACGAATATAAACTCGATTAATGACATAGCAAGCGACTTACGGCTTCGCCCAAAAATATTTTGGAAGAGAAAATTCATTGAGCAAGGACCGACTCATTTCTTGTAACGTTCGATTCTTCCTTTCGGCTACACCATTTTGTTGAGGTGTCCTTGGAGCCGAAAAATTGTGTGTATATCCCTTGGTTTCACAAAAGACTCTAAACTCACCGTCAAATTCTCCGCCTCGATCACTTGAATAGTTTTAATAGTATCTTCCTTTTCATTCTCAATGCGTCTACACAACTTAACAAACTCATTAACGGCATCGCTTTTATTTGCAAGAAAAAGAGCCCAAGTGTATCTAGAAAAATCATCGACAATAACGAAAGTGTAATGTTTTCCACTTAGACTAGCTAGTACCAATATCCCCATACAAATCAAGGTGAAGCAATTGTAGGGGTTTGGTAGTGGAAATTTCATTTTGGGCTTAAAACTACTCTTAACTAATTTGTTCTTTTGACAAGTGTCACATAAGCCAAGATTTTCAAAATTCAATTTGGGTAGTCCTTTTACATGTTGGTTTTTGTAAATATTTTTCAAATTCTTGTATCCAACATGTCCGAGTCGCCTATGTCATAAACTCGTTAAATCATTATTGGCGACAAGACAAGAAACATTTTGACTAACCAAATCACTAGTACAAATTTTGTAAAGATTGCCTTTTCTATTTGCTTCACAAATAATATTACCATTTTTAAGAATAAGGCATTTTTCTTTATTAAAAGAAACATCATAATTTGAATCACAAAGTTGGCTAACACTTATCAAATTAAACTTAAGCCCTTCTACTAAAAGAACATTACAAAGAGAGAAAGAAGAGTTACCAATTTCTCCATTTCCAAGAATTTTTCCTTTGCCATTGCCGAACATGACCATACCCTCTTCTTGGAGCTTGATGTTGGTAAAAAGCTCTTTCCTCCCGGTCATATGGCGTGAACATCCGCTGTCCACGAGCCATTTCGAATCCTCCATGGTTGTTATAGCCCCTATTACCTACAAAATCATTTCTTTTAGGTACCCTATAATTTTGGGGTCCATGGGGGTTAGTTTTGAGACCTTTGGGTCTCCAAATATAACTAGAGTTATTTCTCAATTTGCAATTATTAGCATAATGTCCAATTTTGCCACAATAAAAACAAGTAGGAGTATGAGAGCTACTAGCACGTATGAAAGTCGGACCTTGGTTATTTTTCTAAAAGACTTTTTGAAATGGTTTGTAACCAAGTCCTTGTTTTGAATGCTCACCTCTTTGTGCATCTAAAATTTTAGTAACCTTATCCGTGCTTAAATTAAAACGATGCACATCCTTTTTCAAATTATCAATGTCATTAGTGAGCATTTGTTTCTCGGTTTCAAGAGTTTGAATTTGAGTAAGGGCAATAGCATGAACATGATCAAGAGTCTCATAAGATGTAAATAATTTATCCTTTTCTATTTTAAGCTCTTTATGCTCCTTCTTTAAACTCTTGTATTTAACAATCAATTTTTGAAATTCATTTTGCAACTCATCAAAATCACATTGCAATTCATCAACTAAGGAGGAGGTAGAGGAGTTAGAGCGTACCTCATTATTTTCATCGTCTATAGCCATAAGACCATGTTCGGTTTCACCTTCCTCGTCGGATGTCTCGAGTAGCTCATCCCAAGATTTGACATCCGCATTTAGAGCCTTCTTTTTCTAAAAGGCTTTTTTTTTTGTTCCTCCTCATTGAGTTTTGGGCAATCGGCTATGAAGTGCCCCTCTTTCCGCACTTAAAGCAAGCATTATCTCTTGGTTTTCTTGCTTTATTTTTATTCACAAATTTTGCAAATTTTCGAACAAGTGCGGCCGCCTCCTCATCATCATCATCATTATCATAGTATGCATTATTAGAAGAGAAAGCAAGACCTTTAGGAATATTTTGCATACCCGATTGATTGATGGTTGGTTTGGTATTTTTCCTCTCCTTGAGATAGACTTCATAGATGAGGAGGTTCCCGATGAGCTCGTCAAACTTGAGTGTCTCAAGATTTTGTGCTTCCGTGATTGCCGTCACCTTTTCGGACCATGAGCCGGGAAGAGCATTCAATACCTTAGTCACTTTGTCTTCTTCGGAGATGACTTTACCGAGAGCCACAAGAGGATTGACAATGTTGTCAAGCCTTTCCACCATCTTGGAGATGCTTTCTCCATCATACATGTTAAAGTTTTCAAAGTCTTTAACAAGCATGGTCTTTCTAGCTTGCTTGACCTTCTTTGTCCCTTCATATATAGTCTCCAATTTTTCCCAAACCTCATGTGCCGACCTTATGCCTCGTATGCGATTGTACTCGGTGGCGGTAAGTGAGCAATGCAAAATATTTAAGGCCTTACCGTTTAGAGAGAAAGCCTTCTTATCATTTTCATCGAACTCCTTGAAAGGTTTAGGAGTCGAGGTGCCATCCTCCATTTTTTTCGTTGGTTGATCAACTCCTTCAATAACCACATTCCATATGTCAAATCCAGCACCCTTGTAGAAAGCACTCCATACGGTCTTTCCAAAATGCGTAGTTGTTGGCGTCGAACAATGGTGGCTTGTTGGTGGAGGCGCCGGTGGTGAGATAAGCGTCATTCGTAGCCATGGATCTTTCCTCTTTACTCGAACGAGCTAGCCAAAGAGTTTGGCTCCGATACCACTTAATCCAAGCTACGATAATCTAGAGGGGTGAATAGATTATCTCGGTTTTTCCAAAATTTGCCCTCTTTTTTCGAATAATCAAACAAAGACGAGAATGTAAATGCGGAAATAAAAACAACACTCGTCGATTTAAAGAGGTTCAACCCACCTAGGCCTAATCCTCTACCACCCCAAGATATCCTGGGATGGATTTCAAAAGAAAAAAGATTTTATTAATTTACCAAAAATTAATACAACACCTTGAGGATTACCACAACCCTCTTACACCACCTTGAGGATTACCACAATCCTTTTACAACACCTTTGAAGATTACCACAACCTTCAAACACCTATCACCTAGATCACCCAAGTGTATTCTTACCACAAGAATACTCACAAGGATGTCTTGTGTTGAATGATGACCAAAATCAAGATTACAACTCAATAATGATTGATACAATATGAGTACAAGTGTAATCAAGAATTGAAAGCCTAGACCTCAAATTTGTGCAAGTGAAAGTGCTAAGGCTAATACAACAAGATATATGAAAGTGTTTGCTTGTTTGCTCTTTTCTTGTATGGAGTGTTGTATCTTGTTGCTTGAATGAAGCCTCTATTTATAGGAGAGGTCTTGGCTTTGATTTCCGTGACATTGGCTCCTCCTTGGGGAGTGATTTGCTTTGCAAAAGAAACCATTTAAAATCATCAATATAGTCATTAGAAATTAATCCCACAAAATAGGGAAAAGTCAGCATGCAAAAACGCAACGGATAGTTTCTTTGTCAAACATGGGGTTCGACCGGTCGTGCGAGAGATAAGATTGAAATTGAATTCTGCGAATTTTTACACAGGGGGACCGGTCGAAGGGGAGTGCGACGGCCGCCTTAGTCAGGACCGGTTGCCTCGACGTATTTACTTAAAACAGAGAAGTCCGGAACAAAATCCAACTTGCGTGCAGTCGCCACGGCCGACCGGTCGACCGACCGACCACACCGCGCCCACCTGGTCGACCGTCGCCCGCTTTTTTTTTTTCTTACGTCCCCATTTTCTTTCAAAACTCAACTCAGTGCGGGTTGCCCTATGGGCGACCGGCCGAGCTGAAACAAAAGTGTTGTCCAATTTTAAATCGAATATTAACTTCAAGAAATACTCCAAAAAATAGTAAAAACATTTTAGATCGATCGAAAGTGTTGGGACAACATTTAGGGACATTGTTTTGGTATAAAAACTCATTTGAACAAAATCATCAAAATCATGATAAAAACATTTATCTAACAGTGTGTTGTTTACATTCCGCACCTTAATATTGTCTTGGCTTGTTTTTGTTCGAAAAAGAGGGCGAAATCGAAAAGATGGAGATAATCTATTCACCCCCCTCTAGATTATCGTAACCGCTTGGACTTACAAGTGGTATCAAAGTCAAACTCTTTGGCAAGCTCGTTTCACATCGCGAGTGAAGAGAAACGATCGTCGGCTACGCTCGAAGCTCATTTTTCCGGCACCTCCACCACCAAGCCACCTCGGTTTGATTCCAAAAATTTTATATTTTGGAAAGAAAGAATGGAATGCTACTTACAAGGTTGCGGGTTTGACATTTGGAACACCGTCATTAATGGAGAATCCATTCCGATGAAAGATACACCACACACCTCAAAAGGCTTCAAAAAGCTCAATGATGAAGAGAAGAAAATCATCTCTTTAAATGGTAAAGCTCTTAATATTTTACTTTGTTCACTTACCACTTTGGAATTTGATCATGTTGTAGGTATTCAATCGGCACATGAAGTATGGCAAAAATTAGAAGCCATCTATGAAGTATATGCAAATGAAAGGAGCAACTCAAAAGCATCTACTTCACAAATGGATACAACATCAAATCCAACAACATGGGATAAGCCTTCTACAACCTCCCATGATGAACAAGTTGAACAATGCCTCATGGGCATCGAAGAAAAAAACGAGGTAAGTTCTAAACCCTCTACTTCCTATGACCATGAATTGCAAAATGAATATAGTGATTTACAAAATGATTATGATGAGCTACAAGATGAATTCCAAAACTTACTTGTTAAATACAAAAATTTGAAAAAGGAATTCATTGTTTTGAAAAAAATGATAAGGATAGTTTATTTACTTCCTATGAATCACTATCATGTGCTCACACCACCACTCTTGACAAGGTTAGAAACCTTGAGAAAGAAAATAATACTCTTGTTGAGGATATAAATTGCTTGAAAAATGATTTATCTAAATCCAACTTGAGTACCGATAGAATAACCAATATTGTTGATTGTTGTGATAATTCAAACTAGAACTTGATCATAAGCTAAAGGGTGTCAAACACATGAAAAAGGATCAAGTCTCTAAGACGTTGGTCATTATGCTCCTAGAATTATTACATGCTTTTATTGCGGTAAAAAGGGTCATACGGTAAATACTTGTCGGGCTAGAAATAGCTCTAATTATTGTTGGAGACCTAAAAGTCTCAAGACTAATCCCAAAGGACCCAAACACATGAGGGTACCACAAAACAATGTCATATTAGGTACCGTGAAATAATGATCAAGAAAATTTATACCGCTAAGAAGACATCAAATGACCGTTTCATTTGATCAAAGAAGGAGAAACTATTTTCGACAAAGCCAATTTCAAGAAAAGGATATAATCAAAAATGGGAAGAACACAATCCTTGAAATGGCAAAGACATCATCAACAAGATGATTTTCAAAGAAGAAGAAACTTTCAACAATGGGAAGGCAACAAACTTTGGAAATGGAGTAATCAAAGAAGTCATCAACAACAAAGTGACTTCTCAAGGGAAGATATCATCAACAATGGAACGGCACAACCCATGGAAATGGAGTAATTGGTAACCCGTATCTCCCCATTTAAAATATGCATTTTATTTTGTTATGCATGTTTCTATTTGTGTCTTTATTGCAACATGAGTTTTCAAGTATTGATTCTTTTAAGGTCTTCAATATATATGTTTGTTTTTAAAATTCTTTTGAAAAAGGAGACCTTATATGATGTTTTTAAAACTCTTGTGCATTTTTGTACACTAAAGTGTGTTATCATCTTTTATGGATTTTTATGGCATGAGCTTACTTGTGATATCTCTTAGCCTACACTCTTATCATTATGATTTGTGCTAGATTTGTTTTAAGAATTGTGTAGATTTACATATTTTCACAAATGGCCATTTACGTCATTATTTGTCAAGAAAGATATAAATTATCGAGGTACGTTTACTTGTGTTATTCTTCTTATAGACTCGATATATGTATTGCCATGTGCCTATGTGCTTGTTTTTCATAGTATTTCATACAAGTGCCATTAAGAGGATTTTTAGATTTTTTTTAAAGGCACTATTCGATATTTGATTTGTCAACTCTTGTTCAAATACTTCTTCTAAATGAGGTCTCAACAATATGCTATCGGATTTTCAAATTTCAAAAGAGACATTCTTATAGCTTTCTTAAGCTTATTTGAACTTGAATGATTTATTAGACTCTTGATGATTTTCTAAATGCATAGTATGTGTTTCTTGCTCCATGGTCTATATATATAGTGTCTATTTCTACTATGCTCTTATGCAAGAGATTTTGTGATTGATGATTGAAGCATGTTTTTACACTTGGGCTATTTTTCTCTTGCTTATATAAGCGATGCCGTTAATGAGTTTGTTAAGTTGTGTAGATGAGAAATGAAGTACTCCAAATATTAGTTACCTCAAAATATTTGGATAAATGTTCTTTTATGAACACCTTAGACCAATTGAATGCCCTATGATGAAGAAGACAAAAAGAGTATTCCGGAACAAAGTCGATGACCAAGGCAACATTGGTCGAACTAAGGCGAAGTTAGCCCGAAGGTATTTTCAAGAAGAAGGTAATTGATTTTGATGTAACATTTGCACTCATAGCACATTTAGTAGCTATTTGCATTTTACTTGCCCATTATTGTTTTAAGAAAATTTCAAGCTTTACCAAATGGATGTTAAATCCAATTTTCTCAATGATTTTATTCAAGAAGAAGTCTATGTAAAACAACCTCCGGGGCTTTAAATTTTTATAGGCCAAATGATTTTTATAAAAGGCCTTGTATGGTTTAAAACAAGTACCCCATGGATGGTATGATAGACTTAGCTATTTTTGCTAAATGATTTTACAAGAGGTAAAGTTGATACTACTCTCTTTGTTTTTGAAAAAGGGCAAGATTGTAAACTTGTGCATATTTATGAGAATATTTTTGGTGCTACTAATGAATATTTGTGCAAGATATTTTTCTAAGTTGATACTAGGTGAACTCGAGATGAGCATGATGGGGGAGCTCAATTTATTGCTTGGACTTCAAATTATTCAATGCCAAGAAGATGGTTATATTTCAAAAGAACTCTTAAAGGAGTTAAGCATTGAAGAAAGAAGAACTATCTCAACCTCTATGGCTAAAGATTGACAAAGGTTGAGAAAGGCATGTCGGTTGACAAACAAATTCGAGGTATGTCTCCTTGTATTATTCCTATAGACTCGACATTCCATATACCTTATGTCTATATGCTCTACTTCAAAAACTATCCCAACGAATCTCATTAAAGTTCCATTAAAAGAAATTTTCAAATATTTGAAAGGCACTTCTTCGTATGACTTGTTGTATCCAAAGCTTTAAAACGTTCTTATTTTTTTCGGGATAACAAGTTTGGTATCTATTATACGGTTATTCATATTCAAAATTTGGTTCGTCATAATCGAACTAAACATATTGAGATTCGATATATTTTAAGGGATTGCGATTTTTAACAAAAACTTAAGATGTGTTTAATTCCGTCTCAAGGATAACTCGCGGACTTTTTTATCATTAACCGCCGAGTATTTTACCTCATTTCGAGCTTGATTATGACATAATGTATATTGAATGAGGTATACGTTTGCATTTTGCACGTTTTTAAAACTTAGGGGCGAAAAATCGGATTTCTGGATCAAAATCTAGATTTTGCAAATCAAGCGAACAGTGGGCAACCAGTAAAATGCCGACCGGCCGCCCACTCGACGACGGCCGCCCTTGCCCATGACCGGTCGCCCTAAGGGATTTTTGGTTAAAATGCTTCATTTTCCGGGACTTAGCCATTTTGGCTCTTTTGGTTCATTTTTCGTCTCCTTTGTCATTTTCACACACAATTCACTTCAAATGTATTTTGTTGCATAAATTATATATCTTGGGGATTGTCTAGCTCGTTTATCATCATTGATGCTCATCTTTACCGATTGAATGGTAAGAATTTCACTCTTTTAGCTCAATTGGGTTGAACCCTCGAGTTTGTGGCTTATATGTATTTTTCTTAATGCAATTCATATATTTTTGTGATGAGCTTATTGATTGTTGATGATTGACTTGTGTTAAATTGCATTTGGTGATGAAAAACTTGGCTTGATTTCATTTACAAGGGCTATATATATCTTTCTCAATTTTTGACGCCCGCCAAGTGTTCGATAAAACGTTTCAATGAAAAATTCATCACCTACATGATTCTCTCGATTTCAAAAGTCTTATACATTTATAGAGATCATGTTTTGCTTATAAAATGAGTTTTCCTAAACCTCTACAAGTCGTATGATTCGACTTTTCCCTCCTATTTGGTTTATAAGCTTCAATGCTCAAATAGCTCGATACATCGGTTTAGTTGCGCACTTTGATATATGATGTATTTATTGTGCTAACATTCTTTTTGATGATTCCAAAGGGGGAGAAACAGGTTATAAGCTCATTAGCTCATAAAAGCTAAGATAAGCGTAACGAAAAGAAGCTATAAGTTATGGCTTCATAAAGCCATAAGTTGTGGATCATATTTAGTCCACTTGGTGCATTATGGTTATGTATGAATCATGGTCCATTGGTTGTAGTATGGACTTATATACGGTTCTAATGATGTATCTTTGACAGGGGGAGCTTTTAAGTTTTTGATACTTAAGCTCAATATCGAAAAGCTAATATTTTAGCTTATGTTTAAGTTGCTTCTATATAACTCTTGTTGTGCATGTTGATAGGGGGAGCATTTGCTATATGTGTTTGAATATCTCTACTCCCATCATTGTGATTATATTGCGTGGAATGTTGTCGCTCACAACGGAAAGTTCCTTTTTACCGGTAAAAATGTTTTGTTTTCAAAATCGACCTCGTTAAAATAGTTTTGGTTTGTAATCATCAAAAAGGGGGAATGTGGTGCTCTTCAAGGTGTTGTTGTAAGTTGGTGTTGTATTAATTTGTGGTAAATTAATAAAATCTTTTTTTTCTTTTTGAAATCCATCCCGGATATACTGGGGTGGTAGAGGATTAGGCCCTAGGTGGGTTGAACCTCTTTAAATCGACGTGTGTTGTTTACATTCCGCACCTTAATATTGTCTTGGCTTGTTTTTGTTCGAAAAAGAGGGCAAAATCGAAAAGATGGAGATAATCTATTCACCCCCCCTCTAGATTATCGTAGTCGCTTGGACTTACACGAATTTCATGAGCCGAAGGTGGCCGACATTTAAAAAGCATACATTGGAGTTCTTGAGTCCTGTGGAAGTACTCAAACAAGGCGAGACCTTTGAACCGTATATGATAAAGTTTCGGTTGGGGAATGTCCGTAGACAAATCGTCTATGACTCGATTGAACACCATTTTCGAGGTCCCAACAAACGCTCGTACCCGCCTTGCCTCATTATGATCAATACGACTGAGAATGCTTGTGGAAACACCACAAACGGGGCCGATGTTGTATGACGCGCGGACCGCCAAAGCCTCATGGATCCGGAATCCAGTTTTAGGTATATTCAACGCGCGTGATCGCATCCTCCGTGTTCGCCCGAGAAAACATTGGAGGTATGACGACTAAGGAACTTTATCTCCTCTCGTGTATGGTTACAAACACCCCTAAAACACCGTCAATTTTGCCGAACAAATCGAACAGTTAGCTAGGCGGGAAGAGGGTACGATTTCTATAGGGGCCTCATTACCCCTATTGCCCGGTATTTCAATGTTGATTTTCGAGGTTTGGAGCCTATCCCGGGCAGCACTCGGGTTAATTTGGCATCGTTGCATCATATGAAGTTCATAGCAAATGAAGACAACAGATTGGTGCTTCTACAAAAGAAAGGTGTTTCATTTCCATTGCCTAACCCGCCATACACCACGGTCGAGACATTGACGGACACCACCAACTTCCTAATGAACTCCGACGCACACAACCGAATTACCGAGGCTATAGAGGCAAGAAAGCGTCGCAAAGTTGAAGGTTTCTTGGATAAGGAGGATATGGTGGCGGAGGAGGATGCGTTTCATGGCCGAGACATGGGGATGGAACCTCATCACCCCCAAATTGGGTATGATATACCCGAGTCCTCCCACGGAGGTGATTACCCCCGACATTCTCAAAGCGGAGATCGTCCCGGTCCTTCTCACAGTGGAGGACCCCAGCACGGTACCGATTTTCAAGACATGTTTTATGCGTTTGGGGAGAACTTGAGGCGGCAAGAAGAAGAGTTGAGGCGGCAAGGAGAGGATTTGAGGCAACATAGGGCTGATTTTCTCGCGTTCAGCGAGCGATCGGAGCAGCGTTCCGAGGAGACGTGGCAAGTGCTCCAACAGCTACAAATGTGGCATATTTCTCAAGGCCACTTCCCACCACCGCCGCCGCAGTGATTCAGGTATATCCCCACTTTTTGTTATTGAAATTCTATTTTTCCCCTTAGGACACTATAATTTCATTCAAGTTTGGGGGGAGAGATAGCATTTTAATACATGAAAAGTGTGGATACATAAAAAAAAAACATTTTCATGCATTTTTTTTTCATATAGTTGCATTAGAGCATTTTAGGTTGCATTTGCATTAGAGCACGTTTATAGCTTTAGAACGTTTATTGCTTTAGTAGTGGTTAGAGAGTGTGTTGACCGAGCATGGTGCAACTTGTTGTTTGTGTGTTGATTGAAAATTCATATTGTTGGGATTAGATGCTGTTTATGGATTGATTGAGCCTTGAATAGATAACTTTGAGCATGTTGATATGAAAAACTTGGTGTGATGCTTTGAATTACATTTTGACAAGCATGTGAGCTTTGAGCCTTTATCGCTTATATCTTGTGCGCCTTGTTGTAATTTGAGTGTATCATTCATGTTGATTAAAATTCTAGAACTTGCTTGGGTATCTCTCACAAGGCCACATGTGTATGTGAATTGTGAATGTGATTAAAGGCCATCTTTGCTAGCCTTTCATGCCTTTTGCCTACCTAAAAATGTGAAAACTCCTAGTTAGCCAAGTTGAGCCTATAACCTATTTCTTTGATAACCACAAAATTTAACCCTTGATCTTACTATATTTCCATCACCTTAAACTCGAATGTATAACGTTGAGTAAAAGGGGAATGAACGAGGTTGAATGGGTGGAAATTGAAAAATAGGATAATTGGGCATACTTAGTTAAATGGAATAAAAAGAGGAGGGAAAGATGTTGAAAATGCACAAATGAAAAAAAAAAAAAGATTGAAAAGCTGATAAACTTGGGGGGCGAAGGATTGTGAATGGAGGTGATTCTCAAAAGAAAGGAAGGAAATGGAGATAAATGAAGTTGATAAAAATGAGGGATGATTGGAGTAGCATATGGGATTTTAATGAAAATGATTGATATGCTCATCGGTCTATACACTCGAGTTTGAGTCACTTTATCCAAAAATTTCCTACCTAAACCAAAGAGCCTTCATTACAACCAAATGAGAAAGTCCTTTATGATTCACAAATTGCATACACTCTCGTGGCGGAGATATGAGACAAATTGCAAGCCTATGATCATTTTGCGACATCGAATTGATTTGAGCGTAAACACGTCCTATAACCTCGTGAGATGAGAGTATACACTTAACTTTGAGAGTTGGATTCAGAGCATTTCACTTTGTTTTATTTGAGGCGTGTTCTTTGATTAGATATTTGAGGCTTGATTGAGTTGTACTCAGCATTCATGACGAACAATTTGGATTTTCTTGTAGATTATCGGTGTGCGCTATTATCTTTATCTTCCTGTTGTACTTTATCGTGTTCTAAATATTGTTGATCGGGACGGTCAACAGTTTAAGTTTGGGGGATTTTGATAGGCGTGAATTTTGCATGTATTTTGAGGCATATTTCGAGCTATAATGATAAGTAAACATGCATATACTCGCGTTAAATGTTACATATTCACTCCTTGTGGAAAAGATATTACACTTTGCTTATTTTGTAGGAATTTCATGATATTTGAAGCTAATTGAATAAGAATATGAGGAAAGCAAAGTGGAAACACGGAGAATTGAGTGGATATACGAAAAGTGAAGGCTAAAAGAGCGAAAGTTGAGCGTTCACGGAAAAGACAGGGCACACGGGTTGGGCGTGCCTCAAGACACCACTCGTGCAACCTGTATAAGGATAATTGAAGGCGCAAAGATGGCGCATGGGTAGCCCATGCATGGGCGCACCACCCATGCGCCCTACAGAGTCGATTATTTCACCGGAGTGGCGCACGGGTAGGCCGTGCTCCGACGCACCACCCGTGCGCCCTACGAGAGTTGGGGTATTCCAAGAGGGTGGCGCACGGTAACCCGTGCGTGGCGCGCACCACCACCCGTGCGTCTGTGCGCTGAATCCCATAACTCTGCAAAGATTAAGCCCTAAACATGATGGGAGGTATAAAAAGGCTTTTGGGGGCGCACACAAGGAGATTCTCGCATTTTTGGGATCTACAACACAAGACAAGAGTCAACTCTTGGAAGGATACATCAAGGAGACAATCGGGTTGCATCGAGCTTGAAGAACGGAGATATATCGAGAGATTGTCGACGTTCCTAAGTTTTCTTGCTTCTCTTTTAGTTTCAATCTTTTAGTTTCATTTGTAATGACTTTGAACACTTTGTGTGTAAGTTGTTTAATCATGTGTAGCTAAACTCTTGTGATTTCCGGGTTTTGGAAGTAGATTAATGAACTCTTGTTGGATGTTTTAATCTTGGTTGAAGTTATTATCTTGAAGCCTATTTGAGTACTTTGAGCTTATTCTTGTTTTATCAATTGGCCAATGATTTAACATGTTTGATATATTGATTCATAATTCGAGAGATGAGTTTCAATATTAGATCTTGAGTACTTGACACGAATATTTGCATGAATCGAGAGGTTTGTGAATGTTTGTGAGGACATTTGATCTTTTATGCATTTGGGAGTTGTATATCTTATGTTGAGTAGAGATGCTAGCATAGATATTTCAATCTACATTTTATATGCATCTCGAGAGGGAGGATAAAATAGCTTTGTGATCGTCTTATAGGAATATTGATAATAACGTGGCTTGATTAAACCGGAAAACAAGAGGATTATTAATCGAAACCTTAACTCGGAAATCCATTACATCATCTTGATACTTCTTTCATTTGTGTTATCTTATTCTTATGTTTTAGTGATTGAAATTGTCTTAATCTCAAAACAACAACCATCAAATATTGATCGTCTAAATAAAAGTAAAACTATCTTAGCTCAATACTTAGCCTATTGATTTATTAGTTTCCGTGGATACGACCTTGCTACCCTATTCGATAACGAACACCGTACACTTGCAAATCCCTCCAACTTGGGGGCAATTTCTTAGTTTGACAATCAGATCCTCTAGTCTCATCTCCTTTCGCTTATGTTTGAGATAATTCTTGAAATCCCTCCAACTTGGGGGCAATTTCTTAATCAAGGCGGCCACTTGGAATGCTTCCGGCAAAGCCATTCCCTCGGCAGAGATTTCATGTAAGATCAACTGGAACTTCTGAACTTGTTCCATCATGGTTTTAGAATAGACCATAACAAAATCCAAGAACTTACCGACAACAAATTTTTTTGTGTCGGCATCCTCGGTTTTGTACTTCTTCTCCAAAGAATCCCACAATTCTTTGGAGGATTTCACAGTACAATACACACTGTAAAGTGCATCACTAAGTCCGTTTAGGACATAGTTACGGCACAGGAAATCACCATGGCCCCATGCATCAAACGCAGCGCATTTTTTCAAAGATTCGCTTCATTTTCAAACAACAATGAGCATCCTCGGTCGATATTTGGCGGACTCGAGTAGTCGTGTAAAAACGGATTTTTCATCGCCACCTCTTGAAGTCGAAACCCATGAATTTTCCGGGTTTCTCAGCTTGAGCAGGAGGGACGATCGGGGTTCTGCTTGTGCTTGTCATCGTGAAGTTCGATAATTGCTTTGCGATTGTTGAATACAATGTTACAAAATCGGGATGCCTTCAAAATGGCAAATTACAGAAGCAAAGATTACAAAGAAAAATACTAGCTATTACAATCGTAGGTCTTTCAGATAGCCGAGTCAAGACGAATCTCTTTCCGCAAAGCAATTACGTCCCGGCTAGTGCTCACGGTTTGACGTATTGCTTCCAAAGATGAAACGGCTTATGTCTTCTGTGTAGTAGCACCACTAACACAGAAGCTCCTTCGAACTAGCTCTATGTGTATAATGCAGAAACTTGCTTTTGAGGTATATGAAATGCTATGAATTTTCTGTGTCTTTCTGCAATGCACAACAATGAATATATATACAGCCAACACCTGCAGGAGATAACAAAAAAGTAGTGGGCATTAATCCAATTGTAACATCTCAGATGTTTGTTCGCCTTATTTTTAGCTTCACCGCAAGTGTACGGTGTAGTTTATAGAATAGGGTAAGCAAGGTCGTATCCACAGAGACTAATAAATTTATTCGCTAAGTATTGAACCAAGATAGTCTTATTTTTATTTAGACGATCGAAATTTGATGATTGTTGTATTGAGATTAAGACAATTTAAATCACTAAAACACAAGATTAAGATAATACAAATGATAGAGGTATCAAGATAATGAAATGGATTTCCGAGTTAAGGTTTTGATTAATAATCCTCTTGTTGTCCGGTTTAATCAAGCCACGTTATTATCAATATTCCTATAAGACGATCACAAAGCTATTTTATCCTCCCTCTCGAGATGCATATAAAACGTAGATTGAAATACTTATGCTAGCATCTCTACTCAACATGAAGTATTCAACTCCCAAAAGTTTAAAAGATCAAATGTCCTCACAAATATTTACAAACCTCTCGATTCATGCAAATATTTGTGTCGAGTATTCAAGATCTAATATTGAAACTCATCTCTCGAATTATGAATCAATATATCAAACAAGTTAAATCATTGATCAAGTGATAAAACAAGAATAAGCTCAAAATACTAAAATAGGCTTCAAGATAATAACTTCAACCAAGATTAAAACATCCAACAAGAGTTCATTAATCTACTTCCAAAACCCGGAAATCTCAAGAGTTTAGCTACACATGATTTCTAAACAACTTATAAACAAAGTGTTCAAAGCCATTACAAATGAAAATGAAAGATTGAAACTAAAAGAGAAGCAAGAAAAACTTAGGAACATCGACAATCTCTCGATATATCTCCGTTCTTCAAGCTCCGATGCAACCCGATTGTCTCCTTGATATCCTCCTCCAAGAGTTGACTCTTGTCTTGTGTTGTAGATCCCAAAAATGCCAGAATCTCCTTGTGTGCGCCCCCCAAAAAGCCTTTTTATACCCACCATCAAAGTTTAGGGCTTAATGTCATAGACATGGGATTCAGTAGACACAGACACCTGACGGTGGTGCGTCGGAGCATGGGTTACCCGTGCGCCACCCTACTGGAACAATCTAAGTCTCTGTAGAGCGTACGGGTGGTGCGTCGGAGCACGGCCTACCCGTGCGCCACCCCTGTGAACTCATTCATCCTCTGTATGACGCACGGGTCATGCGTTGATGCATGGGCTACCCGTGCGCCATGCTGCAGCTCCAATTATCTTTATATAGGGGTGCACGGGTGGTGTCTGGGGCACGCCCAGCCTGTGTGCCCCCTGTCTTTTCCGTAGATGCTCAACTTTCGCTCTTTTTGGCTTCGTTTTTCATATATTCACTCAATTCTCCGTGTTTCCACTTTGCTATCCTCGTATTCGTATTCAATTTGCTTCAAATATCATGAAATTCCTACAAAATAAGCAAAGTGTAATATCTTTTCCACAAGGAGTGAATATGTAACATTTAACTCAAGTATGTGCATGTTTACCTATCATTATAGCTAGAAATACGCCTCAAAATACATGCAAAACTCACACCTATCAAAATCCCCCAAACTTACACCATTGACCGTCCCGATCAACAATTTTTGAAAACATGATAAAGTACAACAGGGAGATAGGAATAAAAGCGCACACAACGGATCCAAAAAGAAATTCATATTGTTCATCATGAATGTCAAGCAACAAACCAATCAAGCCTCAAATATCTGATCAAAGAACACGCCTCAAGTAAAACAAAGTGAAATGCTCTGGATTCCAACTCTCAAAGTTAAGTGTATACTCTCATCTCACGAGGATATAGGACGTGTTTACGCTCAAATCAATTCGATGTTGCAAAATTACCATAGGTTTGCAATTCGTCTCATATCTCCGCCACTAGAGTGTATGCAATTTGTGAATCAAAAAGGACTTTCTTATTTGGTTGTAATGAAGGCTCTTTGGTTTGGGTAGGAAATTTTGGATAAAGTGACTCAAACTCGAGTATATAGACCGATGAGCATATTAATCATTTGCATTACAATCCCATATGTTACTCCAATCATCCCTCCTTTTTATCAACTTTATTTATCTCCATTTCCTTTCTTTCTTTTGAGAATCGCCTCAAATCACAATCCTTCGCCCCCCAAGTTTATCACTTTTCAATTTTTCATTTGTGCATTTTCAACACTTCTTTTTCGACTCCTTTCCTTCCTTTTTTTTTTGTTTGTTCCCACTCCTTCAACTTCATTTATTCCCTTTACTCAACGTTATACACTCGAGTTTTAGGGTGATGGATCTATTAAGTTGAAAGCTTAAATCTTATGGTTATCAAAAGAATAGGCAATAGGCTCAACTTGGCTAACAAGGAATTTCATCATCTGTAGGGAAGGTAAAAGGCTTGAAAGGCTAGCAAAGATGGCCTTTAATCACATTCACAATTCGCATACAACATGTGGCTTTGACAGAGATACCCAAGCAAGTTCTAGAATTCTGACAACACGAATGAAACCCTCTATCACAACAAGACTGCACAAGATATAAGCAGTAAAGGCTCAAAGCTCACGGGCTTGTCAAAATGTGATTCAAAGCATCGCACCAAGTTTTTCATATTAACATGCTCAAAGTTATCTATTCAAAGCTCAATCAACTCATAACCAACATCCAATCCCAACAATATGAATTCTCAATCAACACACAAACAACAAGTTGCAACATGCCCGGTCAACTCACTCTCTAACCACTACGAAAGCAATAGACGTGCTAAAGCTATAAACGTGCTCTAATGAAAATGCAACCTAGAATGCTCTAATGCAACTATATGAAAACGAAATGCATGATGATTTTTTTTTAAGTATCCACACTTTTCATATATTAAAATACCATCTCCCCCCCCCAAACTTGAATGAAATTATAGTGTCCTAAGGGGAAAAATGGAATTTCAATAACGAAAAGTGGGGATATACCTGAATCACTGCGGTGGCGGCGGTGGGAAGTGGCCTTGGGAAATATGCCACATTTGTAACTGTTGGAGCACTTGCCACGTCTCCTCGGAAATGCCGATCATAGCGCTCGCGAACGCGAAAAATCAGCCCTATGTTGCCTCAAATCCTCCCCGTTGCCTCAACTCCTCTCCTTGCCGACGCAAGTCCTCCCCAAACGCATATAACATGTCTTGAAAATCGGTGTCGTGTTGGGGTCCTCCACTATGAGAAATGCGGGACGATCCCCGCTTTGAGAACGTCGGGGGTAATCGCCTCCGTGTGAGGACTCGGGTATATCATATCCAATTTGGGGGCGATGAGGTTCCATCCCCATTTCTCGTCCATGTAACTCATCCTCCTCCGCCACCATATCCTCTTCATCCAGAAACCTTCAACTCTGCGCTTCTTTATTGCCTCTATAGCCTCTGTAATTCGGTTATGTGCGTCAGAGTTCATTAGGAAGTTGGTGGTGTCCGTCAATGTATCGACTGTGGTGTATGGCGGGTTAGGCAACGGAAATGCAAAGACCTTTCTTCTTCGGAGAAGTACCAATGTGTTGTCTTCGTTTGCTATGAACTTCATGTGGTGCAACGATGCCAAATTAACCCGAGTCTTTGCCGAATAGGCTCCAAGCCTCGGAAATCGACGTTGAAATGCTTAGGCAATAGGGGTAATGAGGCCCCCTATAGAAATCGTACCCCCTTCCCGTCTAGCTAACTATTCTATTTGCTCTGCGAAATTGACGGCTGTGTTGTAGGGGGTATTTGTGACCATACACCATAGTAGATATAGCTCCTTAGTAGTCATCCCTCCAATATTTTCTCGGGCGAACACGGAGGATGCTGTCACGCGTTGTATGTACCGGAAGACTGAATTCCGGATCCAAGAGGCTTTGGCGGTCCGGGTGGCATACAACATAGGCCCCGTTTGTGGTGTTTCCACAAGCATTCTCCAGAAGTCATATTGGTCATAGTGGGGCATCGGGCGGGTACGAGCGTTCGTTGGAACCTCAAAAATGGTGTTCAATTGGGTCATAAACAGTTGTCTACGAACGTTCCCCAACTGAAATTTTAACATATATGGTTCAAAAGTCCCGCCTTGTTTGAGTACTTCCACGGTACTCAAAAACTCCAATGTATATCGTTTAAAGGTCGGCCACCTTCGGCTCATGAAGTTCGTCCATCCAACCTTTGCGAATAGACGCCAAACGTCCTCATGTATCCCCAAAGTTTGGGTACAATCATCATCGGCATAGCGAGATGGAGCTATTTGGTGACCGACCAAGCGATTTCATCGCTCAAGATCATCCGCGTTTGTCAATTCAACCCCATATGTCGCGGGACTGTTTTGGTCGACCACTGACGGTGCCACGTCGCGTTGTGCCGCCCCGCGTGCACGTCTCCTTCCACCTTGGGGATTTCTTCGCTCGGCCATGAAGGATTTGTACCTGAAATACATTCCATTAGCATCCCAATATCATCAATGGCAACAACAAAGTAGGGGATTAAAGCTAACATATTAGGTGATGCAAATTCACTTCCCTACTTTACTTTGATCGATCAATTATCCCAAGCAAGCAAAAATTATGGCCATTCTAGACAAGTATTAGCTTAAACAATCATTGGCCATGCCTTATTCATCAACAATTCATCCAAAATCTCCTCAATTACACAAGCCTACAAGGTGTTTGATAAATTGCTTCAAAGAGTTTTTCATTCAAAACATAGCAAAAATACCAAAGCTAGCACCAATCTTGATTCTCATGACATAAATGACAAGAAATTCACAAAGAAAAACGAAGCTCTTACCGGAATTTCCGAATTTCGAATCAAAGTGAAGAACTTGAACCCTAGGTGCTTTATCTTCAATTTTCTTCAATCACACTTGAATACAATGCAAATTGTGGTTCTAATGTGATGGGGGAGTGATTAAATGGGAGAATTTGGGTAGAAATTACAAGAAATTTCGAAGGCAATGAAGGAGGAAGTAATGGGCGCGCGATTTGGGGGATTTGGAGAAGAAGAACAGTTTAAAAATTGTCATATTTAAGCCCCTTCTGTACGGCGCACGGGTGGTGCGTCGAAGCACGGGCTACCCGTGCGCCACCCCGGTGAATTTTCCCAACTCTCTGCAGGGCGCACGGGTGGTGTGCCAACGCACGGGTAACCCGCGCACCTGTACAACAATTTAGGTATTTTTTTTAAATAAAAACACACAAAAATGAAACAAAAACACACAAATCACACTTATTAATAGAAACACGCATATCAAATCATTCAATCACACAAAAATTGAAACTAAACACACACAAAAATGAAAGTCACACGAAAAACCGTTGGTTGCCTCCCAACAAGCGCTATAATTAACGTCTATAGCTCGACGCCTGTTAATTCCGATTATGATCTTTGCGAAATGAGGTTTGTCACCTCATCGTGCGGTTTTCCATGCCAATCCCACTCACTTGGATTTACACCTCCCTTGATCATTGCTAAAGGAGGTTTTTGATGGCTCAAAAGCTACCTTTAAAACCTTAGGCAAGTGCACCTATCGTTTTATAGTATAGATTGTTGAGTACCGAATGTCATTCCCACGAGGATTGTAAGTACTAATAATTACCGTCTTTTTGTTATTTGATCTAATAATTTTCAGAGTTTTGTTTGTTTAATGAAAATGAAAAATAGAGAATTTTAAAATAATTGCAACTTACAAAAGATCAAATAAAAATAGATTGTAGAATTAAGAAATCAAGAGCTAGAAATGTGTTTGAATGTAAATCCCTCTAGAATGTTTTTGTGATTTAACAAGATAAAAATACAACCATAATCCCTTAAGCAAAAACCAACCTCTTTTAGTAAAATCTCATGTTTCATGGACCGTAGAAATTCCCGATTTAAGTTAAACCCTCTATCGAGCGAATAACTTCTAATCTCAAGTTGATTAACTGAAATCTCTTTCTAGTTAAAACCCCAAGACAACATTATAACGATTTGTGAATTCCCATATTAGGTTTGACCCTAATCCGGAAGATTTATGTCGTCTATATCTAGATTGCATGCAACTCTTTTCACTTATATAGGTTCTATTTCACCATGAATCTCTCGATTTCCCGGATGAAAAATAAACTTCAAATCAATATTGCACATATACCAATTTGAATTAATAAAGCATAATATAAGTGAATCACACAAAACATGAAGATTTTATTAAAAATATACAAACCTTAATCACAAATTCATTCTAGAGTTCATTACATTCAAACACTAGAAATTTAGCTACACATGGCTTTGTCAAAAGAGTATACTACACAAGAAGATATGAATAAAATGAACATGGTGTACTTAGCTCTTATTCAAGACCAATACAAGACTTCCTCCTTGGTTGATTGCAATGATGTTGAGCTCCAAGCCTTCTCCTCTATTGCTCTTCAACTTCCAACTCTACCTCTCTTTTATCCTCTCAATGTATTTTGCTTTGAAACTTAGAATATACAATGAATATACATTGAATCTCTCTATCAATGAATACTACATGAATTATATATCTTTCCCAACTCAAACTCTTGGCTTTTATAGGTACCTTCTTTGTGAAAGAACACATCAATAATGCTAACAAATGCTCCACTTCCATGGTTGTTGATTGAATCATTGTGTGCACATTCATGGTTGAGTTAGTTGAATCATTGTGTCCACATTACAATTGAGGGAATAATAGAGTTTGGTGCATCAAAATGAGGTGTAAAAGTTGCTCAAATGTTGTCAAAAAGCAAAAAGGGAAAGTCTCCATAATTTCCGCCAAAGAAAAACCAATTCTGGACGAAAAGCACGCTTGTGCTTTCAAAGCACGGCCAGGCCGTGTTCGCGGATTTTCCCGAACGCGGCCGTGCTTCAAAAGCACGGCCTGGCCGTGTTTGGTACGTCTTGGCCGAAAATTTGCTCGGTTTTGGCTCCTCAAAAGCACGGTCGTGCTTAAAAACACACCCCGCCCGTGTTTGATTGAAAAGGCCCCGAAAATGACGTTTAGCTTGGGATTTTGAGTGTTTACGCATCCGAAACCCCGGGTATGTTTTGACATGAAACCATGGCCCAAAATTCACCAAAAACAGCTCCAAATCATCAATCTACATCAATAAAAGCACCTCAGAGTAATGTGAACTATGTACAATCAAAAATTTATGAAACTAACAATAAAATAACTCAAATCATACTTAAATATACACATAAAACATGTATAAAAAGACCTTTATCAAACCACCTCCAACTTTGAACTTTGCTTGTCCTCAAGAAAAACATTAAATCAATAAGAATGGTTCAATAAATTACAACACACAAGGATTTTTTTTTTTCAACACATTGAACACAAGCAAAGTTCTTAGCCTTCTCAACCCGAATTAACCATTCAAGAAAAAACACGCTTTTGCAAAGCGATCGATCAATAATAAAGATCAGAATATCAAATAGCATTATTCAAACTTGAAATCATCACTCCACAAATATTGATAGTTATGAATAACTTCAATTCAATAATGTCATGAAAATACAAGAATTCAATGGATCATTGTAGTTAGCCTACTAGTCATATTACCAAGCTTCTTGAACTTTTATTGGAATGAGAATTCAAGGAATATACATTCTCCCTTTGGATTTTTTTTATAGGTCCTTTCGAGGCATTCTTCCACTAGGTTTATATTTTGAATTTTCGTTCAAACACTCCTAGGGTGGTTTCTTATACTCATATTTGTGTCGCCGTTTTACGTAAAAGACAAACATGGGGCTCATGAATGCTCCTAGTTACTAAGCAACACCAAATAGAGGAGTATAACCTCGATTGGATTCCCTTTTTTTTTCTTCTTCTTCTTTTTTTTTTTTCATTTGTTTTTTTTAACAAGCTTGGTATAACAACTAGTTAACCACCACTAAATCATGAATTCTCAAACGTTCATAACACTAAGCTTTGTCGTAAATGCCTTAACAAACCAAATATTATGGAGTTGGAAATCTCGTCAAAATTTAGCCCGCATCCACGTCAATCTATCTTAGACAATCAATTGCTTCACATTAAAACACAAATTAACAAGTTAATAAATGTATAATTGGGCTAAGTTATTGACTAGCAAGCACTCAATTTGTTTAAAAAAAAAATTATCTCTTGTCGACAAACTCAAAATAAAAACAAGCACACACATACTTAGAACAAGCACACAAGCATTCTAAGAATGTAATTGCCCCCACCTCCAACTTTAAAGGTTCACATTGTCCTCAATGTGAAAGAAAGAGATGAACGAAAACAAAACACTCAAAAATCAACCACACTAGAAGAAAATAAAAGAAGTGGAAAAGAAAAATACGACCTTACTAGAAGAGTGAAATCGGTATTGAGCGACCATTGGGTTGTTTAGTACGAGACCTTCATCGGCATCTTTATACCTAATCAAGGATACACAACTCGAATACCGTGAAATCATCAAATATATTTTTTTAAGTTTTTTTTTTGAAATTTTTTTTTATAATAAAAGCACGGCCGTGCTTAAAAAGCATGGTCGGGGGGCGTGTTCGGTACGAATTTTTTCGGCAAAAAAAAAATTAAATTTTTTTTTAAAACACGGCCATGTTTTCCAAGCACGGCCTGGGCGTGTTCGGTACGAATTTTTCTTATAAAACCTTGGATTTTTTGAACACGGTCAGGGTGTGTTCGCGAATTGGGTGACGAACACGGCCGTGCTTTTTAAGCACGGCCAGACCGTGTTTTTTTTTTTAATTTTTTTCTCAATCCCCAAGCAATAAAAAAAATTAAGTAAAAGAAAATACACACAAAATGCCGGGTTGCCTCCCGGTTAGCGCTTCTTTAAAGTCGTATAGCTCGTCCGTTTACCCAAATGTGGAGATTAGTCGGGTGGAGCTTTGGACTTATGACAATCCCTTAGGTATTTAGTAGTATTACCTCCAACTTTATGCTTCAAAATGTGCTCTTTGAACTTTCCGGTCCCCTTTTCGGGCATAAGCTTCCAACATGGACTTTGAACAACACTTTTCTCTAAGAGATTTTTAGATTTCTCATTGTGCAATGAAATTGAATCGGCAAAAGAACAAGTAGTATCCTTTTCAATATCAACATGAATTTTAAAAATTACTTGTTCATCCCCCACCCTCAAAGTTAATTTTCCCTCATGCACATTAATGATTGATTTTGCCGTAGCCAAGAAAGAACGCCCAAGAATTAGAGGAACCTCAATATCATCATGCATGTCAAGAATAACAAAATCAACTGGGAATATGAATTTATCGATCTTGACTAACACATCATTAATAATACCTCTAGGATGTTTAATCGATTTATCGGCTAAGTGTATGTTCATCCTAGTAGGTTTCAGTTCACTTAATCCCATATGCTTGAATGTTTCATAAGACATCACATTGATACTAGCTCCTAAGTCAGCTAGCGCTCTATCAACAGGTAAACCATCAATTGTACAAGGGATAATAAAACTTCCTGGATCATTAAATTTTTGTGGTAGATTATTGGAAGAACATTTATCATGCAATTGCACATTTAATAGTTCGTTAAGCTTATATTCATTAGAAATGATGTCATTAAGATCCTTAGCATGCTTTGAAAGAGGTTGAACAAATAAAATATTAGTATGTAGTTGCTTGAATGACTCAAGGTACTTACCAAATTTGTCCTCCCTTCTATCTTCTTTGGTTAAACTCCGGTAAGGGATCTTGGGCTTGTATTCGGCGACCACCTTTTTCATGGGCTTTTCTTCGTGTTTGTCGTCCTCCACATATTTCTGCATGGTGGCGTTGGCATAATCATGATCATGTGGAAAATCGATGGTGATTGCCTTTACGTGCTCCCTTCGGTTTGGCTCGCGTTACCTGGCAAACTTCCTTGTGGCCTTTCGAAATCATTTTTGCAATCATCTATTTGGTTTTCCGTTATGGATAGATGCCTCTTGATTTCTCAAGGATGTTTCCACCGCGGAATCGGGTATCTGTTGATTGCACAAACTTTGTTATAAGATCTTCCAAGTTAGGCTTACCTTGATTTGGTGAAATCGGGAGACGTGTGTAGATCGGATTGGGATTAGGTCGTGGTTGGCCTTGGTTTCCCCAACCGAAATTGGGATGTTGTCGCCACCCGGGATTGTATGTGTTGTTGTAAGGATTACTTGGGTAATTTCGCCTTGATTCCCAACGTAATTAGCCTGTTCGGTGTGAGGTATTGTGTGTGGGCGATCTGATGATTATGCAATCCTCCGCAAGTTTCACAAGATAAAACATGCGGTGGTGGTGGTTTAGGGCCGCTAGATCGTCGATCTTTTGGGTCAAAGCTTCGACTTGTGCAGCTAGTGTAACCACCGCATCCGCATTATAAACACCCACTTCATAGGTTTACCTCGTACGGATTGCCATTGATAGCCATTCATGGCCATTCCTCTATCGATCTTGGCGAAACCTTCGGTGTTTTATTGTTCAAAGTTCCCCGGTACCGCGATCAATCATTTGCCTTGTTGACGAGAGTAACCCATTGTAAAATGTTTGGACTTGCATCCAAATAGGAAGACCATGATGTGGGCATTTTCGCAGCAATTCTTTGAATCTCTCCCAAGTCGTCGATAAGGTCTCATCGCCTTCTTGAGTGAATGAAGAGATTTCATTCCTCAATCGTGCGATTTTGGCCGGTGGAAAATATTTCAAAAGGAACTTTTCGCCATGATGCTCCATGTTGTGATTGTTCCCTTTGGCAAAGTATTTAGCCATTGTTTAGCCCGTCCCCCAAGAGTAAATGGGAATAGGCGCAAAAGCGGATGGCATCGTCGAGAGACTCCATTTATTTTGAAGGTATCACAAATTTCTAGGAAATTTGCGATATGATTGTTCTGGATCTTCGCCTGGTAGGCCGTCAAATTGAACAAATTGTTGCACCATTTGAATGACATCCGGTTTGATTTCAAATTATTGGCCGCAATAATGGGCTTACGATCTTTAGATGACGTGCCGTCCATGGATGGTTTGGCATAGTCATACATAGTTCTTTGTTCATCCGCCATGACGAAATCTTTACTTTCGTTAGTATCCTCTTCGTGGTTCTGTGTTAGTACTTTCCTCTCGTGTTGCTACCAAAGTGGTGTCGCGCTTCCAAATTCGGTGACGTAGGCATACACATCTGCGGTAAACAAAGAGATAAGTATAAACCAAGACTTACAAAGATAGATAAAAAGAAAGATAATGGTAAAATAAAAAAAAAAAAAATGATTAAATTAACAAAAATAAAGCGTTCTTAATATTACAATCCCAACGGCGCCAAAACTTGATGGCTCAAAAGCTACCTTTAAAACCTTAGGCAAGTGCACCTATCGTTTTATAGTATAGATTGTTGAGTACCGAGTGTCATTCCCACGAGGATTGTAAGTACTAATAATTACCGTCTTTTTGTTATTTAATCTAATAATTTTCAGAGTTTTGTTTGTTTAATGAAAATGAAAAATAGAGAATTTTAAAATAATTGCAACTTACAAAAGATTAAATAAAAATAGATTGTAGAATTAAGAAATCAAGAGCTAGAAATGTGTTTGAATGTAAATCCTCTAGAATGTTTTTGTGATTTAACAAGATAAAAATACAACCATAATCCCTTAAGCAAAAACCAACCTCTTTTAGTAAAATCTCATCTTTCATGGACCGTAGAAATTCCCGATTTAAGTTAAACCCTCTATCGAGCGCGAATAACTTCTAATCTCAAGTTGATTAACTCAAATCTCTTTCTAGTTAAAACCCCAAGACAACATTATAACGATTTGTGAATTCCCATATTAGGTTTGACCCTAATCCGTAAGATTTATGTCGCCCTATATCTAGGATTGCATGCAACTCTTTTCACTTATATAGTTCTATTTCACCATGAATCTCTCGATTTCCTGATGAAAAATAAACTTCAAATCAATATTGCGCATATACCAATTTGAATGAATAAAGCATAATATAAGTGAATCACACAAAACATGAAGATTTTATTAAAAACATACAAACCTTAATCACAAATTCATTCTAGAGTTCATTACATTCACACACTAGAAATTTAGCTACACGTGGCTTTGTCAAAAGAGTATACTACACAAAGAAGATATGAATAAAATGAACATGGTGTACTTAGCTCTTATTCAAGACCAATACAAGACTTCCTCCTTGGTTGATTGCAATGATGTTGAGCTCCAAGCCTTCTCCTCTATTGCTCTTCAACTTCCAACTCTACCTCTCTTTTATCCTCTCAATGTATTTTGCTTTGAAACTTAGAATATACAATGAATATACAATGAATCTCTCTATCAATGAATACAACATGAATTATATATCTTTCCCAACTCAAACTCTTGGCTTTTATAGGTACCTTCTTTGTGAAAGAACACATCAATAATGCTAACAAATGCTCCACTTCCATGGTTGTTGATTGAATCATTGTGTGCACATTCATGGTTGAGTTGGTTGAATCATTGTGTCCACATGACAATTGAGGGAATAATAGAGTTTGGTGCATCAAAATGAGGTGTAAAAGTTGCTCAAATGTTGTCAAAAAACAAAAAGGGAAAGTCTCCATAATTTTCGCCAAAGAAAAACCAAGTCACGGGCGAAAAGCACGCCCGTAGTCTTTCAAAGACGGCCAGCCGTGTTCGCGGATTTTCCCGAACACGGCCGTCTTCAAAAGCACGGCCTGGCTGTGTTTGGTACGTCTTGGCCGAAAATTTGCTCGGTTTTGGCTCCTCAAAAGCACGGTCGTGCTTAAAAACACACCCCGCCCATGTTTGACTGAAAAGGCCCCAAATCGGGACGGACCCAAGGGGGGGCTGGTGGTGGCAACCGCCCCCACTCATTTTGCGATTGAACCCCTATAGTACATTATTTAATAAATTAGTATAGTATATATAAATATAAATCAAAATATTTTGCCCCCTCCTTCTCCCAATTTTCATGTAATTTAGTTATAAAAACTTGTATGTTTTATTTTTATTTTTATTAGATTTGATTTTGCTAGAATCGGTCCAAGATTTTGAGGGGCCTAGAGCAAAAAATACTATATTATACAATCTTGGAGATTGGGGGAGGCCAACCCGGGCCTCGGTACCCTCTTTTTTTTAAAAAAAAATTAAGGTAATTTTTTAAAAAAAAAATTAAGTTGATATTTATGTGTATTGTTTTTTTAGTTTTTTTATCTGTCCTACCCCAATTTCGTTTATACAATGGCGTACCTAGGAATTATCACAGGGTAGGCCGATACAAGAAATTGGATACAATGGTGTACCAAGGAATTATCATGGGTAGGCCGATACACGAAATTTGGGTGGGCCAAATAAAAAAACTAAAAGAAATACACAAACATTAACTATTTTTTTTTTTGAAAAAGTTTACCTAGTAATATTTTTTTTAAAAAGGTGGGGTCCGGGTTGGCCCCCTATCTCCGCCATTGATTGTATATATACATATATAAAAAAAACTCCCGGGGCTTTCACCGGAGAGCCTCCTGTGCGGCGGCACCATCTGCGCCGCCCCAAGACCACCCCTGGATCTTGCCCCCCCAAGAGCAAATTCCTGCGTCCGTCTCTGCCCGAAATGACGCGTTTAGCTTGGGATTTTGAGTGTTTTTGCATCCAGAAACCCCCGGGTATGTTTTGACATGAAACCATGGTCCAAAATTCACCAAAAACAGCTCCAAATCATCAATCTACATCAATAAAAGCACCTCGGAGTAATGTGAACTATGTGCAATCAAAAATTTATGAAACTAACAATAAAATAACTCAAATCATACTTAAATATACACATAAAACATGTATAAAAAGACCCTTATCAGTTTTTCATGTTTGTCAACTATCCATGCGTTCTCCTCTTCATCGTGCGAATGGTACGTGCACGCTCTTGGTTCAATATCAGGCTTTTTGTGCCTTTCCTTCTTCTTCATTGATAATCCCTGCATATTATCTTTAGAATGCACACAATTATTCAAGCTATTAGCTTGAGTATAGAATTAGCAATTGTTGTTGTTTTACAACAATTAAAATCATCATGTCTTTTCACATTCCAAAAAATGGAAAATGAAATACGCTCATCATCAACTTGTAATGTAAGCTCCCCTTTCTTCACATCTATTAGTGCTTCCGCGGTTGCCAAAAATGGACGCCCAAGTATAAGAGGGGTGTCACAATCCTCATTCATATCTAGCACTAGAAAATCCACGGGGAATATGAATTTATCGACTTTATGAGCACATTTTCTAGTATCCCCGTTGGATGTACGAGTGATCTATCCGCGAGTTGTAGGGTGACCGTGGATGGTCTCACTTCTACGAGTTCAAGCTTCCTGAGAACGGACAGCGGCATCAAATTGATACTAGATCCTAGATCACAAAGTACATTATCAAAGAAAATATCGCCTATTGTACAAGGAATAGTGAAACTCCTCGGATCTTTCAGCTTTTGCGGTATTTTCCTTTGTATGAGTGCGCTACATTCTTCCGTCAAGTTGACAACCCCATTCTCCGCCCATTTGTTCTTGTTGGACATTGCTTCCCCTAAAAACTTCGCATAATTTGGCATATGTTTCATTGCTTCTGCAAAAGGAACGTTAATGTGCAATTTTTTAAACATGCCCACAATTTTAGCAAATTGATTATTCAGATTAGTCTTGTGAAACAATCGGGGAAAGGGAAGAGGAATATTATATTTCAACAAATTAGAGTTAGGATACGATTCACGTTTCTTGGCTCTTTTTTGTTTATCTATTTGTTGCTCGGTTCCTCCTTTAACTTTCATATTGCCTTGGGCGTCGTTTATGTCATTTCCCTGAATTTGAATGGTAGGTTCGGCATCACACACGACCTGGTCGTGCATTGATACACGGTCGTCGGCGTGACTCGACGCCACACCAATATCAGCATTTTCAGACTCTTCATTCTCTTTTCCACCCCACACATGGATGGCATTGCAATGTTCCCTCGGGTTGACCTCCGTATTGCTTGGAAATTGACCCTTTTGATGTTGACCACCCACAATTGTAGCCAATTGACCCATTTGAGTCTCCAGATTCTTTATCGAGCTTGTCACTTGTTGTTCTATCTTATGCATCCGAGAATCTTGCTTAGCGAGGCGGCTCCTCGTATCATTCATGAATGCATTAGATTGATTTATGAAGGAGGTGAGTGCATCTTCCAACGACGATTTGCCTTCCCCATTTCCGCCTCCACTTGAAGTATTAAATCCCGACGGAGGTTGTAACACATTCTTTGTATTTGCGTAGGAAATTTTTTCATGATTTCTCAACCCTGGTAGTGTGTTGGGTTTGAATTATTCCAGAAATTGTTGAAATTCCGGTTATTCACATAATTTACCTCTTCCATCGGATATAGAAGAGCTTCACTACCCATGCTCGTGCCTGCTTCCGGCCCCTTCGTAAATGCACTTAATTGAGTTGTCAAAGCCGCTACTTGTGCCGTCAATGTTTTAATTGGGTCTGAATCCGAGATTTCGGCTACTCGTTGTACATTGGATCTTTCAGATGGCCATTGGTAACTGTTCATGGCCATTTCTCAAGAAGGTTCAAGGCATCTTGTGGAAACCTTGCCAACAATGCTCCTCCCCGCCGCGGCATCAACAAAGGCCCTCGTTTGTCCCATTAAACCATTGTAGAAGAAACATAACTATTGATCCTCTGGAACCCATGTTGTGGACATCTACGTAACAAATCCCGAAACCTTTCCCAAGCCTCGTACAAAGGCTCAATCGAATCGCTTTTAATTGAGTAATCTCGCTTTTGAGTGCAAAGTTTTGCTCGGTGGAAAGAATTTAAACAAGAACTTTTGGCTCGGTTAGTCCCATGTGCTTACACTTCCTTGCGTCAAAGTACCCAACTAATTTCTCGCCTTATCCCGTAAAGAGAATGGGAACAGCGCAATCTTATGGCGTCATCCGAGACTCCGTTCATTTTGATCGTATTGCATATTTGGATAAAATGTGCAAGGTGAGAGTTAGGATCTTCGATTCGAACCCCAAACCGATTCTCATTGTACCATATTGATCGATCTGCGGTTTGAGCTCGAAGTTGTTGGCATTGATAGGAATATGGGCAATACCACCGTAATTACGATTCGTTTGTGGTCGAAAGTAATCACGAATGGCTTCTTTGGAACCTGCTCGGTAACTCATTTCCACCATTGTTTGTCGGTATTGGTAACTCGTTCAAATCCCCCATTATCGGATTGTGTTGTCTTTCACCCGTCTAGTGGTAAGACTCGATTCTTCTCGCGAAAGCTTCGACTTTCGGTATAAGCGGTATCAAGTCCCCTTGTCTCGGCGCGTGTTCATGCACTACCCGGACCGAACTAAAAGAAAAAAGTCAAATAATGAAGAATTAAAGTGAATCCAAAATGTAAAAATAAAATTGTCTAAATTAAAATTAATTCTATCTATCGCAATATTAGTACCAAAAATTGTATTAGTCCCCGGCAACGGCGCCAAAAACTTGTTCGCCTTATTTTTAGCTTCACTGCAAGTGTACGGTGTAGTTTATAGAATAGGGTAAGCAAGGTCGTATCCACAGAGACTAATAAATTTATTCGCTAAGTATTGAACCAAGATAGTCTTATTTTTATTTAGACGATCGAAATTTGATGATTGTTGTATTGAGATTAAGACAATTTAAATCACTAAAACACAAGATTAAGATAATACAAATGATAGAAGTATCAAGATAATGAAATGGATTTCCGAGTTAAGGTTTCGATTAATAATCCTCTTGTTGTCCGGTTTAATCAAGTCACGTTATTATCAATATTCCTATAAGATGATCACAAAACTATTTTATCCTCCCTCTCGAGATGTATATAAAACGTAGATTGAAATACTTATGCTAGCATCTCTACTCAACATGAAGCATTCAACTCCCAAAAGTTTAAAAGATCAAATGTCCTCACAAATATTTACAAACCTCTCGATTCATTCAAATATTTGTGTCGAGTATTCAAGATCTAATATTGAAACTCATCTCTCGAATTATGAATCAATATATCAAACAAGTTAAATCATTGATCAAGTGATAAAACAAGAATAAGCTCAAAATACTAAAATAGGCTTCAAGATAATAACTTCAACCAAGATTAAAACATCCAACAAGAGTTCATTAATCTACTTCTAAAACCCGGAAATCTCAAGAGTTTAGCTACACATGATTTCTAAACAACTTATAAACAAAGTGTTCAAAGCCATTACAAATGAAAATGAAAGATTGAAACTAAAAGAGAAGCAAGAAAAACTTAGGAACGTCGACAATCTCTCGATATATCTCCGTTCTTCAAGCTCCGATGCAACCCGATTGTCTCCTTGATATCCTCCTCCAAGAGTTGACTCTTGTCGTGTGTTGTAGATCCCAAAAATGCCAAAATCTCCTTGTGTGCGCCCCCCAAAAAGCATTTTTATACCCACCATCAAGTTTAGGGCTTAATGTCATAGATTATGGGATTCCGAGCGACGCACGGGTGGTGCGTCGAGCACGGGTTACCCGTGCGCCACCTCGAACAATCCAAGTCTCTGTAGAGCGCACGGGTGGTGCGTCGGAGCACGGCCTACCCGTGCGCCACCCTGGTGAACTCATTCATCCTCTGTAGGACGCACGAGTCATGCGTCGATGCATGGGCTACCCGTGCGCCATGCTGCAGCTCCAATTATCTTTATATAGGGGTGAACGGGTGGTGTCTGGGGCACGCCCAGCCCGTGTGCCCCCTGTCTTTTCCGTAGACGCTCAACTTTCGCTATTTTTGGCTTCGCTTTTCGTATATTCACTCAATTCTCCGTGTTTCCACTTTGCTATCCTCGTATTCATATTCAATTTGCTTCAAATATCATGAAATTCCTACAAAATAAGCAAAGTGTAATATCTTTTCCACAAGGAGTGAATATGTAACATTTAACTCGAGTATGTGCATGTTTACCTATCATTATAGCCAGAAATACACCTCAAAATACATGCAAAACTCACACCTATCAATGTTACACCCCACTACTCCATAACAGACAAGTAGTGGGCTCTTTTCAGATGATCACTACTGTAGGAGTTACTAACTCCAACAGTCACACGAATCTGACACCTACAATGTCCCGGTTCATTGGGCTTCAACAGCTCCAACGATCACTCAACTGGTCAAGCCCATTTTCGAGTGGCAAAACTTTAGTGGACTGACCTGGCCCAATAGGCCCGCCCAAGCCAGCCCCAAAGCCCAGCCGAGGCGGGCGGGCGGGCACGCGCACGCACGTGGCCCACTTGTGATCATCCACTTGTGTTATAGTTTATACAACAAATAACACATTCTAGTAAATAAAGTAGGATAAACTATGATTTGTATTCCATGTGGGATAAGACAAAAGCCTTTCATTTCCCTTTACATAATCTTTACATAATGCCCATTTATGTGGCTACCTTCGTGTATTAATTTCTCACTCGCTTGAAATTCGGTTTGAGAAATAAAAAATACTACGAACATCTACTCGAAACGTAGATTAATAATATATAATTTAATTCCTCTAAAATTAAATTCTTAGCCACCGGAAATTTGGTCAAAGTCGGGACGACGCCCATTTTCTCAAACCCAAATTTCCAACACTTTTGATCAATGAAATTAACTTTTTCTGATCAAAAAAAGATAGAACGCAGTCCTTTATCAAAAGGTAAGAGAGAAACGAGTATTTTGAATGCTGAGATGTTCTGTCTTTTAACATGTTACACAAGTTCTTGATTGGTCTATTAGAAGTTTAATGCCTGTCATAAGTATCTTTAAGAAGCAGCAAAAAGAACAAAATACATTGATTTAGCAAGGTGCTTATCACTAAATCTAATTTTAAAGTAAAAAAATATTAGTATCAGCTGTTAATGGCTGGACCTGATAAAAAAATTGTTCTCAGCAAGCACCACTGATTTCATGCAAGTGCTCCAAGATAACTTTTGTTTTGATGACATTGCTTTTATACTTGAGAATTCAGGAGTGGATTTATAGAGAATTATCTTCTTCTCTATCAAAGTCCTCAAATAAGTTTTTATAGTGGAAATGGGTCAAATTAGCCCTTTCCAAAATGGCCCTTGTTTGTAGAAGCTGATACTTTTCGGCCTAAATATGGCAATCGGATCGTGTCCTGAAAATGACAAAAGCTAGTTTAACTAATCAAAACCTCAAGAAAGCGACTTTTTAATTACAAATGAAAATTGCATACTTCTCGATTCACAATTACTTTTCGTTTTTCGCTATGATAAATCACTTCCTCTAAAAACATGCATTTCTCATGACACACTTTCTCGCATATGAAGTAATTTTTTTCCCAGATTATCGACAATCTTAAGTACACCATAAATAACATTCCCGAGTTGAGTCAATCAAGACAGAGGACATGATGGGCCTTTTTCGAGAAACGATATAAGATTATCATTTCACAAGATTGTTCTCAAGGCATTTGAGAGGTTAAAAAGGCATATTTCATCTTACATAACACAAAGGTGTTAACTAGAGGATTGATTGTTCCATGGTGCAATCAAAATGATGTGCTTTTTGAATCCGGCAGTTGGAGGATTTTTGACGCACTGTGGTTGGAATTCAATACTGGAGAGCATATGGTGTGGTATTCCGATGATTTGCTATCCGATTTCAAAAGATCTGTTGAGATATGTCACTTGTGAGTTGTCCCACATGGATTGATTAAAGGAAGAGGGTCCATTTTATAAGACAAGTGAGCTACTCCTCCTATCACCAATTGGTTTTAGGATGGAATCTCACTTGGTGGGCTTGGGCTCTCTTCCCCATATTGGGTACGCTTCATATATAGGACCGTACCAAGTCCTCCCGAATTTAACATGGTATATTTGAAAGAGAGAATGGAAGAGTTCGCAGTGGGGTCAATCCCGAGGAATTTAGCCACCATAACGAAGCCAGTTATTAGTCGGAAAGAATTAGGAGAAAATTGATTCAAAGGAATTTGGTATAATACAGAGAGTTCGATCATGAGAGGATGAAGAGGAAACCAAGTCCACCATCGACCGTCTCGGAAAAAAAAGGCTAGAAAGCCTGGAGGAGGTCGGTTCGGCCTATCATAATAGCTAGGAAGAGCTAATCTAAAGGATGAAGGGATATTGATATTTTTACAAAGATATTTTAAATTTTTTGTTGGAAAATATTACAATGGTTACAATGGGAAAAGCCTTCAAGATGGCTTACAAAATAGAAACATAAAATTATAAGAAATGTAAAACCTAACTATTACAAGTCTTGAATGGAATCCAACTCCAGAAGCATGAATCTGACAGAACTTGAAAAACAAAAGCCGAGTCGAGTAGAACTCTATCCGCAAGACAAATACGTCCCGGCTAGTGCTCACGGTTTGACGTAATGTCCCCAAAGATAAAACGGCTTTACCTCCTTTGTGTGCAGTAGCACCCCTGACACAAAGGCACCTTTCGAACTCGAAGGAGCGAATCGGCCGCTGACACGAGTGCAGAAGGAAGTGTTCTTGAAAATGTTCGTCGAAAAGTTACGACACTTTTACCGACACTTGAAAAATATGCAGAGATATGCGATTTTTCTGTGTATACTCACTTCATCTCTTCCTTCCTAACTCCCTCCAAAAACTCACACAATGCAGCAAAACGCCTAAGACTTATATAGGCCATCATTTCCAACACTTGTAGGGAATTAAAGATTAAGAGAGTGGGCATTCAACCACATGTAACTCCCATGAGTTACAAACCTCTTATATGACCACTACTTGAGGAGTTACAAACTCCAAAAGCCACATGAACCTAGACACCTCCAATGTCTAGATCCATCCACACATGAACCTAGACACCTCCAATGTCTAGATTCATCAGGCCCAATAGTTACTTGAATTTGGGCCAAGCCCATTTTCAAGTTACAAAACTAACCTGAACCCGAGCCCAAAGGGTCGGTCCGGTCCAAGGCATATTTGTGATCATATACTTGTGTTATAGTATAGCCAACTAATAACACCTTCTAGTATTTTTATACTAGGATAAACTATGCCCATTCGCCGCCAACATCGTATTAATTTCTCACTCATCACCGAAATTCGGTTTTGAGAAATAACAAATACTACGAACATCTACTCGAAAAGTAGATTAACAATTCATAATTTAATTACTCCAGAATTAAATTCTTAGCCACCGAAAATTTGGTCAAAGTAGGGTCGACGCCCGCTTTATCAAAACCAAATTTCCAACAATCCCCCACATGAGTGGAAATTAATGCATGCATGAATGCGGACACGCAACTTGATCCTCAAGAGACAATATCTTTGCATCGTGGATAGGTAGCTTGTGGCTTTGAACCTTCCATAGTCAATACTATCGGGTACACCGGGCGCCTAGTGGACGCAATGCCAACTATTCCTCCACGGTGTATACCGAGACAATAGATTAACACGAAGGTCTCAACCCTCCCGTTCTCACGCTTTGTGTCCGTTTAAGCCATGGACACCACTTTGGATTCATAAGTGTTTACCTTGAAGCGGCCCTCACTTCTCACTTATATAGGTGATCTCCTATCCGAGTATCCTGCCATACTCTACCTCAACGAGGTTTAGGAATCATTAAAAGTCAAATGACTTAGCCTCGCCACAACTTGCAGGTGTTTCAACACTTGGCATTGCTCTCTAGGGATGGGTTGAAACATTATTTCCAAGTGTTACAACATAACCTTCATAGCTTAGTTTTCCCATTGAACCAAGTTCTTGGGATCTCCAGTCATCATGGTTGGGTTACCACTATGATGGTTATTTTTACTTTGTGGACTTTAAGCCCATTCCCTCTAGCAATTTACACAATTGATCTCGATTTAATCCTTTCGTCAAAGGATCTGCCAAATTGTCTTTTGACTTTACGTAGTTAATTGACATCACACCACTTGAGATCAATTGTCTAACGGTATTATGTCTCCGACGCGTATATGTCAGACTTACCGTTATACATATTGCTCTGCGCCCTTCCTATAGCCTTGGCTATCACGTTGAATCATCACGGAAGGCACAAGCTTCCTCCAACATGGAATATCTTCCAAAAAGTTTCAAGCCACTCGCTTCTTCACTAACTTTATCCAAAGCTATAAACTCTGATTCCATGGTGGACCGAGCTATACACGTTTGTTTCGTGGACTTCCACGATACCGCACCACCTGCAATGGTGAATTTGTATCCACTAGTGGAATAAGAATCTTTCGAATCCGAAATCCAACTAGCATCACTATACCCTTCAAGTACAGCTGGATATCTCGAGTAGTATAGCCCATACTCCAAGGTATACTTCAAGTATTTTAACACCTTGGTTAACACTTTCCAATGCTCGTGGCTTGGATTGCTCGTGAAACTACTCAACATATTTACAGGGTAGGCCAAGTCTGGACGTGTACAATTTGTAATGTACATCGACCGCTTATAATACGTGAGTATTCCATCCGAGCCATCGTTCGCTTTTATTAGCAACCAGATTTACACTTAAATCAATGGGCGTCTTTGACGGTGAATCGTCAAAAGCATTGAATTTCTTGAGCACTTTCTCCACATAGTGGGATTGTGACAAGATAATTCCGTCATGAGTTCTCACGATTTTTATCCCCAGGATCACATCGGCTAGTTCCCATATCCTTCATGTCAAAGTTTCTCTTTAACATTCTTTTTCGTGTCCATGATAACATCATGACTACGCCCATGATTAGCAAATCCGCTTCACGTATAGACAAACTATGACAAATGCTTTCGATGTCCCTTTGACATATACACATTTATCACATTCGTTGATTTTATACCCGCTTGACAACATCGTGTTATCAAACTTAAGATGCCATTGTTTTGGAGCTTGTTTCACCATACAAGGATCTTATCAACTTGCACACCTTCTTTTCTTGACCGGTGCAACAAACCCTTCAGGTTGTTCCATATAGATTTCAAGATCTATATCTCCATTCGTAAACGCCGTTTTAACATCCATCTCGATGAATCTCTAGATTGTGCAAAGCAACAATCGCGAAGCACCGAATAGACGCCGCAATCCTCGCACGAGAATAAGTGTCAAAGAAGTCATACCCTTGTTTTCGTTTAAAGCCTTTGGCTACAAGCCGTGCTTTATACTTATCAATAGTTCCATCTGCTTTATACTTCTTCTTTAGATCCACTTACATCCTAAAGATTTATGACCAGGAGATCAACCAACTCCCACGTATGGTTTTGCGAATGGACTCGATTTCACTATTGATTGTTTCTTGCCGAGCGAGAGAATCTGACTACTCGAGCCTCTTTAATCGAGTTCGGCTCACCTTCTAACATCAATGTTAGAAAGTCGTCCAAAGGACTTAACCACCTTTGCCACTTACTCCGCTTAGTTCTTCACCACTCGGTGTTGAACTCACTTTGCTTCGTCAAATGTGACAATGATGTTGTACCGTGATGTCGTTCGGATGTTATAACATCCGGTAGCACCTTCAAGAACATCTCGCAAAGAACACTGCAAATTCCCAGATGTTATAACATCAGAAGTCACATCTCCAGCAACATCTGAATACAGTCTTTTCTTTAGACTTCCATCTATCCTTTCTTTACAAGAATATGCTCAAAGAATATAGCATTCCTTGACTCAATTATGGTACCAACTGTCATTTCCGGATTTTCTGACTTATGTACCATAAAACGATATACACTACTGTTAAGTGCATAACCAATAGAAACACAATCGATCGTTTTAAGACCGATTTTAACTTGCTTTGGTTCAGGTAATGCAACCTTAGCCAAACACCCCCACACTTTAAAGTATTTATAAGAAAGCTTACGATTTTTCCACAATTCGTAAGGAGTCTTATCTTTCCCTTTAAGCGGGATTTTATTCAATATGTGGTACGCCGTTAAAATAGCCTCCCCCCACATATTCTGAGTTTCTTTGTTCAACTCCGGATTACACCAGAACTTACACAGCTCTTGGTCTTTTCATTAGCATTAGAATGCTTTCCAATGTTCTAAAACCATTAGAACCTCGTTCCAATAATAACGTTAGAACCTCATTCAAACAAATTTCAGAACCTTGTTCCGACAATTTTGTTCGAACCATTTTACAGCGAGTGTGACCTTAGATGTTGGCACACCTTCAGCAACATTTCAGACCTCACACTTGGTTCTCAAATTGCCTTAGGTGTTACAACACTTTTGGCAACATCTCCTCGCAAATGTCTTTCAAATACTGCTTTCGTGTAACAACACCTCGGATAACACTTTCTCGAATCGTGGTACAATGTCGCATCGGTGTTACAACACCTCCGACAATACTTTCGCAACACTTAAATTCGCAATCAAGCTCGAAAGCCAAAAGTGAGACGAGAAAGTGTGGTCATACCCCACGCCGGATCCGTTAGAATTCTTAAAAAGTATTCCAATACGCTTTTCTCAAGTCTCTACCAAGACTTTCATGGATTTAGCTTCAGGCCCTCGATTGCTTTCTTCGATTTCCAATCGAACAATCAGACCACTAATCCAAATTCCTTCCAGTTATGCATTTAGGAATTCATGAATATTTCCAACCTGGTAACAACATCTAAACGATGCAAACCATTTGGAATTTTTCATTTAAACAACATCCCTTCAGCACGAATATCATGTGGGATCAGTCGAAACCTTTACACTAGTTTCAACACATTTTTGGATTCTTGGAATCATCCATTTCTCAATCCAAAAAACTAGAAATAACGAACCTCTTGGAATCACATCCTCATTTCGTATTTCTTTTCAAAACCATGAACTTGTTGGAAAAACATCCTCAGTTCAAACCACACAATACATATAGTAAAGTGCACAACTAAGTCTTTTAAAGACAAAGTTACGGCATAGGATATCACCATCCTAGCCCCATGCTTCAAACGCAACGCGTTTTTAGCAACAACAACAATTCCAGCATCAACCGGAAAGTCTTCTGTCAGATTCATCTCCAAGCTAAGGTTATGTTTCTCCTCGCCATCGTGAAGGTACGATATTTGTCTTGCGATTGTTGGAAAATATTACAATGGTTACAACGGGAAAAGCCTTCAAGATGGCTTACAAAATAGAAACATAAAATTATAAGAAATGTAAAACCTAACTATTACAAGTCTTGAATGGAATCCAACTCCAGAAGCATGAATCTGACAGAACTTGAAAAACAAAAGCCGAGTCGAGTAGAACTCTATCCGCAAGACAAATACGTCCCGGCTAGTGCTCACGGTTTGACGTAATGTCCCCAAAGATAAAACGGCTTTACCTCCTTTGTGTGCAGTAGCACCCCTGACACAAAGGCACCTTTTGAACTCGAAGGAGCGAGAACTGGCTGCTGGACACGAGTGCAGAAGGAAGTGTTCTTGAAAATGTTCGTCGAAAAGTTACGACACTTTTACCGACACTTGAAAAATATGCAGAGATATGCGATTTTTCTGTGTATACTCACTTCATCTCTTCCTTCCTAACTCCCTCCAAAAACTCACACAATGCAGCAAAACGCCTAAGACTTATATAGGCCATCATTTCCAACACTTGTAGGGAATTAAAGATTAAGAGAGTGGGCATTCAACCACATGTAACTCCCATGAGTTACAAACCTCTTATATGACCACTACTTGAGGAGTTACAAACTCCAAAGCCATGAACCTGCAGACACCTCCAATGTCTGATCCATCCACACATGAACCTAGACACCTCCAATGTCTAGATTCATCAGGCCCAATAGTTACTTGAATTTGGGCCAAGCCCATTTTCAAGTTACAAAACTAACCTGAACCCGAGCCCAAAGGGTCGGTCCGGTCCAAGGCATATTTGTGATCATATACTTGTGTTATAGTATAGCCAACTAATAACACCTTCTAGTATTTTTATACTAGGATAAACTATGCCCATTCGCGTCGCCAACATCGTGTATTAATTTCTCACTCATCACCGAAATTCGGTTTTGAGAAATAACAAATACTACGAACATCTACTCGAAAAGTAGATTAACAATTCATAATTTAATTCCTCCAGAATTAAATTCTTAGCCACCGAAAATTTGGTCAAAGTAGGGTCGACGCCCGCTTTATCAAAACCAAATTTCCAACATTTTTAACAAACATAGTTGAAGCGTTGAAAGCACTATTTAAAGGAGAGGTCGGGATAGCAGACCAGACTTCCATATTAGAATAGTCTAGATCAGAGTTGGAGCTCGAACTTCTTAAATGGTTAGAAGAAGATTCTTCAGAGTTTTGGGAAGCAGTAGGGGCTTAATTTTCAAAAGAAAGCTCTAAGTTATCAACCCAGGTAGCAAAATTAGTTACTTTCGGGTCTGTTGAAGTACTCGTAGAAGAAGGGTGCATGGAAGAAGACATTATTATAGTATATAAACAGAAAATTAAGAAAGAAAATATAAGTGAAAAAAGGAAGGAGGGTAAGAAGAGTACCTAATCGGAGGAAGTAGGCCGAAAAAGAGAAAAGGGAAGAAGAGTAATACACCGAGATCGGAGCCGAGGTCGTTTGAGAATGGAGGAGGCTGCCGGAAATTGCCTTGGATAAGGAGAGAAAAAGTGTAAAAGAGAAAATGAGGGCTCCATTATATAGAGGTAAAGAGTCTGGCACAAGTACCAAGGACTGTTGATCTTAGTCGTTGATAAGGAGAGAGATCTACGACTGAGAATGCCTTGGGCAGAGCAGCAGACGTCCCATCAATAGGTATAATGATGACGGTTGCGCGGATATCGAAGAGGTGGGAAGTTCAAACGGTTAGGCAGGAAAGATATCAGGATAAGTAATGGAGTGTCTATTGAGCAGCTCGGTATCGATATAGGAAAATACCTGGAGGAAGCTCGGCCTACATAAACGTTGAACACTATAACCTAGCTCCTTTCAATTATAGCTTGGCTATAGTGGGGGACTGATTGATTCAACATATAATGGGCCGAGCTAGTGGTCAACCCAGGATGGTTGAGGTCCAGCCCAAAGCCCATAAAGAATTCCTTCGCAAAGCCCAATTTCTAGAAATCTCTTCAGGTATGCTCGAGATAAATCATTCTCTGAGTGTTCGAGATTTATAAGGGTGCTCAATATTGCTTATGATGTGGCTTAAAATTGCTAAATTAGATAAGATCTGGTAATGAATTCTGACAGATTCCCTATAACCGTCTCCGGAAATTCCGGAAACCCTAATTAAATTTGTTATAAATATCTATCCCCCAGGTATGGTTAACCTCTAATGCATTTCTGATATTTTACTACACATTTGAATTATTCACTCCATTCTTTGAGCATTATCTGACTTGAGCGTCGGAGTGGGTATGCCGGAGCAACTCTTCAACCTCCATTTTGTAGGTGTTTGGTGTATACGGCGGAGCTCAGCCAGGTGCACGGTGAAGTTCAGCCAGCATTATCATTGGAGATTTTTGAGTAACACCAAAACTTATATTTACCAATCAAATGTGCAGTTGTTATAAGTAGACCCCTTTTAATTGGCAGGTTATGCATTATTTTGTTCCATTAAAAGACATGCAGTTGTTATCCAATGCGCACTCGAAAAATAGCTGTTGTGGTTTTCCAGTTAAAAAAAAAAAGACTTTTCTCTCATTCAAATCTGACTTGTCTTTCATCAACCAGTAATTGGTCAACACTGTAAACTATATAACACGTGACAATATATTTCCAAAATCGCACCTTATTTTGACCCTCATGATTATAATTTATAACCACCATTCATTCACTGGAAATGAAATTAGATCTAAACTTATATTTGCCAATCAAATGTGCAGTTGTTATAGGTAGGCCCTTGATTGGCAGGTTATGCTTTATTTTGTTCCACTAAAAGATATGCAGTTTTTAAAAGAAGACTTTTCTCTTATTCAAATCTGATTTGCCTTTCATCAACCAGTAATAGGTCAACACTGTCAATTAGAGAAAGTAACGTTTATATCCGTCCAAGCCAATATATTTCCAAAATCGCATCCTTATTTTGACTCTGATGACTATAACGGGAAAATTACAATTTTGGTCCCATAACTATAGAGCACTAGCAATTTAGTCCTATTTAATATTTATTTAGCAAAAACACCCTGTAACTTCTTCACATTCTCAATTTGAGGACTCTTTTTTGCCGGAAAATTAATTTTTTTCCGGAAAATCAAATTAATTGAGTGTTTTGGGTTTCCTCCGGCCAAATTTGAACACACTAGATAGATCTAAATGACATGGCGCCTAAGTGGTCATGCCCAATGTGGAAAAATGAATTATTTTCAATTAATAATATCTTATTTAATTGAAATTACTTAAATCAAATTAAAAAATATATATATTAAATATAAATTAAAATAGGCAATAATATTAAAAAAACTCTTGTTTAATACTTAACAAGTTTAAATTATTTTTGCAAATGAATAAATTTTGCTAATATTATTATTTAATAACTCAATTCTTAATATTCAACTAATCAATTACAAACTAGAGAGTAAAATTGTAACATTAGCTAATTAAAAAAATTTAACCAAATAGAAAAAGATATTTCTTTTTTTTTTCTTCTCTGTTGTGTTCATCCTAGGAATTGTTCATTGATTAAAACTATTTAATAAATGAAATATGTATATATATATATATTTAACTTAAGTTGTTAGTATTTAAATAAGATATTAATAATTAAAAATAATTTATTTTTCCACTTTGGCAAGTGCCACTTGAATTGGGCATGGTCAAGTAGGTGTCATGTAAATTAAATATATCCAGCATATACAATTGGCAGGAGAAAACCCAAAATCCCCAATTAATTCAATTTTCTAGCAAAAATGGTCCTCAAATTGAGAAGGTAAAGGAGTTACAGGGTGCTTTTGCCAAGTAAGATCTGAAAGGGACCAATTTGCTACCTCTCTATAGTTACGGGACCAAAATTGCAATTTTCCCTGACTATAACCATCAAGCTATAAAACCTTATCTTCTGTTTTATTTTTCAGACAAAGATGGAGGATAAGCTTATAATGAAGCCACATGCTATAATGATAGCACTCCCTTACCAAGGTCATCTCAACCCATTTGTCCATTTAGCAATCAAGTTAGCTTCAAAGGGTTGTAAAATCACTTTTGTTCTTACCGAACATTTTCACCATCAAATATCAAAATCCCATAACAACACAATTACTACTAGTAGTAGTGAAGTCGATATCTTCTCCGAAGCTGGTAATTCTGGTCTTGACATTCGTTACACGACGATTTCTGATGGTTTTCCTCTGGAATTCGACAGAAATCTTAACCTCGACGAGTTCTGGGAGTCTTTGTTCAATGATTTCCCATCTCGTGTTGATGAATTTGTAGGCGAGATAATTGAGTCATCTGATGTATCTTTGTCTCCAATATTTTTGGTTACTGATACTGCTTATTCATGGACCGCAACAATTGCTAAGAAGTACAATATATTAAATGTCTCGTTTTGGACAGAGCCAGCCATGGTGTTTGCTATTTGTTATTTTTCGGACCTTCTAAGACAAAATGGGCATTTTCCACCTACAGGTATGTGTCTTCAAGTTTCAACTTTGCCCATCTTCTTACAATCTCTTGGGCTAAAATGGTCTTGCAAAAATATTCATTTGCAAAAGTAACCCATAATTTTCGAAAATATCTCAATTTCTGTCATTTGGCCCTCCGGCATGTAGTTGGGACAAAAATTCAAGAAATAAAAACTCGTTTGGAGGATGTCCACATAAGAGAAATTGATAGCAGTTTACCTTAGACACAGTGAATTCTCCCCGCGACACGAAAATACTCAAATCAAGAGTTTCTTAAAAATCATGAGACTATTTGCAAATCATGATTTATGCATTACTATTACTGCCAACCCCTGTAGTTTAGTCACACGACTAAAATTGCAACTTAGTCAATTTCTTGTTTTCAATATTAACTTTAAATTTTCATTTATCAGACAATCATGAGAGCACCATAAATTACATCCCCGGAATTGAGTCGATCAGTACAAAGGACTTGATGGCATATTTCCAAGAATCAGATGACAAAACCATCGTCCACAAGATTATTTTCTTGGCATTTGAGAATGTTAAGAATGCAGATTTCATATTACACAACATAGTGCAAGAACTAGAATCCCACACTCTATCAGCCCTGAACCAAAAACATCCAACATATGCAATAGGTCCCATTAATTTTTCCAAGAATTCTACAAAAATCAATATCTCCAAGAGCATGCTCTCCGAAATAGACTGCACCAAATGGCTCGATTCCAAGCCTCCCGGCTCGGTTTTATACGTCTCGTTTGGCAGCGTTGTCCAGACCAATAAGGAGGTAATTGAAGAAATAGCTCAAGGACTTCTTCTCAGTGAAGTAAATTTTATTTGGGCAATCCGACCGCAGATCGTGAGCTACATTGATGACACGCGTGTTTTACCGGTCGGATTTGAGGATGATGTTAAGGATAGAGGGTTGATTGTTCCGTGGTGCAATCAAATTGATGTGCTTTCAAATCAGGCAGTTGGAGGATTTTTGACGCACTGTGGCTGGAATTCGATACTGGAGAGCATATGGTGTGGTGTTCCGATGATTTGTTATCCGGTTACGTATGATCAACCTACTAATCGGAAATTAGTAGTCGATGATTGGAAGGTTGGGATTAATCTTTGTGATGGGGTGTCATTAAATAGAGAAGAAGTAGCACAAAAGATTAAGAAGTTGATGAGTGGAGAAACATCAGATGGCATCAAGACTCAGATGAAAAATATTCGGAACATAACGCATAATGCATTGGCTAAAGATGGATCGTCCGAGAGAAATTTTGATCAATTTATCAAGGATTTGATGAAAAAAATGCATGCTAGGAAAGAAGATGTACAAGAAATACAGAGTATTGCTTGCGAGCCTTAAAATGTAAGAATGATAGTAAGTTTTTTAGAAGTTATTTTGTCCATTAAAGTGTAGTATGTGTGGTTTAATGTGGCTAGAAGACCATATAAGTTATAATGTTTTTAATTATCTATCTGCACCAAAAGATTATTGGTATATATTGATTCTTGGGGATCCTTAACTTGTTTTAGAATTAAGGGATTTATGTTCGGAGTCCAATAAGATTAATTGCAAAGAATAACAAGAAGACAGGGATAGCAAGCAAAGCCCCGTGAAACATATATTCTTTTTTTTTTCTTTTGAATTTTGTAATATCATAATATGGTGATTAATTAGTTAAGGACAAGTACACTAATAATATATATTATGTAAGGGAAATTTTTTTTTTAGCCATTATGGATAGTGTAACTACTTTTCTACCCAATTTTATAAAAACTAACTTTTCTACCCACAATGACTTATTTACCCTTACTAATGGGCTGGATACTAATGGTGCGATCGTGCTCTAAAGTGCATGTACCGATAGTACCCCTTTGAAAAATATGAAAGGATGGGTGCGATCGGGCCGTAGAATTTAAAGAGGCGGCCCGATAGTACCCTTGAATTCAAAAAGGCTGGCACAATCGTGCCCTAATATATAATGGTTCTCACCCCTATCGCACCACAATCGTTTCCCACCTTCATCTTCCTCACCAAACATCCAAACCACACACCACAATCGCACCCCTATCGTTTCCCACCTTCATCTTCCTCACCTTCGACAATGTCCCGCCGGAGATTAATATTATGGGACGAAGAAGACGATACAATGGAGCCTGGCCCGGTGACCGCAACGACAACGACAAGAGTGGAGCTTCCTCCGGTGACCGCGACGGCAAACGCGACGGCAACTGAGACGGCGAACGCGACGACGAGGGATATGGAGCCTGAGACGCAAACCCAGGTTGGTGTATTTGTAATTTTTTTTTAATTTCTGTATCGAAAGTTGTGGATTTGGACTGTTTTGGTTAATTGTTGTTGTGATTGGGCATGTATGTTATTAGGTGATAGTTGTTGTTGTCGTACTATCAGACCGTTGAATTTTTGAAGAAGTTATAGTTCTTACTTGATTCACAAAAATAACACTATTATCGTATTTCAGTGGTCTTGGAAGCGGGAGGCTTTACAAACTACGAGGGCCAAATTGAATTTATATAGTAAGAGGTCTATTATTGGCACGATACGTGATGAGTTGACAATTGTTGGTGGTGGAGTGCTTCAGTTGTTTACAGACTGTTGTTTTGGATTTTTGATGCGGCTAGACATACACGAAGTCAGCAATAATGTTAGTTTACACAGTCTTATCGCCCATGAGGTGAATAGGGTGGGACAAAGCCCAGATGAGCATTGGTATCGTATTGGAGACCGTTTTATTCGGTTCTCCAAGTACGAGTATGTATTAGTGATAGGGTTATCATTTTAGCCGACGACATTAATTGATGGGAAAATTTGCCCGTTACCATCTTGTGATGTAGCAACAAATAAAATACATTTGTACTTACCTTTGAGATGTGTACCATCAACAACAATAACAGGAAAACCGCATCTCGAAAATCCATTAATTGATGCGCCCAATGCAAAAAAAGCATATTGAAATTTCTTGTCGGCATCCACTTGTTATCTAACAACTGACCCGGGATTTGTGGTAGCTAGCATGTGCAAGTATCCTGGAAGCATTTGAAATGACTGAGCGTTATTCCCATATATCATCCCAATCGCCTTATACTTAGCTCGCAACGCTACATTATAATGGATATCCAACGCATGATCATGATGCAAGTCCCGAATGATGTCTCTCGGGTTAAGAATACGATCCTCGTGAACTAACTTAGGTGCAAATAAGGTGGCAATTATCCTCGAGGGCAATTGTCGTGGTGCATGATGACTCAAATCCAATTGACAACTATGTGGACCCTGAAACTTGATTATCCTCCACATATCGTCTTGTCCTCTGGCTCGTACACTAAAATCACACCCTTCATGTTTGCATTTTACTGAGAATATCGGGTCTTGTCGGACTTCTCAACTCGATATTCGACCGGTGTCTTAAGTGATACAAACCTATTGTATTTACTACTTGATCCTTGCTCATGAATGTAGCTCTTAGGCGCAAAACATTATCTGTAGTTGCCAACAAGTTGGGTTCGACATGAGGAGCTATGTGAGATGATGCAATTGGAATCAACCGATTTGAACATGGCCACCAACATTAATACCAACGTCACTTGAAAATTACAATCGGATGGCGCACTTGGCCCGATGTCGGATATGACCTCTCACTACCTCGCTGAACTGCAATTTCTTCAGGCATTTGATTGCGTTGTTCCATCCATGTACAAAAATCAGAAAATAAATTACGTTGTTGTTCATCTTCAAAAACTCGGTCATCACAATCAGATGAATTATTCCCATTCTCATTAGCATCATCATAATCACTATCGTCATCACTATTATGGACATTATCATCAAAATCAAAACCAAATTCATCACCAGTATACCTATGATCTTCACCTCTATCGTGTTCATGTTGTATATTAGGCATCGGAGTAGGTATTGAACTAGGCCTCGGATCTTCACCGTGCGCCTGGTTGTAATATATCTGTTGCATTAGGGTCTGACTCGTGTGGAGGTTGCACAATTGGAGGCACTAACTGGTTGATGTGTGGTGTTGGCCAAGTCTGAAAACCATAAGGATGACCCTGTTGATTCCAAGGTTGAAATGACATGTAATTCATCCCATACCCATATCCGGGTTGAAATGGTCCTCCTCCTACCATTGAATTACCCAATGAAGTCTGACTAGCCATGAGATGCATAAAACCAGCTTCATTTCTTCCAAATGTCGAATCATTTTGGGTATTATTTTTTTTTCAGAATCACAAAAATATGAGGAACTTGGGAATGTGATAGTATCGAGCTCACATCGCGATCATTTTTTATTTTCATTTTCATAATTCTATTCTCTTTTGATTCAATTAAATAAAACAATACATAATCCCAATGCAATCTATCCGTTTGAACAACACCATGAATCTCTTCCAATAGTTCTGAATATGATAATCCCTCAGATGGAATTAATAACAATTCTTCATCCCCACCAATGTATTGACAACCTTCCCAATGCCCACCAAAATGTACAATTACATGTTTTTCATTCATCTGTAAAAACACAAAATAAAATATAAGCAATCAACCGAATGTACACTGAAAAAAAAAAAATCTGGTGGTCTGGGTACGATCGTACCCTACATACCTAGGCACGATAGTACCCTGGTAATTCTGGGTACAATCGTGCCCTGGAAATACTAGGGTACGATAGTGCCATACGTAAAGTAGGGCACGATAGTACCCTAGTAATTCTGGGTACGATCGTGCCCTGGAAATACTAGGGTACGATAGTGCCATACGTAAAGTAGGGCACGATCGTACTCAGTTAAAGATCAACTTGGCACGATCGTACCATGTTGAGAGCCCGATAGTGCCACGTTAAACTTTTCAGATCTGAATTTTTTTCTAGTTACGAAAATCAAGCGAATTTTCTATCTTTATACATAAATATTTGCAGAAAGTAATACATTACCTTGGTTTAAAATGTGTCTTCAATCGTTTCTTGGGGCTTCAAAAATCGAAAAATTGTGCCTTCAATCGTCTTCAATCTGTGGAAAGAAGAATATGAGGAAGAAGTGATGAAGAAATGAGGAAGAAAAGTTGAAAAGGAGTGAGGGAGAATATTTGTTTTACTTTAAACAAGAAAGAGCGAGAGAGGTTAGGGGTATTTTTGACTTTTCCTTGTCAAAGTGGGTAGAATAGTTGTTTTTATAAGAGTTGGTCAAAAAAGTGTTTTCTTAAATCTAAATGGGTAAAAAGATACATTTTCTCTATTATGTAAAATGTATGCATTTTTTGTTTTTCTCTTCTATTTTCAATAAAATGTCAAAAAGGGTTTTATTCTTATGAAAAATTGCAGAAGAAACAAATTTTATAAAAATCCACTTAGTCAATGGCATGAACTAAGAGCATCTCCAACATTTAACTGTATTTTTGTGTGTATTTACATTATTTTAGAGGAAAGTTTAGAGGAATTCAAGAATCAACTACAACAGTCAACTCTATATTTCACTCTAAATTAGAATATTCCATTTTTATTTTTGTTATATTGAATTAATATATTTTCATTTTTATGTTTATATTAATGATATTTAGTTTTATTTAATATAATTAAATATAAAAATAATTTGCATTAATTTTTAAATTAGTTAAAATATTATATATAAATCCTTAAAACAAAAATATAAATCCTTAATTTAAGTAAAAAAATTATCGAACAGAGATTATGTAAATTATGTTATATATATAACTGAATATAAATATAAAAATTAACAAATAAAACCATAATTTACAAAAAAAAAAAACTTGCTATTAAGGATTAATTTTAAACTTATTTCAATAAATTGATCAATATAGAAAAATATAAACCTCATAACTTAGAAATTATAATTCTACAAACAAAGAAAACAAACTGCCCAGAAAAACAAAAAGAAAAAGAAAATTATATAGTGTGGAACAGTGTACTTTCCCTTCTTTTTAGCGTGAGAATTGGTGAGCTGCTGGAGTGGATTTTCTACTGCATTTTCGTGGATTCCCTTATTTTAGGGGACCACTGGAGATGCTCTAAAACGGTTCGACTTTTGTGCTACTAATGTTTAGTTATCTAATTGATCTTTTTTTTAACATGGTAAGCATAATAACATAATCTCAAACCAGAGTACCTTCAAATTCTCAATCTTTTCCCCCGAGAGAGAGCAGTACCTAGGGACGCAATCGAACCTAATAGAGCCGAGTTTTTGAGAGTTTGGGTTTGACTCGTTTATTATCGAGATGAACTCGAGTTTGAATTATCGAATATATTGATGGCTCGCGAACTTCTTCGAGTTTAATCGAGTCTAAACAAGTTTTGTAAATATCAATTATAAAATTACTTTTCAATTTATTACAAAAATAAAATTATATATTTCTAAACCGCATAATATATCTATTAAAACCTATGAGGTCCATCTGCCATTTTTATTCAAACAAATAAGTTTATTTTAATATTTTTATATTTATTGTAAGTAAACTTCCAAAAACTAAAATTAAAGTCAAACTATTAGTTTAATTTATACAATCCTATTAGCAAGTCTGCTCACAAGCTAACGAGCCGAATATCTCTACGTTTGAATTTGGTCGTTTTATTTTAACGAGTCTCATTAAACTAACTCAAACGAGTTTTTATCGAGTTAAGCAACAAATAGCTCACGAACGACTCGCTTCATTTGCAGCCCAAGCAGTGCCTACATAGTTTAACATAATTTATTAAAGAAGAATCTTATGGAAAAAAGTTATTAAAGAAGAAAGAATGAAAAATTAAAAATTAATAATGGGCATACTATCAAATAGGATATAGTTTCCCACCTCTAATCAAAGAAGGAAAACATTTACTCAAAAAAAAAAAAAGAAGGAAAAAAAGAACAAGGAAATAAAATGGAATATGGAAGTAAAATAAATAAAAGGAAACTAAGAATTTGAATTAAAAAATTAAAATCTACTTATTGGAAATCTACTAAGAATTAATTAGTAGTCCAGTAAATAAGTTATAAGGTATGCATCAGTCAAAAACGCATTAAAATTTCACAAAAACACAAAAAACTTCCTAACAAGAAACAGAGCCCCTCTTCCCTATATATTTGATATTTCTCACCCCAACAATTCCCAGATCTCTCTCATACACATTGTTCGATTCATTCATCAACAAATCGCAAAACCCTTAAACCAAAATTATTTCCTTAATTTGAAACCATGAGTAATCAACCAGAATCCTCCGAATCGTAAGTGTTTCTTCGCAGAGCTCCTTCAATTTTTATTGATAATAATATGTACACGCATAACCATCCATCTTGAATATCGTTTTTTTTTCTTTTTGATTTGGTTTTGTTGATTTTTTTTTTTGGTTTTTGTTTTGTAATGGTTAGCAAGGGTACGAAGAGGGATTTTAGCACGGCGATTCTGGAGAGGAAAAAGGCTCCGAATCGGCTAGTAGTGGATGAAGCTACCAATGATGATAATTCTGTGGTATCTCTTCACCCCGATACTATGGAAAAGCTTCAGCTTTTCCGCGGCGACACCATCTTAATCAAGGTTTATATATGATTATATTCCCCCTCTTTTTTTTCGATTTGCGTTGAATTGATTAGTGTGTTTTGTTCTTTTTTTATTGTATTTTATTGAATGTTTATTTTTAGAGTGGGGTGATCGGGAACTAAATTCTGGGGCTTCAGGATTTATGGGGTTTACATTTTGGATTCAAGAAAACTATTCTTTAAAACAAGATTACTCGATTTTTGTTATTTGATTAATAACACAATTGTGTTAATTATATTGGTTTCTTTTTCTTTTTAGTATTGATTGCAAGTGAAGAGTTTGTACAAGAATAACGTATTTAGATTGTTACAGCCATAGTAATTCTAATATGTAATAATTTGGACTTCTCTTTATAATTGAATGTTAATTTTAGGATGCAACATGTAACATATTCTCAGAAATTTATAATTGGACGTTTTTTTTTTCGTTTTTTTTGGGGGGAAAGGAAACTTTTAATTGATGCAGAGATCAGTCTAACACATTGTTTATTAACAAATGATTTTTTTCAAACCTTTGCATGCAACAGTGTTGGATATAAGTATCTTGTAAGTTCGAATTCAATATACTTTTGGAGATACTTTAAATTTGGAGTTAAGTGCTTGTATGCTAGAGAATTTAAGATGTATTTGGATTTTGATTTGCATTTGTCATCCTTTCATATGCTAGAGAACATGGTTTCTACAATTTTAGTGGTTGTTTCTCCGGTGTGATAGTGTGTACTTGTGGAGAGACCATGGGTTGAATGGGACTTTATGTCCCAGTATATGACTAACTTTTCATCAATTACTGCAATTATCAAACTCAAGGACCTGATGCTATATATTGGAGTTTCTTGAAATTTCATATGTTCGATATAAACTTTTGGGGTTATTGTTATACTGGTTATAGGGTAAGAAAAGAAAGGATACAGTATGCATTGCCCTTGCTGATGATACTTGTGATGAACCAAAGATCCGAATGAACAAGGTTGTCAGAAACAACCTCAGAGTTAGGCTCGGAGATGTGGTTTCTGTGCATCAATGTGCTGATGTGAAGTATGGAAAGCGTGTCCACATTCTCCCTGTGGATGACACAATTGAAGGGGTTACCGGAAATCTCTTTGATGTTTACCTGAAACGTAAGTTCTCGATGCATTTAAACATGTCCTAACTTATTCTGCGTAACTCTGGTTAATTTTTCTGAGGCGTTCATCATTACCAAATTACTATATACTATTTTATGCTTGTCTTTTTTTTTGGTTCATCAGACTTCATGTCTTTCTAATTAACTGAGAGCAGGGTCATTATGTTCTTCTGTTAGAGATTTAGAGAGAATTTTGTTTAGTTCGTCTGTTGAACACATTATATAGGCACTAGTGCACTACATTTGGCAGCTTTCCGATTTCCTTATTCGATTTTATCACGGGAATTTTTCTGGATTCTTCCACTTGATAAAATTCCCCTTGAGCACAGTAATTTAACTTGGGAAAATGAAAAGGAACTTTTCAAGTACTGTAAATTGTGAAATAGAAAATATTTGGCTTGATTGGTTCAAAAAACATTGCATCACTTCTTTTTTCTTTATTGCACTATTAGTAGGTGCAAAATGGGTGATTTGTGATAATTGCCTTTACCCTTTATTCTTCTAGATGCTATATTTATTCCTGTTATTTTGTCAGCATATTTCCTAGAGGCATACCGCCCTGTAAGGAAAGGTGACCTATTTCTTGTTAGGGGAGGAATGAGAAGCGTAGAGTTCAAGGTTATCGAGACTGATCCCGGTGAGTACTGTGTTGTTGCCCCTGATACCGAGATTTTCTGTGAAGGGGAGCCTGTTAAAAGGGAAGATGAGGATCGGTTGGACGAGGTGGGCTATGATGATGTTGGTGGTGTTCGTAGACAGATGGCTCAGATTCGTGAGTTAGTAGAGCTGCCACTTAGACACCCACAGCTTTTCAAATCAATTGGTGTCAAGCCTCCAAAAGGAATACTGCTTTACGGACCTCCAGGATCTGGTAAGACCTTAATTGCCAGAGCTGTGGCCAACGAAACTGGTGCTTTCTTCTTCTGTATCAACGGACCAGAAATTATGTCAAAATTGGCTGGAGAAAGTGAAAGCAATCTGAGGAAGGCATTTGAAGAAGCTGAGAAGAATGCACCGTCCATCATATTCATTGATGAAATTGATTCGATTGCTCCCAAGAGAGAGAAAACCAACGGAGAGGTTGAGAGGAGAATTGTTTCCCAACTCTTGATATTGATGGATGGACTTAAAGCCCGCGCACATATTATTGTAATTGGTGCTACAAATCGGCCCAATAGCATCGACCCTGCCCTGAGAAGGTTTGGTAGATTTGACAGGGAAATAGACATCGGTGTTCCTGATGAAGTTGGGCGTCTTGAGGTTCTTCGTATCCACACGAAGAACATGAAGCTTGCTGAAGATGTAAGCTAGAAATATCGCCAGCCAGGCTTATTCCCATCTCTTTTTATAGACTAGGGATAATTAAAAAAAAAAAAAAAAAAGAAAGCTTGAGGTTTGGGCTAATTACAAAACCTCCAGAGGCTTTTGAAAATTACAAAAAAAAAAATACTTGAGGTTTGATCTTGTCTTACATTTTACCCCTTCATAAGCAAAAAAACATTTCAAACCCCCTAATATTTATAGAAATATTACAGTTACTCCCTTAAATTTAAATCATAATCAAACCTGAGAGGCTTTTCGTAATTTTGAAACATCTCTGGATTTTTTCGTGATTATAGCCCAAACCTCAAGTTTTTTTTTTTTTTTTTTGTAATTATCCGTATAGATTATGTTTGTAATGCCAATATAAATTTGGGATGATTTTGCAGGTTGATATGGAAAGAATTGCTAAGGACACACACGGCTATGTTGGTGCCGACTTAGCTGCTCTGTGCACTGAGGCTGCCCTTCAATGCATCAGGGAGAAGATGGATGTGATTGATTTGGAAGATGACTCCATTGATGCAGAGATACTGAATTCCATGGCTGTCACCAATGAACACTTCCAGACAGCTCTTGGGACAAGCAATCCCTCTGCCCTGCGTGAAACCGTAAGTTTCCATATTGTATATCTCCTTGTTTTCTGATTTTTCTTTCATTCTGATTAATATACGATAATATGCATTGTTGCTAGGTTGTTGAAGTGCCCAATGTTAGCTGGGAAGATATCGGAGGCCTTGAGAATGTCAAGCGTGAACTCCAAGAGGTACTATACTTTTGTTTCTTTTTTTTGGCTTTAGGTCTGAATCGTCTCTTTGAACTGATGTTTTTATTGTATTGGTTGTCGATATAGACTGTTCAATATCCAGTGGAGCATCCCGAGAAGTTTGAAAAGTTTGGCATGTCACCTTCCAAGGGAGTTCTTTTCTACGGTCCGCCTGGATGTGGGAAGACTTTACTGGCCAAGGCTATTGCCAATGAATGCCAGGCCAACTTTATCAGTGTCAAGGGTCCTGAATTGTTAACTATGTGGTTTGGAGAGAGTGAGGCCAATGTTCGGGAAATTTTCGACAAGGCTCGCCAATCTGCTCCTTGTGTCCTGTTTTTCGATGAATTGGACTCAATTGCAACTCAGGTTTGTTTTACAAATCTGGATATGTATTTCTAGATGCCATACGAAGGGATAATTACAAAAAAAAAAAAAAAAACCCAGAGAAGTTTCAAAATTACAAAAAAAATCCCTTAAGGTTTGATTCCGTTTTACTTTTCCCCCTTCAAAAGAAAAAAATATAAAAAAAAACCCTTACATTTATAAAAATATTATAGTTAAACCCTTAAATTTAAGGCAGAATCAAACCTCAAGATAGTAATTTTGAAACTTTGGGTTTTTTTGTAATTACCCCAAACATCAGGGGTAGTTTTTGTAATTACCCCCATGCTTAACTCTTTTTGCTACCTTGCATTACATTGACTATCTAATTCTTGCAGAGAGGAAGCAGTCAAGGAGATGCTGGTGGTGCTGCTGACCGGGTATTGAATCAGCTTCTGACCGAAATGGATGGCATGAATGCTAAGAAAACTGTTTTCATTATCGGTGCTACAAACAGGCCTGATATCATTGATCCTGCGCTTCTCCGTCCTGGTCGTCTTGATCAATTGATTTACATCCCTCTCCCTGACGAGGACTCACGCCATCAGATCTTCAAGGCGTGCCTGAGAAAGTCGCCTCTTGCCAAAGATATCGACCTTAGAGCCCTTGCTAAATACACTCAAGGCTTCAGCGGTGCTGACATTACGGAAATATGCCAGCGTGCATGCAAATATGCAATCAGAGAGAACATTGAAAAAGTAAGTATTATATATTTAAGGGATAATTACAAAAAAATACTCGAGATTTGGGTTAATTACAAAAAAATCCAGAGATGTTTCAAAATTACAAAAAGCTCCCTTAGGTTTGATTATGTCCTAAATTTAAGGGGGACTGTAATATTTCTATTATTATCAGGTTTTTTTTAATGTTTTTGCTTATAAAAGGAGAAAATGTAAAACGGGATCAAACCTCGACGTTTTTTGTTTTGCAATTTTCAAAAACTACTGGAATTTTTTTTTGTAATTAGCTCGAACCTCCGGGGGGTTAATTATCCCTATGTTTAAAGGTTAATTACATAAAATACCCGTTTAGTATAATTACGAAAAAAACTGAGTTATTTTTCAAAATTACAAATATCCCATTGGCATTTATTTCTATCTTAAGATTAACAAATTGCACCCTCGAGTTGGGGGTTTTGTTAAGCAAATAAAAATCTCAAGGGGTGTTTTGTAATATCTTAAGGGGGTATTTGTAATTTCGAAAGATAACTGGAGTATTTTGTTATTAAACTGAATTTCAAGGGTAGTTTTAGTAATTTACCTAATCTTGATGCGATTAATTATTGCTTCTAAAGACATTGTATACTTAGCACAACCAAAATGCTAAAAATTAATTTTGTACTTTTTCAGGATATTGAGAGGGAGAGGAGAAGAAGAGATAACCCAGAGGCCATGGAGGAAGACGTTGAAGACGAGGTGGCTGAAATCAAAGCCGCTCACTTTGAGGAATCAATGAAGTACGCTCGGAGGAGTGTCAGCGATGCTGACATTCGCAAGTACCAGGCATTTGCTCAGACATTGCAGCAATCGAGAGGATTTGGTTCTGAATTCCGTTTTACTGAGAATAGCAGCGGTGCTACAACTGCAACCGATCCTTTTACGGCTCCTGCTGGCGCAGCCGATGATGATGACCTGTATAGTTAGGTTGTCACTTGACTTGTGTATGTTATTGCTGCGTCCTAGGTTTATTTCATGCCGTTGCGCCGTAAAAAGAGGGTAAAAAAATGATTTACTGAAATTACCTGTATGTTAATTTCTGGTAAACTTAAAGGTCTCAGAAATGATATGATGAAATATTTGGATACTTTATTTTTTATTTTTTTGTTGACTTGTTGAGGCTTTCTACTTTTGTTTGTGTCATATTTCTTACTTTTTGGCATAATTTGATGGCTCTACCTTTCATTTTTATTGCATCCTTGTTGAAATTCAAAAGAAAAAAAAAACTATTTTGTTCGATTGTTTCCTGTGGCCCCCTTCCAGTAATATTGCAGCATAAATCTGAAGCCTTGTTTTGAGAGATTAAGCAAAAATTTGTATGATAGATATTATTTTGGAAAAATGTTGTGTTGAGTACAGCTAGAAATTGGGTTTAAAGTTATAAATTGTTTTTACCTGAATTCAACTAATGACACTTTCTTTACTTTTTTTCTTTTTTACCTTTTCTGACTGCTGACACTTTCTTTACTTTTCGCATTTCTTGCGGTTTACATAGGGAGTTTCTGAGAGGGAGCCGTTGTTTTCCCGATAATTAGTCATGTGAGAACATAGAAATTCGGTATCAGTAAATAAATATTGAAAATTAGTTTTTGATAATCCAAAACGAAAAATGACTTTGTGTGATGATATTTGTGTTGGTGGTGGAAACTGAACTAAAGCTCGTGCACGCACCAACCACTGGAATTGGCAGTTTCTGTCAATCTATGGCCTAATTTCGTGGCCTACTAAGAACCTTGTCTCTCTTTGATATTGAAAGACCAGTATTATCGTATAATGAATTAATGATGAGAAGAGTGCTTTAAAACAGGTACGTTATGTCACGGATGGGATCTTGTGTTCCAAGACGATGTTTTATCTTTTATTCCACTGCATGTATGATTGATATGTGAATACCTACAATTTGTGCTAGGAAATAATGTCATTTTTTATGCACGTAACAATCCTCCGTGCGATATAATATCATAATATGACATTTTAGAATAAAACATCTCATTCGGTTAAACCATGCCTACACGCGAGAATGACGAGATGGTATGTCCCGGTCTAGTAGAAGCTACTCCTGGAGGAATACACTAGGTGTAGGTAGTATTTATTGTAGATTTGCATATAATACATGCCTATTGTGTGTGAATTTTATGTCAATAATAAATCTAAAGTATTTATTCACATGGAGTATTCCTCCCGCGTAGTGCATTACAAGAGACATTTTTTCCCTAAATACTTTGAATAATAATTTCCAAAACTAATGACATATTACGGCCTGTCTCACTTATTTGCAATTTAAAGTAGGGATTTTTAATTTAAGGGATGGATTAGGGTTGTTAATGACATATACTTTTTGTACGAAGAAATTTGACCTTATATATTCTGCTAACTTACGTGTCACAGTTTCCGGAGAATGCCAGAATGGTTTTTAAAAGGGCCTTTTTCAAACTCTTCCCAGGCCTTGCAAACCATTTATGCAAGCTGAACTCCCATTAGGTTTGGGTCCACTCAACATGTTGAGTAGTTAATGGGCCATCATTGTGTTGCCCAAATAGGCCTCACTAGGCCATGATCGACTATGTTGTGGAATAAGTCTACCTTTTTTCCTTTTTTACCATCCAGAGTATCCCTACATCAGTCAGGGTACAGACCCCACATTTTTTTTGGATTATGGGACATTCGTCCTTCCCATGGATGATCCTAATCTCTGTGGGAGGAGGGGAAAACCCTAACCCTTCACTCCGTGATAGTCAAGGTTTGAACCCAATACCTTGATGTGCAATTGCAACCACTAGGCCAACCCTTCGGGGATTGGAATAAGTCTATCTAGAATGTGAAAATTGATAAAACGACGAAAAAAGTTCAATTTAGCTTTATAATATTTTGATGCAAGTTATCTTTATGCTTGGGAGAGGCAGATGAGAACCCAAACGTGAATGGTCTTGTAGATGCTACTTATTGAGAAATACACCGTGTGTAGTATTTACCGTAGATTTGCATATAATACACGTCAAATTGTGTGATTGTATGTGAATTTGTACACATTCATAATAAATCTACGGTTATTAATTTATTATCCACTTGGAGTACTCCTCCAGGTGTGGCATGGAATAAACAAAATGTGAATTCTGGATCAAAGCCTGATGCGAATTATATTTTTATATTATTTATGGTTTTATTTATTGAATTTATATTCTAATTTTATTGCATTATGGTCATAAATGTATATAAATATTAAATTTTGAGGGCACCTTTTGTGAAGCTCGCCGCAGAATATATTTCATGTTTCGAAGATGGTAAGAGCGTGATTGGATATGCTTTCATTTTGAAAATTTTCATTTTACTAGAGAATAGTGGTAAAAAAAAATTTGGAATAAAAAAGATGAATTTTGAAAATATGATTGGATGTGAGATGAAAAATTAATGATGAGGGTTGATTTGATTTTAAAAATAGTAAAATAATGATTGGTAATCAGAAATGTGTGAGTGAGTAAATAGTGAAATTTATGGGAGAATGTGTAATAATGATTAGTTTTTTTTGTGAAAAAAATGTGTAGATGTGATTGATAAGAGAAAAAAATGAGAAAAAGTGAAAGTGAGAGACTAGTATATTTTCTAAAAATTTTCATAAACAATGACATATTTGGTCCAAAAAAAATCTCCAACGGAACGAAAATGGAATCTCCTTCACATCCAATCGCGCCCTCAGATATTCAACTCATTTTCATCTGTAGCCTGCCATAAAATATCTTCCCCCAATTGCAAATTTCCTAGTACTTTTGCTACCTCAGAACTTAACATGGTGACAAAACCTTTTATCATAATTTGGAGCCTCCATTTGTTCCAACTCAATATGTATACGATAATAATTGTCCAACATTTCGACATGACAGCTTTTGTTAATTAGATGTACATACACATTTCATATGTTGGTTTTTCTTGTTCGAATAAATAAATAAAAGAGGAATTTTCTTTTTTTTGTCCTCCAAACTATTCGAGTTTTTCGACTTTGCCACCTAAAATTCTTTTTTGGGATACTTTACCTTCTGAAATTCACAAATTTTGCACATATTCCACCATAATCTTGTCGTGTGTAATGCACGTGAGGACAAAATTATTATTTGACTCAAGTTATACTAATGCTATTGCACTTTGTCATCTAAACATTGTGCGATTGATACTTTGCCATATAAATTTTGTGCGATTGTCACTTTGCCATATAAATTTTGAGCGATTTACACTCTGTCACCTCAGCTGAAAAAAATTATATTTATATACATTTATTGTATGTTGACGCTACATTATGGTGCAGACCCAATAATGAAATTGCAAAACACAAATAATTGAAGTGTCCGAATTTGAAAAGAACTTTGCAAAAAATCATGATTTATCAATACGTCGTCCTAAGATTAAACCTGATAATATATTGAGAGGGGCCCTATTTTAATTGAAAGCCACAAAGAGATTGTGGTACACCAAGGAACCCAACTTGGCAACGCAACATGCATTAAGACTTTGCATATTTTGGGAATTCATCACATGCATCCTTTAACTGGAAACAGAACATATATATTATTCACTATGGACATGAAATGAAAGGACCTTCAAAAGTGGATTTTTTTTTTTAATTTTCAAAAACATCATCATCTTATTCGAAATATTAATATAACTGTTAGTTTTGAGACTAAAATTGTAAAGATATTTAAACCTTTTTCTTTGTCTCAATTTTATGGACACTTTTGGAGGGCATTGGTTTTGTTATGTAATCATGTTTTAGGACATTCAAGCTTAAAATGGAGAGTATAATATTGATTAATAACTAGGGCTAGTAGCGTAGCCAGGACCAGTGCAGTTGGCGAACCACACTGGATTTCGGAATTGTCATATTAAATTTGGATTGGACGAACTTGGAATGCTCCTGTTAAATTTGGATTGGACCACACTGAAAATTCAGCTTATAAAAAAATTTGAGTTAAAAATTAAAAGATCACAAGAATTACGAATCGCATGTCCCAATTAAGGCATTGAATGGACGAATGATTGCCTAATTTGTTACGTAGAGATATATACACTCCAAACATATATAATATACAGATTTTTGGGTAAGTCACTCCTCCAAAAAAGTTGATTCAAGATAAGTTTAAATATGATAGTATGAAAATTGTCAAATAATTGCTAAAGGTACTATCTTCAAATTTACCTTTTATTTTATTTTCTATTTTAATAATGGCTATGCTCATGATTAGGGCAACCACAGCATTATGATCATTGTTAAAATGCAGTTGCTATTCTATTCTTTTCGGCTATGTCCAAACAAGATGTCATTCCATAAGAAATATCAAATATTCATAATTAATCATCGATCAATGATTGATTAATCATTAATAACTGTAAACTAACGAACTTATAAATAAAGAATGTGTCACTTTTGGTGGAATTTAAATTCAGAATCTAAAAGTCTTGGGGCCTTAGCATCCAAATTTATTCATGGATTGAATATCTTAAAACTTGATTTTTTTTTACTTATAATTAATAATCAAAACTATATCTTTGGAAGAAGCAAACAAGTATAACCCAAGCAAGAAACTTGGATATCAGATATGACTGTTTACTATTGCTAACAAGGGAAATCTAGTTTGGGATTCGGATGTAGTCCATGTGATCAAAAGGTATGTAACGGCCGAGCAATTCAAGTTCGAGTTTTATGCCCTTACCCTCCCAGAATATCCAGTTTCCCCTTTCCTCCTTAAAAAAGAAAAAAAGAATCACGGGAATTCTAGTGTATGGGATGAATTAATGTATTTCCTAATTTCCGTCCATTAAAATAAGGTTGATATAGTATTTCCTTTCCTTAGTGAAAAAAGGAAATGTCGACTCTTGAGAGGTAATGTTCTAAAAAGTCTTTGATCTTTAGTAGGTCAGAATCGTGGGATAACACACCTTTTACGGGGACTAATCGGGATTAGGCGGATTAGGCGGGACTTGGGCTGGGGATAGATGAGACCTAATCGAAAAAATAATTTAGGCGGATAAAAGAAGTCTAATGCCAATACAAAAACTAAATAAAGCTAAGCTGAAATTTTTAGAACAGTATTCGAAAGTCCAACATGGGATGCCATAAAGATGAAGGGGACGTAGAGGTCACCCAGGCGCCCACCCCACCACAAGTCAGAGTCCATTGGGGGGGCGGTTTTAAAGAGTTTGGCAATAATATATAACCAACAACCCTTTTTCGATTTTTCAAATGGATGAGACACCACTTTTCACTAATATATACCACTCTATTTTTTCAGACTTGTCAGAATTGCACGTGTTACCCTTTTACCATTCTTCCTCCAACCCTTTTACTATTTCCCTCTCTTTTTTTCTTTTTCTAACTCAGCTTCAACACTTACGTCTGACTATATCTCATGATAATAGCTCCGGCCCCTCATCACTATCACTAAAGTAAACCGTGGTATGTGCATGCACTGACTAGTATTATGGTAGGGTCTGCTGACGTACAACCAAATCCTCCCAAGTAAGTCGACCCCCCAAATTTAATAATAGTTGATATCTCCCCAAATCGAACTCACGTAAATATTATTCAGTATTAGTTCTCACCAAATATTCACCAGCTCGCGCGCATATCCCCAAAAAGCAATTTAATGGGATAGGAATTTGGACCCCTGATCTCCACAATACAAGAGACTTTAAGTATCGTGTGGTGGATAGGTGTGCTAAGCCTATGGTTTACTATTTCTCATCTTTCACAGTAGCTGGCATGCTCAAAAGTCCACCATGCTGTAATGGAACATTTGATCCTCACTCATAAAAGCTGTAATGAATTTAATTTTTCACATCCTAGGTAAAATATAGAGAGCCCACAAATCTTCATGCGTGTGCTACTTTAATTCCCACTTCATAAAATCCTTTCCTTTGTTAAACTTTTTACCCTGCACGCCTCCATATTTTTCACCTGACCACCACAATTCATTCAATTAAGAAGCTGACAACGTAAAAAGACACAAAAAGGACAAGCTGAAATAATATATATTTGGAAGCAGTTATTAATATCTCTTTTGTGAATTACAAACAAAAAAAAAATCTCTTTTGTGGATGGTAATGGCTGGAGAAAAAATGAGATAGGAAAATTGGGAAATAATTAAAGAATTGGGCACCTAAGAATGGAATAGCAACTACTGCAGGGGGATTCGTAATCGTACTGCCTCAAACGCACGCTTTTTTCGAAGGATTCTCGATGTCGGCTACCTTTCTTTTTTCTCATTCGTGCACCACACACACACGGACACTTGTTTAAAGAAATTAGTGTTCGTATATTTGCATTTTGAGTGTAAGATTAATTAATTGCGTTATGATGATCATTACATATTTATAGGTTATAATTGATGCCACATGATAGTGTACATGTAACATGATTCGTTTGGTTTTTGTTTTCTAGAGGCACTTAAATTAAGAATTTATATCATTTAATTAAATGTGCTAATTGTCTTTTATATATATTGCGGAAACCCACAACTATTATTTTTTGAATGCGCACTATGTGAACCATCAAGCTTGAGACAATATTATGTCATTACCATTGGATCAGTACTAAGTAAATTAAACCATCTGGCTTCATAAAGTAACGCAATACCCATCTACTATCATTTGCGTCACCGATTAAACCCTCTAGCTTCAAGTGATAGTATGCAGATCACGTCAACCAGATAAACTGCACGAGGCAAGCTTTATACGATATGTTCGACCAAGTGGTGAAGAGATTGAGATTCGAATTTTGAATCATTTGGCCCCAAAAACTCACTCTACACCCATTGGGCGGAGCTAGCCCTATGCTCCCACTAGAGATGGCAGTGGAGCGGGGAATACCCGTTCCCCAGGGGGGATCCACTCCGAACGGGGCGGGAATTCCCCGAAATTTTCCACCGTGGGGATAGTGATCTGAATTTTTTCCCCGTTTGTCTCACGGGGTCGGGGACAGGGATTACCCGCAATCGCAGGGACGGGGATGTCTCCCCGAGCTCTGCCCGCCCCGCCCCGCCCCGTTGATCACATCCCTAGCTCCCCCTCCCTTTTGTTTGCAATAGCTTATATCATTACAAAAAAAAAATGCTTGAGTTAAATATGTATTTGTTTTTAGTTTTCAAATCATCATATTTTCATTTATTGCCCACCTCACTTTTGCGTACTGACTGTGACATTACCTACACCACCATGTCATATCCCATAAGGGCTGGTAATTGATTTTCTTAGTACGATGAAAGTTGATAATTGATTTTCTTAGTGTACGATGAAAGTTAGTTTTTCATCCATTGCATTGGGAATTCAGACTGGTGAACTTAATGAACTTTGAAAGGGACTCGAGTTGAGATGATGTCTTTCACTTTATGGTCTGGCTGATTTAATTTGCAATGTTGTATCCATAATAATTTGACCCGTTTTAGACAATAAAAATAAATAATAGTATGGTTGTTGCTTACTCGATCAACATGCATCATTTAATTATAAGTTATATATATGGTGATTAACCCAACTCAAAAAATGATAACGTATAGATGGGTTTTGGTTAAGTTTATAAAAAAAGATGTTAAATAGTTTTCATTTTTGAGACATCATATAGTACTTTAAAAAAATTATAAGCTTACCAAACAAGCTCCTAGTTACACTCCAATCCCCCATAACAAACTGTATAGTTTATGTTGTAGTACAGCATTTTCACTCCCACAGCACATTAGGTTTTTATTTTCTTTTAAGATTTCCACAAATGTATATATTGGAGGCAAAAATAATATTTAATTATTAAATATATAATTTAATTTATATATTGATTTAATATTAATTGTTCAATGTACTATTAATAGAAATAACCAGGCTCAAAGGAGTTTGGGATTGGCCTATAGGTTAATTTCTCCCACACGGCTCACTACTTAGGTGTAAAAAGATCTCTCCTCTTCGTTTATAATTAATCTGACTCATATTTATTATTATACACACGGTATTCGATATTAAAATAGTATATTAAACATGTGATATTAAAGTAAAAAGATCCAAAGTCATCCCATGATTGAGTCCAAGATCCATTTAGAACCTTTTTCAGTCAATGTACCTAATTAAAGTCATATCGGATAGAAGAGAATCTTTGGTAATTATTATATGGACTTGCTTTATAAACTCTTTTTAAGGCATATAAACTCTTTTTAAGGCATCTTATCAATGATATGATGCTTAGTATCGTATCTTTGACCTATGTCCCCTCCGGAAGTTTGACTACGAGTCATTTAATTTCTGCGAACATTAAAAAAAAAAAACAAGTAAGATTTTAATAAGGGAATTTGGTTAACTACATTGAATTTGATAATTTCCTTAATGATTACTCCATGTCTCCATCTCCATCCCACTAAAATAAGCAAAAGGATAATTCACTAATGTAATTGATCAGATTATAATCTTTCTCCATATTCTTCCTATTTTATCCTTAATTAAATGAGCGCAACTATATTGAAAAAAAATGAAATTTGTTAAAAACAAGGTGAATTAAATAGGGGCATTTTAGTCTATTGTAGTGTAATTAATACTTTCAATAAGGAAATAAAGATATTATTAGTATCGGACGAAAAATGAAATGTGACCTATCTTAGTGGAACGGATGGAGTGTTTACCACTTAACCACGAGGAAATTAAAACAAGGATTTATGATCTCTCATGTAACACCAAATAAGAATCGAAAAATCAATGTCCAAATCATATAGAAGTCTGAAAATCTTAGAAAGACCAGGGCAGCAAACAGATAGATAATTCCTAAATACCAGCTGGCACATAACTATTAAAAGAAAGATTAGTTAATTTAATATGAAACTATATATATCAGCTCATGAGCTAAGTAATTAAACATGAAGTAAAACTGTATACAAATATATATACTATACGTACTCTTTACAAATCTTCTCTAGAATTCCTTAAATCTTTTTGCAGAAAAACAAATAGAAAAAGCCTGATCTTTAATTCAAGGCTCATTTCTCTCATTCCAGCAAAGCAGCATCGCAATACACCGTCGTAGAATATAAAACTTCGCCCGTTGTTTCTTCGCCAAGTGGCTGCATTTCTCACTAATCGATCTGCACGACGCCGTTTCCTTATCACTTTCAGCCATGATGATTTACTTTTTTTTACATATAAAGAAGGATTGTAGAGTATATAATTAATAAATAATTATATTGGAGGGTGGAGATGGGAGTGATTGATGGATATACATTTATTTATATTAAATTGGGGGATCGGAAGAGTTATTTGGGTTATATTTAAAGGGGTGGCTGGAAATGGGAAATCTAGGACAAGTACGAACTTAACGATCACAATCGATGAGCTATAATTGAGAGGGATATGCCATGGAAATAGTGAAAAGTGGGCTACTCTTTTTTTTTTTTTTAATTATGGTTAAAATTTAGAGCTATGGGTTACATGGGGTGGTTTTGTCCCCCTCATATATGCGCTTTGGATAATTGTAACTATCATACTCAGGTCCCACTTGCAGTGAAATACACAATATATATCTTGCACACGCCAGTAGTGAATCTTGACTTCTTCCTTTTTTTTTTTTGGTTATTTATTAAGGGCTTAATTGTAGTTTTGATCCGTAAGTATGAGGGATGGAATATATAATCCTTTAATTAAGTATTTTGTGTAGCAATTTCGGTTCCCTAAGTTTTGATTTTTGCATAATTTTTCCGGCCCATAAGTTCTAATTTTGTGCAATTTTGGTCCCGATAAAGTGAAATATTGAAGTACCCATTCGAGATCAAATTAAATTGCACAAAATTATAACTTATGAGACCAAAATTGCACGTAAATTGAAATTAAGTGACTGAAATTACTATATAGAATACTTACATATATGACCAAATATTCCACCTCTTCATATTTGCAGAACCAAAATCGTGCAAAAATAAAAACTTATGGAACCAAAATTACTACATATAATTTATTTACATGACCGAATATGCTTCCTTATGAGACTTACAAGACTTTACAATTAAGCCTTTTATTAAGTGACAAGCCAGGGAAATGGCAATAATCGAAAACGAATTTAAAATCATAAATTAACAATAATAACTAATTTATTAGGAACAATTTAGATAGAACGTAACTAGGACGAACAAACGGAGCATGCCGACGACGCCAGATTAAAATCGTGTTTTCGAAGTGTTATACGCGCATGCGATGTACTTTCTCTGGAGGTGTGAATCAGACAGCCCTCATGAGTCATGACACGAGTTAGATAAATCCTATCTCATAACATTGACACTGTTTACGTGGAGAAATTGATTCATTTCATCTGGATTTTTTAGGGTGCGATTGGATATACTTTCATTTTGAAAATTTTCATTTTACTAGAGAATAGTAGTGAAAAAAAATTGGAAGAAAAAAGAAGAATTTTGAGAGTATGATTGGATGTGAGATGAAAAAGTAATGATTAAAGTTGATTTGATGTGAAAATAGTAGAATAATGATTGGATGTGATTGATAGTTAAAAATGTGTGAGTGAATGAATAGTGAAATTTGTGGGATAATGTATAATAATGATTAGTTTTTTGTGAAAAAATGTGTAGATGTGATTGGTGAAAGAAAAAGTGAGAAAAAGTGAAAGTGAAAGAATAGTATATTTTCTGAAAATTTTCATAAATAATCGCATGTTTGGTCAAAAAAAATTCTCCAGCGGAACGAAAATAGATTTTCGCTCACATCCAATCGCAGCCTTAATATTGACAATGTTGTTCTTTTGAGCGCGTTCAGAGACGATATGAGATATCTCATGGGCTTAAACTTATGAGACGGATCTTATAATAATAATAATAATAAAATATAAAAAGTATGAATTTTTTTCCAAAGGTTTGGACTTGAGTTTGGATTGGAATTCTATTTATTTATAGGATCCGTTTCAAAGACGGTTACCGTTTCATACAAGTTTTTTCCATAAAAAAAATACATATAAGTCGTTGAAAACTGAAAAAGGGGTTGAAGTGGCTAGAGTATATATATCCAAATCTTTTATTGACTGTAGGTTTTCTTCGCTTCTTTTTTTTCCTTTATTCCATAATTTCGAAATTAACATTGATTTGAGTTCGGCTTAGCTAGCTTAATGATTAAATCAATATTATATATAGAGTTTTTTTTCTATTTTTAATTAAAAGATCGATAACAATATATAGTTCACTTTCTAAAAGGTAAAAAATTATAGGCAGATTCATTAATTTTCATTTGCTATAAAAATTTAGCTCCCGAAATTTGATTATGAATGTGGGAATTTCATGATGAGGTATATTTTTTGCGTGTTTGATTGTGAAATTTGTTGTTGAGAAGTTCTATGTATTTATTTTAAGAGTAAAACTTCTATAAATGGGGGGTGGGGTGGGGGTGGGGGTGGGGGAAGAATATTCAAGGACATGACATGGTCCATTGGTTACCACTTACCCATAGTATTCAAAGGTTGACTATTATAAGACTCGCAAATAGAAATAGAATGTCTAAAACAGTAACACGATCCATCAATTACATGATATAAGTACAAGGGGCTAAAATTGATGTTCAATAGCATTTATTTACTAGATTTCATAAATCTTTCTAACAAAAACCCGCTTTTTAGAAAAATTTGACCCTTAAATATGACCCCGAAGACAATTGTCATATTTGATATTACAAAAACTTTAGGATATGGACACTCTAGTTTACTTCTAAAAGTATAGATGTTAGGGTCAGCCCTAACGAGCTTCGGGCGAAACGAGCCACTATTAAACCAACTAGTATATTACAAATCTAACTCTAACCCTAGAGGGCTTCGGGCTAAACGGGCCACTATCGAACTATAAGTCAAAAAAATAAAAAAATTATATATTTAAATCTAAAATTTTAAATTCGAACATATATATAACATTTAAGTTTAACATGTTAAGTTAAAGTATTCATTATAAAATCTTGCATAGTTATAATTATATTGCATTAATAGAATAAAACTTTAAATATTCCATGATCTAAAATTTTAAGATAAAACTACAATAATAAAAGATAGCATTATATAATATGTAACCATATAAAATGAAAAAAATACTTTTTAAAAAAATATTCATATGACTATAAGTCATAATTTTAAGAATTATATATTTAAACCTATTAAAAGATGAGGAGATGTGAGCTTGAAGAAATTTATTTAGTAATAGGTGATATGTAATAAAATAGATTTATAATATTAGAATTATTTTATATTGAAAAAAAAATAGAATTGGCGGGCTAGCGGACTAGCCCGGTTAACCTATGGGCTAGCCCTAACCTAAAAATTTCAACGGTTCGTGCAAAAAAAAAGACCAATTTAAACGTAAAAATAATTCGACACTAACCTTTTTTTTAAGCTTAAATGGCCCAACATGTCAGAACCCGTTAACATTTCTATCTAAAAGATTGACTAGTGCCATACACCGTGGAAAAAAATAAAATGATCTAAAATGGGCTGGGTTGGCTGATGGATGATCCAGCAATTACATTTCCTATTGACCCAAACATTTATTGATCCTGGGGTTGGTGTAAGCCCAATTAAATCAACTGACAAGATATAAGCGACCTTGTCTGACTCAATTTTTTTCTATGAGAATCCAATATCAAGTTTTGAAAATTATAGCTAGCATATTAATTAGATGAAAAATACTCCATATTGATAAATATATTTGTTTACTTTTTACTATTATTGGACTCAATTATCTCAACATTGCATCATAAAATTGTTAGTTAACTTATACAATAGAATATGCGAACATTTATTAGCAACATAAAACTAATAAAATAAGTATAAATTTATTCACATTTATACATATACTGTGAGCCAGTTTTTAAATTTTTTGTAAATGAAAATTTTGCCATATAATTGCACCTAATTAACACACAATAATAATATAATTTTCATGGTCACATGACAACGATACTATTCACCCTAGACAATCGGATGTGATCTTCTATTCCAAACAATGTTTAATCTTTTATTTCACCGCATATCACATTTACCGTATTATATACCCTCAAACATCTTTGAGGCAGAATATGAAATGAAACACGATTTTGAAACAGAAGATCTCATGCGACAAACAAAGAGCACTTTTAATAAACCCATTTTTCACACACCCGCCGCTGGTGTCGAATCAGGCGGCGTCACCACCGAAACAACCCGCCGCCCCCTCTCCGACCGGCTATTCTCCGCAAACTTCAGGCTCCCCTGATGCAACCCCTTACCCTTCTCCTCCTCATCCCACTCCTTCTCGTAATAATTCTCCTCGCTCGTCCTTTCACTCGGCGCCAAAAACATGCTCCCCTGCGGAAATGCACAAGCGCCACCGTCATGCACGCCACAATCATAATCCCCATCAAGCTCGGCCCGTCAAGTCGAGTACTTTGAGCTCGTGAAAAACAATAGTTGGGTCGGGCCCGACCAAAATTACCCCGCCGGTGAGCCTGCAAATAACACCGGGATCTCCTGGAGATGAAGGGGATTATCCCAAAGGTGCGCGCAGCGCGGCGCGCGATGGAGAAGAGGATCATGGAAGTGATGGAGAGGGGTAATGTGGTGGCTCGGCCGAGGCGGATCGAAAACGCCGCCGAGGGTTTGGAGGATCCAGAGGTTCCAGAGGCGGCCACGCATGCCGAAGCGTCGGGCCGCCACGTCGGACATGAGGCCGCCGAAGGGGCGGGAGACTATGTTGGCCATGCCGAATGTGGCGGCTATTGTGCCGGCGGTATGGAGATTGAGATCAAATCTGGAGATTATAATGAGTTTGATTAATTTTAGTCATTTTCTTTTGTCAGGAAATAAATCGGATGGGATATTTTATTGGAGAATGATTCATCTGTTATTCTACCACACTAACGATTGACACGTTTATAGAAGTTATCATACTAAACCCCCACAATTTAGGCTTGATTCATGCTCCCAAATCAATATAGTAATTTTTATACACGTGTTAATCATCCGTGTGGTGGAATATATAGAAGATGAAACACCATTCTGAATAGAAGATCCCATCCGGAAATAAAGGTTTTTTGAGAAGCAAGTTTTAGTTATAAACCTGTCGAAAAAATATTCTGCGATGACGTTATCCGTGGTTAATTCGACGCCGAGAGACATGCCGTACAAGAGAACAAATATCCATGTTCTGTAGTTTGTAATAGCGTACCAAAGAACCTGTGCAACAATTAATCTTTGTCAAAGGTAATCAATAATTTGGCCATGTATATATGTCTAAAAATAGAAATCAACAGCACCTGTTTATCCAAGTAGTGTAACATTATGTGAAACACAAAAAGTGGAACAAAAAATCTGTTCGGTATTACCCTTGAGATTTTTGATCATTTATCTATAATAAAAATATTTTTTAGTCATTATTAAGTTCAATATTTGTCCACTTAGCCCCTTTTTTTTATTTCTCAAGACCAGTATATTTTTTGCGATTGATATACTTTCTTGATACCAAGAATCAATTCTCGGAACCTAGAAATATACCACATCAAGTTTTTGAAAAATGATCAAATACCTCACCAAAAAATAAAGAAGGATGTAACATTCAGTTTTTAGTGAAAATGGCTAAAAAGATATTTTTTTGAAAAAATAGTTATTTTTCATTTTCAAAAAAAATTAAATGGCCAATTTGTCCAATTAGTACTATTTTAAAATTTTGAAACATAGTTTGATTTTTTTTATAATTAGAGTGAAAGAGTATGTTTTGCAATTAACGTTTGATTTATATGAATGTGTAAAGTGGCGTAAAGAATAAGATATGGAATTTTAAGACGAAAATTTTAAGACGAAATTAACCTTGGAAAATTTGTCTTTGGGTACATCCCCTTTCTTCTGCAGTGTAGCAAGATTTCCATCAGGAAGATCTTGCCCAAGGCCCAAAACCAAAAGGCCCATAATCACATGCATCCATCCAGGCACAAAAAACGCAATCCTCCAGGCACTAAACGGCGTCGCACCAGCCCTCCTAATCACCTCATAAAGCAGGGGCATAAGCAGCTGCGTCGCCCCGCCGCCCATATTCCCCCACCCCGCCGCCGTCCCATTCACCAGCCCAATAATCCGACCGTTAAACATCGTGCTCATCCAAAACTGGCACGAAACGAACGTCGCGAGCGAAAACCCAATCATGAACCTCACCGCCACGTAGCCCCCCGCCGACGAAACAAACGCCATACAGAACACCGTCGGGGCCGACAGCATTATCAAAACAGCGCAGCCGTACCTGGGGCCCATCAGATCGCAGGCGGCTCCCATCGCCAGCCTGGAGAAAATGCTCCCCGAAACAGAGGCTATGCCGGCGTTGCCGATGTCGGACTTTGTGAGATTTAGGTTGTCGCGGATGATGGGGACGAGTGGGGCGGCGGCGAATGTGGAGACGAAGCAGGTGAAGAAGGAGATCCAGGAGAGGTGGAAGGTTCTCATGTGTGGGCTTGCGAAGGAGTGGATTTTGAAGACTTTGGATTTGTGCTCTGAATCGACGGGTAGTGCGAATTTGGGCGCGGTTGAATCGTGCGCGGAAGGTGTTTGATCTTTTGCCACAGAGAAGGCGAAGGTTTGTTCTTTGCCTGTTACTCCGTGCATGGAGCTTCCGGGTGAGCCTATTTCATTTTCAGACATTTTGTTAAAGGAAATTTAATTTCCTTTGTTCTATGTGTTAAGTGGGGGGAAAAATATCTGAAGGGTTTGAAGGTTTTCAGAATTTTATCCCATATATATAATGATGTATGGTGGCTTGCTTAGACCTCATAGTTAAATCAAGTTGTTGAATTCTTGTCTAACGTGGAACGAGTTGGGAACGTGTGTTGGGCTGCAATAGATCGAAATAAAAGAAGTAAAACGGTAAAACTGCAATTGAGATCTTCTATTATATTTAGTGTTTCATCATATACTCCCGTTAACTGTATATATGTCAAGTGTGCAAAAATGATGTCATCATGTACACGTAACATGTATTGTTACCGAGATTGGGATTTTTGATCCCACATTTATGTTCCACTTCCTATACCACTGTTTTGAATGTAGGACACGTGTACATGATGATGTCATAATTATACACGCGTCATTCATCGTGTATAGTGGAATAGAATATGTAACATGATTGTGGAACATGAGATTTGGTCCCATTGATACCATTAAAGTAGAAGATGAAACATCAAATAGAATATAGGATCCTATCTGGTAATACTGAAGAGAGCATAAATATCTGAAACGATGTCAAATTTTCTATTAAGACCTCATTTCTCGAAGGAACGACGAGACGGTTCAGAATTCATTAGTTTATGCCTGTTTTTGACCCATTTAAGTTTTTTCGTTTTAGTTTCGAATGTGTTTTAAGGGTTTTTAACTTCCTTTAACTACTTTTTCGGCCATTATTTCGAGTTGTTGAATCATAATCTCGCAATTAGCAATATAAGTTTTTTTTTTTCCTTTCGAAGATTATTCGTCTTCCAATAATCTGTCACATGTCACAAATTCTGCTCTTTCGAGTTTTAGTAAGAACAACTTGTTCTACGTAGGCCTTTTATTCCCCGTCGATCAATGCTTATGCCAATTGATATATAAACAACAAAATTTTGGGATGTGCATTTGTTTTTATGTGTTTGTTTTAACTTGTAATGTTGTTGAATTGGATGCAAAAACCATTTCTAACTTGGCGGAATGATAAAGACGGTATATTCTTAATTTCCAATTATGTTCACTTACCCTTTCAGGTGATCTAAGAGTTCCTTTTCTGGCCAACTGCTACATCCAGGCTGAAAATTTCAACTCATTTTTGTCTTGGTTTGTTTTGAGGTTTTCCAAATTGTTGGATCTTTGCCGAATAGAGGATTAATTGCGAAAGAACTTAAGGAGATGGAAAAATATTCACTAATATATTATTAATTTGGAGCACAAGAAAATTTTACATCTATATGTTTCAAATATGAATGTCAACGTCATTTCAGTTTATGAAATCCATTGAACTTGTTTGGAAAAACTCATTTTACTATGTATTAATTCAAATCTTAAATTAAGCTCCTATATTTTAAGCTTTTTTTAAAGTTAAAATTCAAACATTTACAAAGGAATTATAGGGAAGGGGTGAGATTTGAACTCTTGACTTCACCTCTAATAGATGAGGCCAAGTACCATCTTTCCAGAACCCTAAACCCTGCTACCCTAAACCCTGAACTCTAATAAAAATATCCCATATATTAAGCTATTTTTCAAAATGATTGTGGTGGATTTCAAATCCATTGAAATCCATCTTATATGTAGTCATTGAAATCCATCTAATTGATCGATGCCATTAATCGCACATTTTAGATTATGCAATGTAAATTAAATTAGAGCTACTTCAACTTCACAAGTTCCACAAATGGCTCAATCAACTGAAAATATGCCTATTACATTTATCTGTTCATGTCCGGTGGACGGTGGACCTAATATTAAAAGAGAAAAAGAAACAAAGTGCAAAATAAAAAGCCCAAATTAATGTTCCAGTCAAGTCATTCAAAAGCCGTTTTTTTGTGGGCCGTATCGAATTCTTGAAGCCTCTTGGCCCAGGAAGAAGCTGACAAAACGAAATTCTCAATATGATCTATCAATGGGCCACATATTGACCCAAGCACAACACTGTCTATCAAATGGGCCAATTTCCCTCACTGTAATTATTAAATTGTTGATTTCTATAATTAATAATTAATTACTACATCCGTCCCAAAAAGATAGATCACCTTTTTTTTTCGTCCGTCCCAATTTATAGGTTTGTCCTAACTGAGAGTATTAATTATACAACAATAGACTAAATTACTCATATTTAATTCACTTTGTTTTTTTGACAAATTTTATTCTTTCAAGACAGTTGGAATACCACATAATAATTATATACCATCATTTAATGCAAGAGCAAAATAGAAAAACTATGGAAAAAATTATAATTCCAATTAAATTTATTATATTTTTTTAATCTGTGTAAATTGTTCTACTTGCCTATTTTTATTTTACGGGGAAAATATTATTATTGTTAATTGCCAATCTTTTTTTTTTTTTTTTTTTTGAGTGATCCCCCACAATTCCCCACAATTAAGGCACTCACCATGTGCTCAGTACTTTTTCTTCCTGTAAAGCATTATGATCCCATACAGGATTATAAGAACCTCCATCGACAAAGCAAAGTAAGTTGATATCTGATTTAGATTCTTTGGGAGAAGATATTTATTTAATTATTATTTATTGATTTGTAAGTGATATCAAGTCAATGAAATAAAGTTTGTTGTCTTATCTTAAGGTTCACTAAATGTAATCAGTCGACTTACATTTTTGTATTGATTTTAAAAGCACAAAGATAGATCGACCAATTAGCCTTAAATCAAACTCTCAGTAATAAGAATTTGACAACTAAAAGAAAATAATGGATCAATATAAAAGGGATTTTTTTAAAACAATATAAAAGGGATTGATCTTTCTTGAAAAAATTGTATAGCTCACTCTAAATTAAGGTACTACTAGTATATCACCCGTCGATGCACGGAATGTGATAAATAAAATATTATATAATTTTGATATTAACAAATTGACATATTGTAGGAATTGTAATGAGGCGGGACATGACGCACGAGTATCACAAGACTTAGACTGTCCCATCATTTGAACGGAGAAAGGGATGTAGGTTGATACGTCTTGACCCGAACAAAATAATTTATGATTTACTAAATAATAGTTGTTACAATAATTTAATACTTTCTTACAAGATATCATGTTAAATATTCAACTATAAATTAAAAATTTAGAAAAATGAGAAAAAAAATAATAAAATGATTACATAATTGATTATATATTTTAGGAAAATTTATACATCTATTAAAAACACTTGTTGAGTACTCTATAACTTTATAAATTATATGTTCACTTAATAATTTTCCACAACTAATTAAATTGGATCAATGGAGATAGTTGAAATTATATCACTAAATAATACTACACATGTACTTTTTAAAAAAAATAAAATCAGAGTGCCATTTAATTTATAAATAACTACATCATTCCACTTAAATGATGATTGTTTTGAGAAAAATATCTAAAAGAAATGAATAAACAATTTTTGATTGTTTGAGTACAAACCCATATACATCTATATCTATCTTATTTCCATAATTATTGTATAATACAAACTTGAATGTATATATAAATCTCATTTAACAATATTTAAATTTGAATATATCTTTTGTTGATTTTGTACTATATATTATATTTATTTACATTTTTTCAAGTTGGTTTTGAAATCTTAATTTTGTTCTCCAAATTTGTATTGTATTATTAGGACCATATAGTATACTGTTTGAATTTTCATATTTAATAATTACCAGGTATTTGGTTTTAGTTATATTGCAATAGTTATGATTTTTGTAAGAAATTAAACAAAATAAATATTTATTTTTGTGGGGAAAATAATTTTAGTAACTCTTATTTTTTTTGAGGGAATAGTAACTATTAAATTTAGATTCATATTACGGCTAAAATCCTACCAATTATAAATTTGTGGAAATATATGAAAACTCAATCTACTCAAAATAATAAATTTTAATTATTTAAATTAAGAAAATATAAGAACTGCATAATTTCTTACATTAATCATTAGAATTTACCCAAATTATGCTATGATAAAAAATAGATTTACTGAAAATAGAAAATTATAATTGTTATAACTTGGAAAGTATGATGTATTAAATAATTTAATATTTTACACTATAGTTTTTATTTATTTAAATTGTCTTAGATTTTATTTGATAATTTTTAAATTCTTAGAACAATTGCAAATGTAATTTGATTAATTGTTAGTTTATCCAATAATTTATTTTTTGTTATAATAAACTTTAGATTTTATTATATGATTTTAAGACTTATCAAATAAATTTTAGATTTAATTGATAATTTTAAGGCTTTATTTCATAATTTTTATTTTATTTATATAATTTTGTGAATTCTTGGATAACTTTAGATTTATTGATTATTTTATAGATTTTATATACTTTTTTTTATTTTTAATTTATATGTGCTTTAGGTTCTTAATTTTTATTTGATCAGTTTCATCAAATAATATTTAGATATACTTTTTAGTATTTTCATCATTAAATAATTTTCACATTACAAATTATGTGAAAATAGGAAAGATTGAGTTTTTAAATTAAGAAAGTATAAAAGTAATTGTCAAAATAATTTTACTTTAATAATTAGAGCTTACCAAATTAAGCTCACAATAAGAATCTGATTTACTGAAAATAAGAAATTATGTTTTTTTTTTTTAATTTGGATGGTTTAATTCAGTTGTTTGTCAAAATAATATTATATTAATCATTAAAACTTACACAAAAAATCTTAGCATTTTTATTGCAAATTGTTGACAAAATTAAGTTACTATTTTTTATTACTCAATATTTTATAATAATAATAAATTATATTTTCTAGATTTAGAAAGGTGAAATGGGCGGGAAAATTTCCATACTACTATTTATAAGTGACTCTCTCTTTATATATATATATATACTAGCAGTCCACCCGTGCGATGCACGGATTATATATTAAGTAAAGATAATTTTAGTGAGTTGGAATGTTAATTCGTAATTTCAAAACTTAATAAAAAATAAAGATAAAAAATTATAAATTAGATAATAGAATAGTAAATCATAGATACACACAAAACAACTTATTATATATATAAAAATCATTTTTAAATAAAAAGGGGAATTAAGTACACAAAACAACTTATTATATAAAATACAAACAAATCATTTAATGTGGCTGTACGAAATTAATGTGATTTTATGATTTCTTTCTGTATTTGTTTTAAGGTATTTTTGTGATTCTGTGTTTGATTTAATTATTTTTTTTCAATTTATAATTTCATTTGGCAGTAGATTAGGATTTAATTTTAAAAAATATAAATGCATCATAAAAAAAAAATCTAACAAAAGAAATAATCAGACATAATACTTCAAATTGTTCCAATACCCATTTCAGTAGCCTCATGTTTATTCATGCAACATTTTTATTATATATATTTCTTACGTAGGATATCAATGGCAAAATTTAACTGCCCAATCCAACTTGTAATTTATCTGCAGTCAACAATTGTTAAGATTCATATTTCAGTTGCCCAATGCTTCATTATTTAATGTGAACTCTTTTTCATGCAACAAACATTTGAATTTCATTGAATTTATGTTGCATGACTGCATGGAAAACATAAAGAGTTAGTTCAAATATATTGAAAAAATAAATGAAACCATAAATTAGCAGACTTGTATTAATTGGCTTGTGTATTTTCAGGGAAGGATATATTTTCTATGACAATAAGTAATGTAGTAATGCTGCAAAAGTAAGTTTAATTTAAAAATAAAATCAATTAATTAATTGCAAAAACAACTTTCTATATTTGACAACTCTGTATTTTGGCGAAGTCTCTAAAAATAGAGACTATCCTGTTTTTATATATTATATAGATGAGCTAAAAACCGCCCCTGCAATATGCAAATAGGATTAGATGGATCATGATGTGTCCTCGAGAAACCTCAAAAATGCTTATGTTAGTAATGTGTGGCCTTTGAGAGAAAAATACAGAGGGTTAAGAAAATTCAGCAGTTAAAATATACTTAATGAAAAATAATTGGGGAGGAATTATATAATTGGGCCTCTAGAATGCCTTGTGGATCTTTTCCGTTGATTTGGCCAATATATAATTTTTAAATGCTAATAATTTATTAAAATAAATTAAATAAATAATTACAAGGGCAATACGATTTTACCTGTCATCAAGGATTTACTCTGTAATACATGTACAAGATAAATGAAGTTTTTTTTTTTTTTTTTAAAAGTATATATGACATATTTGGGAGAGGAAAGAGTTATGTGAATCGAACTCCAAACCTTTGGTCAAATATAAAAAATTTAACCACTGACTAGTGACTATTGACTACTATTCGATTCTCATAAATGAAGAAAATATTATATCAATATAAAGGGATATACTCTGGAATACTTCTATGGGCATAATTTGTAATTATGTACTTAAGATAAATTGAGAATTAGATTACTATATCCATACGAAAAGTACCATTTTTGTGGTGGGTGTCATCTTCTTTGTCTCCTTTATTTTTGGTAATAATTTTTTTCTCTCGAAATGTTAAACTTATGCTTATTTTATTAAGTTGCGTTGTAATCTTGGATAGTTTGAATCGAATTTGTAATTGCAAAAATAGTTTGGTGCTTGCATCTGAGAGGCGCCCGTTGTTTTCTTTTGGTACTAGGTTGTCTGCCACGATACCTTATCTTGCTCAAACTTTTAGAATTGCAATCTTTTGCAACCTGATACCTAGCACTACATAAATTAATAATGTGTGACATGAAGAGATTTAAAAGTTAAGACAATACTAATTGTGAATAATATAATAAACATCATAAAATTTAGTTCGACTACCAATTTCCGAATTGTTTATCAATGATCCCCAAAAATCCCATTGTGCAAAATTAATGTTTAGAGTTCATAAAATGCATAGTATTGAAGGGAAAATGGCATTAGTGCCCTTCATTACTTTCACAAATAACCATATTTTATATAAGTTTAGGAATAATTCTACAAGAGTGACATTTAATTACACAAAGAATTAGGAAAGAGCAAACATTAATCTCAAGTGACTTTACTCTTTAGGCTTGGTAAGGCGATGATCAGTTAAGACACTTCAATTTTTAAATGAGTTAAATTTGAAGAAAAAATAAACAATATTTTATAGCGAAAAGTATGAGTAGATTTGAGAATCATGTTAATGTGAGGGATATTTATAGGTGTGGACAAATATAAAGCACCTAAAATAAGGACATGTGGACCTTGGCTAGTTATAACTTGACGGATAATTATAAAAGTGGGTTTTTTTTAGTTTTTTATGCCAATTGAAAATATTTTTTAGCTATTTTTTTCAAATATATATTTTCTAGCCATTTTGGGGTGTAAAATAACATAATTACTCTTTAGTAGTTTTACAAACACATTTTCGAGTTTACCCAAACCCAAGCCTTACTCGAAATCGTTAGTGACCCACCAAAATTCCCAAAATCGGCGTGATGTGAAGACGATGGCGACTAAATCGACGTCTATAAACTTTGTTTAATTTCATGTTTTTTGTTGATTTAGTTAGTCTATAGTTGTTTTAGGTTAGGATTGTTGTGTTGGAAATAAACTTGATTTAGCCCAAGTAATATTGGGCTTGGAAGAATAGTTTTGAGATAAAAGAAATAATAAGAGCTGTCAAAATGACCCAAGTTCTGGAATATATCTAGAAAAATCTTATAAAAATATCTTAGATATTATTGGTAAGAAAGCTTGTAGAATGTTCTAGGAAAGTAAATATTTTGGAGGATGAATTATAGCCATTAGATCAAATAAATCCTAGCCATTGGTTAGAAAGTTGTACTAGTATAAATAAAAATGTCTTGATCATTTTGAACAAGCCAAATTTGAGAAGAATCAATACAAGAAAAATTTCTCCAAAAAAAAATAACTCTCTTACATTTCTCAAAGATAAATAACCTCCTCCTCCTACAAAGAGAAAATAATCCCTCTTCCAACTTTCAATTTCTACCATTTTCTTCTAAATTTGAGATAACACTCCTCCATTATGTTGTAGTTTTTGTAGAAATTCTAAGGTTTTAGATTAATTTGGTGTAGATTTGTAGTTTCATTATCGACTTACATTTGCAGACTGTGAACTAGTATTTTTCATGTCTATGGTTTTCAAATCTATTGTATACCCAACAATATGATAATGAAATAAATAAAGGATGAGTTAGAGAACAAAATGCTTAAATTATTTCGAGATTGCGATTGAAAAAAATAGGTCGCTGGAAAATTTTATGTTTTAGAACCAAAAGTGTGAGAGAGAAAGTGAAAATAAGAAAGAGAGGTATGTGACCTAATGTAATGTAATATGTTTAAAGTGTATGAATGTCATTTTACATCTCAAAATAACTAAAAAAAATGTATTTGAAAAAACATGAGTATTTTTAATCTTTACAATTCGAAAATGGTCAATTTGACTCATTTTCACTAGTAATAAAGATGAAGATTCAGTCGAATGATGCCCATATAAAACGCACCTAAAATCTTTATCTTATTTGCTATAGCTAAAATAATTTTTAAAGGGTAATACGGTGAACACCCACTTTTACAAATCAAAGTTTTCTTGTTTTCTTATTCTTTTTCACTGTCTCTCAATCTCAACTTGAGAAAAGAAAAAAGAGCCACGTTAACAACTATAAAATGCTCTTTTTCTGTGACTCATAAGTCATATCTTTTTCTTTTCCGAACGATAGTATTTTATTATAACAACTCAAAAACTTAAATTATAATTACAATCGTAGTCAATGGGCTAAGAGCCGGTAAGACTAACTAAGAGCCAAGCGGGGAATTAGTAAGACCAATTTAGATTCACAACATGGACTAAAAAAGACTATCCATGTTGGGAGACTTCATCACTCCTTAATGGAGACTGTAACACACTAAAAAAATGGGAACTATGCACGAGCAACCACTACATCTTTGCGAACGTAAAAAAAAGATCCACCTACGAGTTTAGCAAATCAATCGGGAAAAGAAATTAAAAAAAAAATAAGAAAACAACAACTATAGCTAAAAAACGAGAGAAAAAAATACAAAAAAATAAAAAAATATCTCTCCCTCACCCAAATCTACTACCGCAATCCATCGTCTACTCAGCTCCGAGACACCTCAGTGGAGCTCCGACCCGCATTCACCCTGGACCAAAAATTTCGGTCACCTTCGGACTCCCAAAGGACCGCCATTGTTGGCCCTCCAATAGGGAGCATGGAGGGGGATGGGAGTGATAGGTGTGATTTTGCATGTATTTTGAGGCGTATTTCGAGCTATAATGATGGGTAAACATGCACATATTCGCGTTAAATGTTACATATTCACTCCTTGTAGAAAAGATATTACACTTTGCTTATTTTGTAGGAATTTCATGATATTTGAAGCAAATTGAATACGAATACGAGGAAAGCAAAGTGGAAACACGGAGAATTGAGTGGGTATACGAAAAGTGAAGCCTAAAAGAGCGAAAATTGAGCGTCTACGGAAAAGACAGGGGCACACGGGTTGGGCGTGCCTCGGACACCACCCGTGCACCCCTGTATGGAGATAATCGAGCTGCGACATGGCGCACGGGTAGCCCATGCATCGACGCATGACCGTGCGTCCTACGGAGATGACGAATTCACCGGAGTGGCGCACGGGTAGGCCGTGCTCGACGCGCACCACCCGTGCGCCCTACGAGAGAGTTGGATTATTTCAAGTGGGTGGCGCACGGGTAACCCGTGCTCCAACGCACCACCCGTGCGTCTGTGGCTGCTGAATCCCATAATCTGCAAACATTATGCCCTAAACTTGATGGTGGGTATAAAAAGCTTTTTTAGGGGGCGCACACAATGATATCTTGGCAATTTTGGGATCTACAACACAAGACAAGGGTCAACTCTTGGAAGGAGACATCAAGGAGACAATCGGGTTGCATCGGAGCTTGAAGAACGAAGATATATCGAGAGATTGTCGACGTTCCTAAGTTTTTCTTGCTTCTCTTTTAGTTTCAATCTTTTCATCTTCATTTGTAATGGCTTTGAACACTTTGTTTATAAGTTGTTTAATCATGTGTAGCTAAACTCTAGAGATTTCCTAGGGTTTGGAAGTAGATTAATGAACTCTTGTTGGATGTTTTAATCTTAGTTGAAGTTATTATCTTGAAGCCTATTTGAGTATTTTGAGCTTATTCTTGTTTTATCACTTGATCAATGATTTAACTTGTTTGATATATTGATTCATAATTTGAGAGATGAGTTTCAATATTAGATCTTGAATACTCGACACAAATATTTGCATGAATCGAGAGGTTTGTAAATATTTGTGAGGACATTTGATCTTTTAAACTTTTGGGAGTTGAATGCTTCATGTTGAGTAGAGATGCTAGCATAAGTATTTCAATCTACGTTTTATATGCATCTCGAGAGGGAGGATAAAATAGCTTTGTGATAGTAGTCTTATAGGAATATTGATAATAACGTGGCTTGATTAAACCGGACAACAAGAGGGTTATTAATCGAAACCTTAACTCTAAAATCCATTTTATTATCTTGATACTTCTATCATTTGTATTATCTTAATCTTGTGTTTTAGTGATTCAAATTGTCTTGATCTCAATATAACAATCATCAAATTTCGATCGTCTAAATAAAAATAAGTCTATTTTGGTTCAATACTTAGCGCATAAATTTATTAGTCTCTGTGGATACGACCTTCCTTACCCTATTCTATAAACTACACCGTACACTTGCGGTGCATCTAAAAATAAGGCGAACAGGGAGGGAGAGGAAGAGAGGGGGCGGTTGTGAGATTTGGGGAAGGAGAGGAGAAAAACTAGGGTTAAGGGTTTTGTTGGGTAGAGAGAAGGGAGAGAAAAAAATTTAGAGAAAGAGAAGGATCCTCATATCCATTTGATGCCATTATTTGATATTTTTTTCCTTAAAGAAATAAGCAATTGAGCTTAAAAAACATGAATATTGGAAATTTCAGTTTCATAATAAAAATGCAAATAATCCATGAAAAGTGTGATTATGGCTATAAACGAACAAAGCTTTCGACGAACAGCTCGTAGAGGAGCTGAGTTACCGTTTGTTTAATAAACTTAATGAATATAATGAACAAGAAAATTTCGTTTATGTTCATGAAACTGTTCACGAACATTTTCTTTTAGTGTTTTTTGATATTTGTTTATTATTTATTGTTTAATTATTAATTATATTTATAGCTTAATATTAATTAATTATGATAACAAATAAGTTTATTTTAGTTTAACATTACCAATTTTTTACATTAGCAATTATCATAATATTCATTTATTTTGACTTGCATGTTCAAATGTATTTAACATTTTTCATAAATATGTTTGATAAGGGTTAAATCGATGCAAGACCGTCTGTTAAAGCTTGCTTGTTGGGCTGGGCTACTAAGCCCATCATATGGGTTAAATAAGTTCGGACCAAGCTGGTGGGCCTATTAATTGGGCCGATCCCCTAAGCCCTGGGTAGGGGGCTGACTTGCCAAGCCCTAGTCATTGGGCCGACCTGATTAAGCCCAACGCAATAGGCTAAGCTGCTAAGTTGTAAGCCTTTGGGCTAATCTGCTAAGCTCTAAGCATAGGGCCGATCGGTTAAGCCCAAGGCATTGGTCTGACCTGCTGAGTCTACATGCATTGGGTCAACCTGCTATGCCGTACGCATTGGATTAACCTGCTAGGCCCTACGCATTAGGCCAACCTGATAACCGTAAGCCTCTAGGATGACCTAATAAGCCCCGAGCATATCATCAATTTGTTAAGCCCTAAGGGATGGTCAACTTGCTAAGTCCTAAGGAATAGGGCCAATCTAAAAGGGTCTAGTTCGGCTCTAGGAGTAAAGGGGTCCTGAAGACGTGCGCTGAGATCTTCCCAATTGGATATTATCATGCCGATCTGAGGTGTCGCATGTCAGTTCGGGACCGAGGTCTTAGGGAAGTAAAATAGGGTTTTGAAAGATCCGATCCTATCTTAATCATGACTCTGGTACCAAATCGGGACAGAATCCCGATTTTACGGAAACTCTAATCCGGACTAAGGTATAAAAGCCCAAGTCCAGGTTCATTCTTGACCTAATCACACTTTTACTTTCACATTATATTTTTGCCTCTTACTTCTCTTCCAAGTCTCTGACTTAAGCATCGAAGAGGGTACGCTGGAGCCCCCCTCCGTCCCCCTTTGTGCAGGTTTCACGGAGGAGTTCGACCCGAAGACTGATCGGCGGGAGAGGAGTATTTCCGAGAGCAACCAATGTTCATGAATAAATTGTTTATAAACAATTAATGAGCATATTCAGAAACCATTCATAAACACATTTAATTGTTAAACAAGCGAGCACAAACAACATTCTCTCGTTAGTAGAGGTGACAAATTCTTGCCCGACCCACAGCCCTAGTTTTGGGCTGGGCTGCAGATTTTTAAGCTCGAAAAAGTCGGGCATATTTGACCTAGCCCAACCTTTTCTGACTGGCCCGATTTTTTCCTGCATATAATGTATACATGGGTTGGATTGGGACATATAATTCCGTGGTTCGACTAAAATTGGGCCGTCCCGATCTGACCCAAAATTTTGCAAAAATCCAAAGGCTCAAGCCGAGCTGGCCTAACCCAGCCCATTGACAGCCCTACTCGTTAGAGCTCGATTCATTTCCAGCCTTTAAGTATGATTCGTCCGTAAAATGTTAAGGCTTCGTCGTATTTGCCATTTGGGCCCTCCAAAATCAGATCGATGGCTGGTAGTCGGAGATTGTAGGGTACATCCAATTATTTTCCGTACGGTTTGTCTAAATTATTTATTAAGAAAAAAAAAAAAAGGCCCCCACGCCCACAATAACTCATTTTAATTCTTGTCATCGATCCCATCAATGTATTTTCCTTTTTCCTGTAAGTCATCATGGATTTTTCATGGAGCCAGCTCGTTACAATGGAATCTACAATTTTTAAAAAATAAAATAATGCAATACATAGTTTTTTCTTCGTTTTTTATATTTCACGAGGTAATTAAGGACAAAAAGAAAATGGGACTATGGGACGTGCATAGAGAAATTCAACGAAAGCAACAAAAAAAAATGGATCTTTCAGTTCTGTCGTATCTGAGGTCATATCTGAAAATAATCTATTATTTTATCTGATCATAATTATTCCGAAACATGAATATAATCTCAAATATTCGTTCCTAAATTATTTATTAATACATCCAATTATCCAAAGCCTATAACATGGCTTCATCATTAGAAAAATAATTTGTTGCGTATACTTTGGACAGCGGAAGAGACGTGTACAGTGGAGACAATTTATATTTCAAACTTTTGTTGATCTTTTGCTTTGAGTAATTTATAGATTTTGTTTTATTAGCCTTAGTAATTAAAGGATGGAACACTAGTAATCACTGTAAAACGAAATTAATATTTCTCAAAAAATAAAAACATTATTGATAAAGTATTAAGTGGTAATGCCAAAAAATGTTTTAGAAAAATGCGTTAAGTGATATCAAATTTTATTTTGCTATTACAATTTTCAAAAACTTAAGATATAGCACTAGGTTATATATATATATATATATATATCTACGTTACTGTTGACAGTTACGACAACACAAATAAATTAGTAATAATGATATGTGTTCTATTAATTAACATGTTCACTTGATATTATTATTATTTTATCGTTACATCATTGCCTTAAAGTCGACCAAAATTAACCGGGTTGATAGGCCTTGTATGATTGTGTTTCCATTTTCCAACACCATTTTTTCAGTTTCCAACTATTCCAGAAAATGAATTTATGTTTGTTTCAAAAAAATTCAGTAGAAATGAAGTCATTTTTAGTTTTCACTTTTTTATGGGAAATATTCTTTTGAAAACACAACCAAATAATTTTTCATTTCAATAACGCAAACCTAGGTAAAAATACACTACAATCACCCAAACTTATGTCAAAAATAAATTTGAAAAACTATAACCAAACATATTTTCATTTTCAAACTGAAATTCAGACAACAAAACAAACATATTCCCAATTCTCACACGAAAACCAATAAAATTTGAAAATTCATTTTCCAACACTAGAAACTGAAAATTGGACTTTGAAATACATCCATACAAGCACTAACTTTTTGATCGAAAACTATTAATTGCAACTTTCGTGAAGGTTGGGGAGAAAGAAAGAATTAAAACATTTCAAAAAAAGGATTAAAAACTATTTTTGATGTATGTACTTTAGGTGAGCCAATACCACGCCACGCAAGTGCTGGAAAATAATATATAATATAAGGCTGGAACTTGGTGGAAATCTTTGGCTCGATAGAGAAGTGTGTTTACCATGGAGCAATCACTTGTAGAATGATTTTTTGTGTCCGATAGTTGAGGATATATATTAATTAAAAATTTGAGAGTCATTGTGCATTTCTCGTAGTTTGTACGGGACAGTTCCAGTTCCTAAGAGGGCAAAGTTATAATTTCCCCAAAAACTAATCACCTCGACATAAAAAAATAGTAATAGATTCCAACTACGATGGACCACTGGCCGCTCAGAAATATATCAAATTATATCCAATCATTAATCATATTCGTGAGCTTATTGAATTCTTTAATTTCCAGCCTATAAGCTGCAACTATGTTGTACGAATGACCTAATTAAAAGTAATATAATAGAAAATTCAGAATACAAAGATGGACCATGTCCAACAATGGCTTCAAGTAGTTGCATGAAAGGTAGTTTGAGATTAATTTGTTCTATAAATTTTGGTAATAACATTACACGGCATATAGAGCTCACTCAAATGTGCCGTATCGGGTCCGTGTTGGCCTGTCGGGCCAATAAGAAAAATTGGGCATGTCCAGATCAGCCCGAAAATCCTTAAATTCATCATTTTTTTTAGCTCAGTCCAACATATACTTTGAAAATACAAGTAAATTGCATCGGATTGCAAGTAAAACTTCTCATACAATTACACAATATGGCGTGTATAGTGTACATATCTATAATAGATACTAAATTTAGTCTATTCTTTCATAAATAGTATCTACAAGACCGTCCGTATTAAATACGATATTATTGTAATACTATAACCATATGCATTTACATTGGCCCGATTTTCACAAAGCAATAAACTTGACGGGAGATATCACCTGGTAAAATATACTATCAGTAATATCACTCATGTTCTTAATTTTGATAATTACTACGTCGTGAGTCGTGACAATTCCAAAACGTAAAATAAACTGAAAATAGCAGTGCAATTAATCATAAAGTTGGGTGTACTATTGAAAATCAGTATCACGAATTTAATACCTACAACCGTGTAACTAAAAATTAAAAATTTGTCACATATAATTCTTATTTAATTCAATTACAATATTAATAACTCTTATTCTTCTCTCAAAATTCTAGCCATTTTTAATCATCCGTAGACCGTTATCTTCCATTTTTTCTTCTCTCATCGTCTTATAGGAATGGCAATACAGCAAGAATCCTTGTTCCAGGCGAATAGGGGCGTATCCTAGTGTAAGAATGAGGGGCTTTACCCCCATCCACCCCCATCCCAATTTTTTTTTCAAAACCTTCATTATTTTTAAATATTAATTTTTGGTACTTGAATATTTAGTTTATATTGATTTAGTCCCCCAAAAATTAATTAAACCCTCCTCCTAGGAAATGTCTAGATCCGCTCCGAATGGGGCGGAGATTCCCCGAACTTTTCCTCCGTGGGACGGGAATGGAGAATTTATTCTCCCCGTTGGCAGGGATCATATTCCCCACGGGCTGCGGGAACTCGAAATTTTGTATATACAATACAATATATAGTATATTATAAATAGTCCATATTATATATAATAAAATGATAAATAGTGTTTTATTAGTTTTTATATAATTTTATATATTTTAAATATTTATAAAAAATAATTTTTCTAAAAATAGTAAGTTTTTTTGCAAAAAAATAAAAATAAACCCAAACCGGGGGTGGGGGTGGGGGTGGGGGAAACTCGGGGACGGGAATTGGGGGAATTTTTATCCCATTTGTCTCACGGGAGCGGGGATTCCCCGCGGCCGCAGGAATGAGGATGGGGATTGCTCCCCAGCCTCGTTGACATCCTTAGGGCTTGTATGAATGTATTTTCAAGTCCAATTCCAGTTTCTAGTGTTGAAAAATGAATTTTCAAACTTTATTGATTTTCGTGTGAGAATTGGGAATATGTTTGGTTTGTTGTCTGAATTTCTGTTTGAAAATGAGAATATGTTTGGTTATAATTTTTCAAATGTATTTTTGACATAGATTTGCGTGATTGTAGTGTATTTTTACCTAGGTTTGCGTAATTGGAATGAAAAATTATTTGGTTGTGTTTTCAATAAAAAAGTGAAAACTGGAAATAATTTCATTTCTATTGAAAATTTTTAAAACAAACATAAACTCATTTTGCGGAATAGTTGGAAAGTGGAAAAATAGGGTTGGAAACACAACCATACAAGGCCTTAACCTTTTAATGGGAAAACAAATTCAATTTTAATCTTAATAAATTTGTACCAAATATGTAGTTTCTATTTGTCCCCAATAGGTGACTATTTTTTCGTATTGTAATTGACCCGAACCTGCCCGGAGCGCGCCTCCCATAGAGGCCAGTTAATAAGTTTGTCTTAATGTGGTATTTTGTTCATAAGCATAAATCATTACCGATGATACGTGATAGAAGCGAGATCAATTTCTTTAGTACGTATTTTGTCCAATGTATTAATTGCGAAGTTCTAATTCTACGTATCAGTTAGATGTATTTAGGTGTAATTTTTTTTTAGATTTGTATAGGACTTGCAGCTTTTTTTCACTCAATATTGTAATCATATGTAAATTTCTTATGAAATTCAGTTTGATTCTTAAAAAAAAATTACAATGTTAATATAGAAATAAGAAACAAATTGGGCCCTAGACTTTTATATATTGAGGATGATGCCAAATGAGCCAGATGTAAGCCAAACCTAGTATAAAAACCTACTACATGGGAGAAGTAAGCGTGGACATATCTCAACTCCAAATAATTTTTTGCTCCCACCTTCGCTCTCCACTCTCTCTATCATTTCAACCACACACACTCCCACACCAAAGTACACACACAGTTGATTTTCTGCCAATAAAACCTGTAAGAATTTGTGGTTCATACATCTGTTCTTATCTCTGATTCAAAAAAAACTTTGACACAATTATTGTTTTGTTGTCAGATCTTGGTCTCTCTTTCCGTACAGAAAAAAAAATCCCAAATCCGAGCCCATAAATCTTAATTTCCTCTGTTGATAGGAGATCCATTTTTTTTGGGGTTATATTTTTTTTTAATTTTCGTTGTTATAAAAGGATTTTTATTTTAGGGGTTTTTTTTTTCAATCTTGTGATTACTCCTTTATTTAATTATGTTACGAGTAGGATTCGTGTCATGGATTACATCCATGAGACCGTCTCATATAAGTTTTTTCATCCGATAGATAGTCGTTGTTTGCAAATGCAGCGTTATCAAGATTCACATTCAATTAGCTATATATAAATATAGTGATGCGCAATGAGAATCTTGATGATGCTGCATTGGCAAATACCGGCTGACATATACGTACAGCGGTTTTGATGATTTACAGCCACGGTAATTCTGTACGATCTCTTTATTCAGTGTTTTGGAATATATACTTTTAATTAATTACCCCTAATTATTCTCTTGATATTTCTGGGATTTTTGCAGATGGAACATGAAGAACTTTTTCGCATTTACAGGTTGGCAAAAAAAGAGATCATATGCAAGATCTTGTTGTTTAATTTGTGTTTCTAGCTCACAATTTAACACTTTAATTTGCCTGTCGAATTAATTTCAGGATAAATTGTAAACAAATATTTCAACAAATGAAAAATGGGGCATGCCTTTTGCCGACAAATTTAGAAGAAGTCTGTTAGGAAGGTTAATTTGTTGTTTTGGAGAGATTAAAGGATCCATGGGAATTAAAGAGTTTTAATTCACTTTGGTCCACCCATCCCACCAATTTAAATGATTAGTCTAGAATTCAGATGACATTTGATTGGAATCTTTAACAATGGAATGAGGCAAAACATAGTAAAATTAATCAGAGGTTAATGACTAGTTAGCATGATTTTCTAGCCACTATACTAACTTTGTTTAAGTACATAGTATATATTTCTAACTTTACAAAGAAAAATCTTCTAATTTTATTTACAGGCTAGGTGAAGTCAATGTTTGCAAAACTTCTGCTTTGAGAACTGATTTATCATAGCAAAAGTAAATGAGAATAGATCAGATATTAGTAGTATTTGCAAAGTGTCTAGTAAAAAAGTTGTAAAAATACGTATTTGTTTGTAAAACTCAAATAGAAGTATACTTAGAAATCTGGAGCACTAATATTCTCTCTTCTTTCAGGTTCTGAATAAATGAAGCGGAAGTAAACTACAGAAAAAAATCAATTTTTCTACAGAAAAATTGGCAGGTAAATGTTAAGATAATTGTAAAGTGTAGGTAAAATCATTGCAGGTAAATATTTACCTACACAATATAAAATTAGTAGTAAATACATATAATATTTATGTCGGTAATATTTAAAAATTGTTGGTGATTTGTCAGTGTAATTGATTGCTATAATTTGGGAGAAATTAATATTTTTTAATCTGTAACTGTAAAATTTAGTGAAAAATCATTTATGTCGGTAAATTCTATTGGTAAACTGAAAGTTTTTTTGAAGTGGCAGAAGCAGAAGTTGACTTTGCAAACACTAAAAAATAAAAAAATTTACAGCCAAAAGCTGAAAAATACTTTTTTTTTTTAGTGATTGCAAACACTCCCCTACTGTAGTACAAATTCGTGTGATCTAGATTAATATGGTTTAAAATTTTCTGAGAAAGTAATTTGTTTGATTTTGTTTTGTGTTAAATCTCGGTGAGAATATAATTAACTCATTAAGAGCAATGTTGTAAAAAGCGCTAGGCATTCGCTAGGCGGCAGACTGGGGCCTAGCGCCTAGGCGGAGCATAAGCGGGATCTGGGCGGGATTAGGCGGGTCTAATCGGAAAAAAACGTAGGCGGACAAGGGGGGCCTAGCGCCTAGGCGGGGATTTTTATAACAGAGATTAAGAGTTAAGATGATTGTAAGTATTATGTGAGACCGTCTCATAAACTTAAGTTAATTCAATGGATCCTAAAAAATAAAGAAATATGGGTCTTCTTTCGAGGTGATCTTATATGAGACGCTCTCATTGACTTAAAGTTCATGAAACGGATCCTACAAAATACAAAAATTTTGAGTTTTTCACATGGGTTTAGATTTGAGTTTGGTTTCGAATTCTATTTAAATATAAGATCCGTCTCCTGATATAGTCTCATATAAGTCTTTGTCTTTTCTTTATAGATTTAGGTTTGGATTTGGGTTGAATTCTATTTAGATATAGGATCCATCTTATATAAGTTTTTGTCTTGTCAAATTAATGTGAATATGCATAAACATTTAGGAGAAAATTGCCATTTTTACCCTTTTTTAGATAGGAAAATACTTTTCTACCCAATATTCATAAAAATCACTTTTTTACCCATTTTTTCAATGAAATATCATAAATGCCCTTATCCTCTCTCTCTCTCTCTCTCTCTCTCTCTCTCTCTCTCTCTCTCTCTCTCTCTCTCTCTCTCTCTCTCTCTCTCTCTCTCTCATTTTCCTTTCCTCTTTTCTTCTTCTTTCCAAAGACAACAAATCTTTCTTTTTTTTTCCTTTAATGTTTTCGATTTTTGAAGATTCAAGACATGATTGGAAATAAGTTTAAGTCACTTGAACCAAACTAATGTATTTTTTGCTTCAAATTTGTGTATAATGCAGGAAATTCGCTTATTTTCGAGATAAGAAAAAAAATTGGAATATTCAACATGGCGCGATCGTGCCACCATAGATGTGAGCACGATCGTGCAGCAATATGAACAGCACACTATGGGGCACGATTGTGCTCACCACGATCGTGGCGCCATAAATGTGAGCACGATCATGTAGCCCTATAGGAGAGCACAATTGTGCTGCTTTAGTAAGGGTATTTTTGTCTTTGTGGGTAGAAAATATGTTTTTTTATAAAAATGGGTAGAAAAATTGTTTCACTATCCAAATAGTGTGAAGAAAAAAACCCACCCAAAACATACATACTTATAAGGACACAAATTATTGATGAAGAATGAGATTATTACGACCATACATGAATGAAGATTCCTGATCTCCTGTTTTTTTATCGGTAAGATTCCTGATCTCCTTAATTTTGCCACAGATTGCTCATCCAACGGAAAACTAATTATATTTCTTCTACTAAATGACAGCAAAAATAGGTCAATATATCAATCTTGGCAATCATTTGATATATGTTAATCACATTTAGGTACTAAATTATATAGTAATTAGAACTTGTACGGGATGTGGTCATATCCATGTGCATGGTTTTATTTATATTGATTTGTGAAAAAGAATATAAATATGACTTTGACTTTCACATGTTCTTGTTTCATTATTCGGAGTTTAATGCATTCTTAGCATGAAAGGCATTTCCACATGCACCAATACATAATTTACTCATCCTTCTGTCAGCTGGCCTGGTGTGAACAGGATTCTCTATTTTTTTTTTTTTTTTATAATCCAGATATCCGGGTTTTTATATCCGATTAATCCCGGGCCCTTTAGTATCGTCCCCGACCCGTGAGGATGTAAATCGAGGATGTGCCCAAGTGGCGGTTTCTAAGGAGAGAGCCAACGGATTCGCCTCCCGCAAAACGACCCCACAATATTTCGGTGAAAATCAAAATCCCACACGGGATTCGAACTCGTACACGGGAGGAATTCACCCCACATCACCTTAGCCCTTACCACTTGGCTATGCCCACAGCAACACAGGATTCTCTATTAGTTTGTAAATATCTGCAAAATCTTTGCTTTAATTCACACCTATATTGACATTAAAGTCTCTTGTGGGTTCGACTCGGGCCATATGCGAGTTGATGAAGACTTGGTGGGAACTCATACTGAATAGCATCAGTGTGGCTTCGATTTGGGGAGAGATAAACTATTATTAGATTTGAGGGTTGAACATAATTGCTCTATTTACCTGGGAGGATCTCCCTATCATAACACTGGCAGTGCGTGCGCATCTCGTGGTTTACCTTGGTGGCATCGATGAAGAGCCAGAGTTGATGTCCTCATGTTTTAGTCGCAAAGTTGAGTTAAAAAAAAAACATAGTAGAATCAATTGTATGGTTTTGTTGTTTAGCGGCCACAAAATTATAATATCTATAGACTATATAGTATTTGAAGTTTGTTTGCGTGCTTTTAATTTTGTCTGGATTGGATATATATCAGATTTAACTTTATAGTAATTTGGAAGCACATGCCACATGCAATAGCTTAATGTTTAAATAATCATATTTTGCACCAAAGAGAGCGGAGCTTATTTAAATAGCTCCCTTATTTTAGGAGAATTTGGAAATTGGACCATTTGTTTATGGTTAAGGATTTTATAATTGACATATACATGAAAATTAATGAATGCTTTGTCTGCATATATGTCGATAAACGCTTTCTTTTTTCACTAGATCTTAGTAGTAACTTGCAGTTTTTTGTAATTTATTAAATAGATCAGAAGATAATTAATTACACCAAAGCACACGAAAAAATAAGGTCTCCACGAGCCCCTTATGGGGTGGCCTAGTGAAGTGGGGTGGGTTCTTGAAGTCAGAGGTTTCAAGTTTAAATTCCTACATATGGTTTACCTGGCTGATGCGATATGCAAGCTATTGTGTCAAACTCGAGGGTTTACTCATTATGCACCCAAAAGATAGTGACTATATATTGGTTTTCCCCGCTTCTAAATTTTTTTGCCCTTTTCAAAATGATTTTATTTTGATTTTCATCCTATATCAGAATTGCGAATCAGGTACGGAAGTAAATAGTTCAAACTATTAGTATGGGTTGTAACTCGTAAGTAAAGAAAATTAACATAAACTTACAAGGCATGCTGGCATGTGAATTTTTTTGTCCAAAAATGATAATAAGGATAAGATTCGAATACAAGAAATTTTATTTGTTCTGGCCTTAATTTGGATATAAATACTTTCGTTTCACTAAAATGCCTTACTGAATGACCAATCTATTTAAAAATTCAATTTTTTTAGAAATAAGAATCATTTAATATTAGGAAATACTTACAAAAACACCCCACTCTAATTAATAAAAAAACCTAGAAATTTTTGAAAATTGCAAAAAAAAAAAAAAAAAAAAAACTTGAGGTTTGATTCCGCTTACATTTCTCCATTCATAAGCAAAAAGAATATTTCAAACCTCCCCTAATATTTCTAGAAATATTACAATTACCCCCCTTAAATTTAAAATATGAATAAAAACCTTAGGGGTTTTTTGTAATTTTTAAACATCTCTGGGGTTTTTCGTAATTAGCCTAGGGGGGTCTTTTGTAATTATCCCAAATATCATTTATAACTTAACTGAATTATGATTGAAATTTATTTATTCAATGCTTTTTTTTTTTTTGATGAAAATGTGAAAATTTCATTAAAAGTGTGCAAAATTACAAAATAAAAGGGGCATACCCCAGTGAAAGAGAAAGTGTGTAAAATGGACAGGCCCAAAACCTCAACAGAGGTTTACTAAAAACAACATAAAATCTCCAACCAATTAATTGAGGACAAAAGGGAGTAGGCGGTCACGACCTAACGCTCCCAAGAGTACCTCAAGCAAGGGTGGCGAGAGATTTACATGAAAATTTACAATTTGGAGGAGGGGCATACCCCATCAAAATGAGAGAACTTGGTAGGACTAGAACGCCCCAGTTGAGACAAGGTGATATAGGCCCATCAGAAAGAAAAACCAATTCATAAATTACCTCAAGGTTGCTTCAAAGATTTTTTAAAACATATTTATATTTTATTAAATCTGCTGGGCATAGATTAGGAACCGACCAGCCCAAGGGGGCAGGAGTTCCATTAAATCCAGCCCCAAACAGTTTCTGAGAATTAAAACAGGGTTCAGCCAGGAAAGGGTCCAAAATCAATGAAACCTTCCATTAAAAGGCAATCTCAAAGTTAGATATAAGTCTGAAGAAGATCAATCAGAGTTGGAAAACTGCACATGCACCTTGAATCAAGTCCCGCTGAGGAGACAAGTTCAAAGGCCCAAATGGAGTTCCAAAACATCAATAAAACAACCCATTGACAAAAATTTAAATAAGATATCATCATTTGGGCATCAACTTGTTACAAACTGGGGAAGTTCAACCTGCTGCAGATTTAGTTAAGCATAAGAGCTTATACAACCATAATAGGACCAAGCAGAAAAAAAAAAAAGTTCATCCAACTTCGACAAAGAAAGGGATGTCCAAGAAGCGGGGAGTTCAAGGGGGATTCCATTAAATCATGTTTATTACATGTTACATGCCCAAAAGGAACAAAAACACCCACACCCGGGTGGAAAACCAGACTAAACAATTGGGGCCTAAAAATCAACCATATTAACTGGGTAATGGTTAAAAACAACTTTATATACATCTTTCTGGATTTTAATAAAGACAGAACCTTCTGAAAAGTTCAAGCCCTCAAATACCTGACAGTTTCGGGCCTTCCAAATCGGTAAATAGTGCGAAAACGACCCACTCTAGCCTTTTTAAGGGCTGGAGTAGAGTGTTCTTTTTTGGTCCATTTAAGGGCCCCAGCGATAGTGCTCATTGAATGGCTAAATTTCAGCCATCTTTTGACACGATCCCAAAGTAACCTGGTGACAATACAATCAAAAAACAAATGAGATGCATTTTCAAGGTAATTGCCACACAATTTACAATTAGGATCAACATCCAAGTATTTTAAGTTATTAATAGTAGCTAGTCTATCATTAATAGCAAGCCACACACAAAAAGAGTATTTGGGGGGGGATAAAGTTTTTCCAAATAGCTGAGTGCCAAAAAGCTTTAGGACCGGATTTTCTAAAAATGTCAATACATTTTGGAGGAATTAAGGCCTTTTGGGATTAAAAAAAGAGAGAGGTGGGATATAGCCGAGTCAGGGGAACCAAACTTAGCTAAAATATCATTTCTGATATCACAAATCTTTTTCAAAAGGCAGGAATCAGATTTTTTGGGGTTCCAAATCCAAATAGATTGATTTTTTAAGTAGAAGGAGTGAACCCATTTGACCCAAAGGGAGTCAGCTTTTGAATGAATATTCCAAAGAATTTTTGCAAATAGGGCTTTATTCCAAGAATGAACATCTCTTAAACCCAGGCCTCCCTCATCAAAGAGAAGACAATCTTTGGACCATTTAATGGGAGAGGTATTCTTTCCCCAAAGGAAGACTCTGCAAAGTCTATTAATCCTGTCAATAACAGTGCTAGGGAGTGGAAATATTTGGAGCCAAAAACATTCCACTCCCTGCAACACTGATTTGATAAGAAGGAGCCTTCCAGCATAAGAAAGGGAGTTTGCAGTCCATTTATTAATGTAGGAGGCAATTCTGTCATAAATGGGGGCATAAATACATAATGATTAACATTCAGTCTCTACGCAGCCAAAGGAACCCCCAGATATCTGACAGGGAGAGTCCCAAGAGGGAAGTTCAAGAGATTGAGGATATTGTCAAGTTTATCTCCAACAATCCCCGCGGTGAAGAGATTAGATTTAAAAGAGTTAACATCAAGACCAGAGGCATTTTTGAAGTCATTAAGACAATCAATCAGTATCTTGACTGAAGGGAGATCACCCCTGGAGAACAACATAAGATCATCTGCAAAAGCAAGATGGGTGATTTTTAGAGTTTCACACCTGGGGTGATATTTGAATGTCGAGGTATTAGTTCTCACTTTAAGGAGACGGGACAAATATTCCATACATAGGAGAAATAAAGCAGGAGACATCGGATCACCCTGCCTTAAACCTCGTTTGCCTGGAAATTTACCGTGAAGAGAACCATTAATACAAATAGAGTAAGAGGTACTAGAGACACACTCCATGACCCAGAAATGAAAATAGGAGGGAAGCCCATACCATTTAAGACTTGTTCAAGAAACGACCAAGAAATGGTATCATAGGCTTTCTTAAGATCGACTTTAATAGCACATCTGGGTGAGATTCTAGCTCGCGCATAATTTACGATAATTTCTTGCGCCAAAGATATTGTCGCTGATATTTCTACCATCGATGAACGCGGATTGAGTGGGTCAATCAATTTAGGAACCACGATTCAAGCTTAGAAGCAAGAATCTTAGTTATGACTTTGTAGACCACGTTGCAACAAGCAATAGGTCTAAAGTCGATCCGACGGGGAATGATCAATTTTGGGAATCAAGGCAATAGCGATGTGATTGATCATGCGAGTAATTTTGAGGAGTCAAAAACTCACCCACCGCAGCAGCCATCATCATCATGCCAACAACATCCCAAGATTTTTGTAAAAACCAGAGGAGAAACCATCCTGGACCGGGGATCTCTCATCCTCAATATCAAACAAAGTTTTTTAATAGCTTGGGGGTGACGAGGGTTAGAGAGGAGGCTGAAATCATCCTCATCAATACAAGGACCAGCTTGGAGGGTTTGAAGATCCACAGGGCTAGTTTGGAAACTAGTTCCAAAAAGATTCTTAAAGTAGTTCACAAAAGCTTCAGAAAGATCGTCGAAAGAGGAAGTTTTGAAACCATCCTCAAGAATAACTGAGTTCATCTGTTTTCTAAGAGAGTTTCTTTTAACAATACTGTGGAAAAACTTAGTGTTTCTATCACTGTTATTTAAAAAATCACATTTGGCTTTTTGGGACATAAAGGATCTCTCAGCTTTGGCAAGAAAAGTTTCTTTAGCTTTGAGCTCTTTGACAGATTCACACAAGGCAGAGTTAAGAGGATCAGCATGAAGCTGTATTTGAGAATTTTTAAGGGCAGTTTTCACTTGCTTAACTCTTGAGGATATATGACTAAAGTGGAAATTATTCAGCTCTTTTAGGGATGGCTTGAGAGCTTTGAGCTTTTTACAAAGAATAAATTGAGCTTTACCCCAAAAGTCAAGATTCCAAGCAGCTTGCACAGTATGAAGAAATTCAGGGTGCATAGCCCACATATTGAAAAATTTGAAAGGTTTTGAGAGAACTAAGTTCTGCTCAAAAAAGGAAACAACAATTGGAGAGTGGTCAGAGATGTTTCCAGGGACGGGGATGTCAGCTGAGCATCTCCAATTAGAATTAGACCAAGCAGAGTTAATCAAAGCTCTCTGTCTAGTCTACACCAAATGGTATTATTGGTCCGAGTAAAATAGCAACCCGTAGACTGCACCTCACTAAGACCAAGATTGGCACAGGTATCATGAAACTCTTCAACAGATTTACTAGTAAAAGGTGCCCCATTGAGTTTTTCATCAGGGTTTTTGATAGTGTTAAAATCACCAAGTAAAAGCCAAGGAGAATCAATAGATCACCCAATTCCAACATTTTGTTCCAAAGTAACCGTCTTTCACCCACAGTATTAAGACCATAGATAAAAGAGGTAAGGATGGAATTTTGAGTAATTTTACAAGTCAAACAACAACGAATCAGTTGAGGATCCGAATCGAAAACTAGAAGGTCAACAGTTGAAGGGTTCCAAAGGATCAAAATTCTGCCATTTTTTGTAAGATGGAAATTGTTGGTGGCAAGCCAACCAGGAAATTTATTTTGAACGATAAAATCACACCGATTTGAGTGAGGCACAGCCTCAGACTCTAGTTTTGTTTCTAAAAGACAAAGAACATCAATTTTCTTTTTTTTTACGAAAGAAATAATGTTTCTATGTTTGATGGGGTTATTAAACCCACGAATATTCCATGAAACAACTATCATTTTGAAACAGTACGTTTACTGTTATTATTGACAGAAGAAAATCTAGGAGCAACAGATTTGTTACTACCTAGAATAATTTTTTTTGCATTAAAATTGGAAAGCAAAACATCTTTACCTGGGCCTGAAGGGTTGGGACAGTCACCCTCAGGGTTACCTGAAACAGCAGAGGAAGAAGATTCATTTTCAGGCTCTTCTTTCTTATTCTTTTTTTTCAGTTTTTTCTTGGCACTTTTAGAGAGAGCCGGGGAAAATTCAAGTTCAGCGTCTTGAGAGGATTGAACATGATAAACACCTGGATTAGAAGGGTCGGGTTTCAAGGAATCCTGGATAATAGTTTGTACAGGTTCAGTTGGGGTTGATCCCGTATTCACTGAACTCATATTATGCTGAATAGCAGAGTCATCATTCATAGGACAAACAACTTGTTGAATAGAATCTGGGAGATCTAAAACAGCAAATGAGTTAGACACAGATGGAGGGGGAACATCAATAGCTTCCCTTTTTTTTTGTAATTGCAGGAACCTCAACTTCAAAACCAGCAGGCTGCTCAAGAGCAACCTCAACAACATCATCAGAGGGTAGTGCAGACGGTAAAATCTTACCATCTTCCTTGGGAAGAAGAGATGGTAAGCTCTTTGGATCTGCACAGTCCCTTAATTTGCTCAACAATCCATCATCAGCAACAATAGGATCAGTCAAAACAGAGTCAACAATTTTTTTACCCTTATCAATGGATTTTTTTCCAGCAGATTTATGAGCAGGCTTACGATCACCACAGGTTTCAGAAAAATGACCAAACTCTTACATTTTTTGCAAAACTCTGGAAAAGAATCAAAAACCACTTCTTGTTCAAAAATAGAGCCATCTGGCTGTTTAAGAAAAATAGATTTAGGGGGGATGGCAGGGTCAACTTCCACCAAAATTCTAGCAAAAGCAGGACGCGTTTTTTCGAAAGTGGGCCTATCACTGCACACCGGCTTACCAATTTTTAAGCATAATCTACTGAAAGCAGCCGGATTCCAAAATCTACCTGGCAAAAATGGAAATTTGACCCAAACTGGAACGGAGGCACAGTTAACACCTTTAGGGGGATTTTCAAAATCAAAAATTTTCAAGAGAAGTGGTCTGCCAAGGCAGTGAAAAGGACCACCCTGCAGTATTTTTTCCATATCAACCAATCGATCAAAACGAAAAATGACACAGCCATTGACATAGGGGAGGACCTCACAAACAACATTCCAAAAATTGACCAATTTTTTAATGTTTATCATGTCTGGCCACTTACCAGCAAAACAACCCAACAAACAATAACCCCATTCATTTGGGATATCACACAATTCATGCTTATCAAATTCTAGAACATCAGACACAGTATAATCACCACACAGTGGTTTAATTTTAAGTTCGTCACATTGTTGAACAGTAATGATATCAGCAAATGATTTTCGCTTAAATTTACTTGGAATATTAGGATTGGGATACTTAAAAGAGGTACTGCGCATAGGGGCCATTACCGTTGGGACTGGATTTACCCTCAACACCCTTGGGGTCAGGCTTAGGACCGGTAATATGATCTTCAGTATCATACAAAAGAATTTCCTCATCAGGGAGATTCACCTCACCTGAACAAGAAACAGATAAGAGGTCATCTTTAGCCTGAGAAGAAGAAAACGTATCCGAGTCACCCAACGTCTCTGAATCCTCCTCATTGATTGCACGAGATTTGGATTCAGAGGAAGTAGGATTCGGAGAATCAAAATAAACATGTTTGGCTCCTCCATTTGCTTTAACCCACGGCACGAGGCCGCTTTGCCATGGAGCGAGAAGGATACAAAGAAACCCTAGATCCAACAAGAACGGCGCAGCCAAACGCAACCAACCCTATAACCAGAACCGGGACACAATATAGGGTGAATAGAATCAGTCCAAGCCAGGCAGGTACGAGAGCCACAACAAACCCACGATGTATTCAGGGACAAGGCAACGAGGGGGTGGCTCAAGCAACCCAGCTGACCAGAGAAAACAAATGGCTCTAACGAAAACCTCCAAGATATGAGGAACCAGAGAGGATTTCGATTCAACCCAGAACTTGTATACTCGAATCTCCCAACTCCAGAAGAATCGACAGTCAGCTGGAGAACAGGAGGACCAAGCAAGGAATCCCACAAGAGAAAGACCCTCAATATTGTACGCCCCGTCAAATCCTTCGGTGAGAAGAAGGATAAGATAATAGAGAGAGGGATTTCGAGCACAGGGAGGAACGCCGGTGTACCAGCGGCGCCGCAAAGGGACGAGACCCTAGCGGCGCTGAGGAGAGAAAAAGAACCCAGGAAACCCTAAGTGTAGGTTTATTCTGGAAGACTATCGAAATAAGTTGACGATGTTTTGTTTAATTGATGAAGATTAACTAGAAAATTAATTAATCTTTAATGAAGATATGAAGAACAGTTAAAATCGATTAAAGATCTGAAAAAAGGAGCTCTAATGTTGTGAGGCGTCTCTAGAGAGGATTCTAGAGAGAGAAAATTCTCAAACCTTCCCAACTCTGTCTAGGGGTGCTCGCGGTGCGGTTTTGCGGTTTTTTCATTAATTGCAAAACCGAATTGGCATATGCGGTTTTTTCAAAATTTGAATTCAAATTGCGGTTTTATCATGTAAAACCGAAAGTGCGGTTTATAGCGATTCTGGGTTGCGGTCGGTTAGGCGGTTTTAATCTATGCACAAGAAAGTTTATTATTCCCACAAAAAGTAATTCATAATACAATTTTTTAAAAAAAAAAAAAGAAACAAGTGCATCAAATAAACCCATTAATCATCCTCTGCCTATTCACAATATATTGTTCCTCAAAAACTGAGAGGTCAATCTACAGTTGAGATTTAAAAAAATAAAACAAACAGTAGCTTTTATTGACAATAGATAAGGTGCAAGAATATAGTTCAATATCCCAACACAATATAAAAACCCATGGTACAATATAAAACATATAAAAGACAACTTATATAATCTGAAAATCCATGGGAATTGTTCATTTGTCATGACTTCATAAACCTGCAGAAAAACAGATTATGATACCTGCATTTGGGGAAAAAAATCATTGTAAGTAACATACATTTTAATTTACAGAATTACATATGAGTTCTACTGCAAAATGAAAAATATTGAACTACCTTAAAATATGTTTCCTTCTTATTGATCATCTAATTCTGCAGAAGAGATTGATACCTCCAACTCTGTAAAATAACAATAATTAAAGCACATAAAAACTACTCAAAGGCATGATAAAAATTAGACAGGATATTGAAGTGTTTTACCATTTTCTATATTTTCAAATTGCTGAATGTCCTCGAATATTTCACCAAGATCAATTGGAGAAGGTGTAGCACATAACCAATCTCGAGAGCATATGAGGGCCTCTACCGTTTTAGGTGATAAAGAGCTTCTAAATGCATCAATCACACGACCACTTGTACTAAAAGCAGATTCTGAAGCAATAGTGGACACTGGAATAGCTAATACATCTCTCGCGACTTTAGAAAGAAAAGGATATTTGGGAGTGTTCATTTTCCACCAATTCAATACGTCAAAATCCTTGCTCGTTTTTTCACAACCTTCAAGTAAATATCGCGCTACTTCAGATTTACTCTCAACACATTGTTCTTCTTCCAAATGTCTAGCAAATTGAGATTCTAGCAATTCACTTGGGTCATCTTCTTCATCTACATGCATGTAATTATACCCTTGCATTGCATTTTCATCTCTACTCATTTGCTGAAAATTAGAATCTGCATGTTGCTTATACAACAAAACCAACAAATCTTCTATTTTTTGAGTCATTAGGTTCACATATGAAGCATCCCCTTGATACATTGTTGCAAGACAAAAATTAACATACTTTAACTTGTATCTTGGGTCCAAAAGAATAGCAACAAACAATAATCAATTGATGTTATCAATATTTCCCCAATATTTGTTGAATTTCTCCTTCATCCGAATAGCCATAGAAGCCATATTATAATCTCCCTTACTAATCATATTGGATAAACCGACATGCACAGTAGCAAGTTCACGAAAAAAGGCATTTGAAGTGATATACGATGAACCAGAGAACTTTAAAGTCACATGATAGAATATTTTTAAGAATTTGACAAAATTCCTGGCATTAATCCAATCTACATCCATCGGAGGTCCAATTATCTTATTCCCTTTTACTTTTCTTTTCTTCCCCTCAAATTCCTCATCTTGATTCAATTCATAACAATCAAAGTAGTCTACATACTTCTGGTCTTCATCCCCCAACCTCTCAAAAAGCTTTCTCAAATTTCTCGTGACCTCAAGCATCAAATAAGTTGAATTACACCGTGTTTCTACATCTAAACAAACAAGACTCTTTGAATCAATTTTTTCCTTCTCTACACACTTTTTGAATGCATTTAGCCTACTTGGAGAAGATCTTACATATTTCACAAAGATTCCTAACCCGCATTATGGCCTCATTTTGCTCTTCTTTCTAGCCCTTCTTTGACAATCAAATTTATTATATGAGCGGAACATCTTACGATGTGTAATCATTATTCAATATGACATCTTTCCACTTGCATTTTCGTTTCAAATAACCAATTGCTTTATCATTTGAGCTAGCATTATCCACTGTAATCGTGGAAACTTTATCAATACTCCATTGATTCAAACATTCTTCTATTTGTTTCCCTATTGTTTCCCCTTTATGATTCTCAATTAGACAAAAGTTTATGACTCTTTTTTGTAATTTCCAGTCATTGTCTATCCAATGTGCAGTAAGACACATATAATTTAAGTTCTGCAATGAAGTCCATGTATCGGTAGTTAGGCATACTCTATTAAGTTTCAAAACTCTTTTCAATTTCTTTTTCTCTTCAATATAAACTTTCATGCAATCCCTAGCAATAGTATGCCTAGATGGTACCTCAAACCTTGGTTCCAGAGATTGAGAATAAGCTTTAAACCCTTCCCCCTCCACAATCTTAAAAGGCAACTCATCAATGATTACCATTTTAGCAAGATTTTTCCTAACCTCTTCAAGATTTAAAGCATTTCCTTTAATTGTAGGATTATCATTTTGGTTTCCACGCACACCTTTATAATCATGCATAGTTTTTTGCCTCTTATCCAATCTAAGTGGATACTTTTTGCATGAAAACTCCAAATGAGTCCACATACTAGTGGTTCCATTAAGTTTCGGATGAGCAGCATAACTTGTACCACAATAGTTGCATGCAACTCTAGGTGGATTGCTACCTTCTATTCTACTAAAGTGGCCCCAAATTTGTGCTTTCTTTGAATCTTTTGTCTCAACTATGTCAATTGCTCTAGTTCTTTGTATTTTCTTAGGAGGTAATTTAGATGGTTTCCTCACTTTTGAATGAGAATCATGTGTACCATTCTTTTCTTTTGAAATGTTCTTTTCAGGAATAAGTTTGTCATCACCTCTATCAATACCCTGAGTTTGTTCTTCAGCTCCTTGTTGTTCTTTACTTGAAGCTATTGTTTGGGTAGAGATGTCCACATTAGAAACTTTTTCGTAAGATGCATTGTCCTTCGCTTTAACAAAAAAAAAAATTAACATGAATCAATATCAAATCTAAACATGAAAATAATAAAAATATAAGAAATAAAAATATGTCAAATAAAATAGAACTTACTGTTGCATCCATAGAATTATCCATGGAAAAGACTCGATTAGTGCAAAATTATCTAGTACCGCAATCAATTAAAAGTATACTTATATTATAGAACAACATAAGTAAAACAAATATATGATGAAAAAAATCCTTTTTCGTAGATATAACAAACAAAATATGTTCCCCAACATCTCCAACATTTTAAGAAATCTCATATTTAATACTAATTATAATTAATTAAAATAAAACAAGGTACTCATCATATTTCCAGAAATGAGAGAATAAATGTAACTTAATCAAATATTGAGATTAATCAGACAACTCAACTACTCAAGCAAATCCAAAATGAAAAGAGGTTAATAAGAGACATTAAATTTCAAAAATAATCATAAAATTAAAAGGATTACCTTCTTTCCAAAGGAGCAAATAGTCCACCCTCTCCCTTCTTTCTTTGAAGAAAATTTAGAAAACAACTACCTAAAATTAAAAAAACAATAACATAAAATATAATAAATATTAGACAATCAGAATTATAAAAAATACATATAATTAAAAATATTTATTTTGTATTTTGTTATCCTCAACTTTAAAATAAAATAGAAGAAAAAGAAAACTCACTTGTAAATCGTATGAAGAAATTACAAGTCTTCCCTTCTTGATTATATTGTTTGGCAAAATGGACCAATTAATGGTGAAGAGAAATGAAAATGGCTTGTGGGCTTGTGGATTGCTGTTGAGACTTGAACAAATTGTAAGGGATAAGAGATTAGGTGATTAGCTAATTCAATTTTAGTACAGAGGATGAGAGGAAAGTGAAACATGGGAAAGGGAAAATAAAGAGGCGGAGGCGGACTGAAATCTGGTGGAGAAGAATAGGTTTTAGGGCTGAGTTTAATATGTTAAGTTAATTACATAATTATCCTTATCCTATAATATATAGTGTATGGCGGTCGGTCGGTTTGTGGCGGTTTTATTTTATTTAAAACCGCAAACCGCACCGGTAGGGCGGTGCGGTTTTTTCATAAGATTTATAATCGTGGTTTTCGTGATAAATTACTAATAACGGTGCGGTGCGGAGCGGTGCGGGCGGTTATTTAAAATTTATGATCACCCCTAACTCTGTCTAAGATGTTATTTATTTATTCAATGCTCAGTTGGGCCGTGGGCGCTCCTATTCGTGGATGATTATCTATTTTCAAATATAGTTAAATAGTATATTGTAAGTCATTGCTAGTTATTAAAAAGTAATTGTTGATTGTTAGTTTTTCTTTATGGTTGATTATCCTAATATAATGATGTATGTAATTAGTTTTCATTTAAAAAAAAAAACATATATCACTTGATCTTGTCCAAATTAATTGTGGCCTTGATTTATATTGTGCAAATAGGGTTGTTTAGCCATTTGACCAAAATCAACATCCTTATAGTCATGCTTTTTAAAAACATATTTTCAGTCATTTTTACAAAAAAAGTTAATAAATAAATAACAACATATTCTTTTTCTATTTTTGATGAGTTATTTGGTCATTTTTCGAAAAATCGATGTAGTGCTTGGCACCGAGAAATGATTCTTGGTCCCGAGAAATGAATCTCGATGCAAGAAATAATTCTCGAGCCCGAGAAATGTTTCTCGGTCCTGATAAATGTATTGGTCCCAAGAAATGAATATAAGGGCAAAAATGGACAATCGAACTCAAAAATGTCTGAAAATATGTATTTGAAAAACATGACTAAAAAAAATATTGGCTTGGTCTCTAGATTGCTTGATATCTTAAGATTAAGTTATTGATTACTCCCCAACCCAGACCAATGTTTGGGTTTCGATTTACATCATATCTCCCCTCAATATGTACTAAAAAAACCTCATTTTGTTGTTTATATGGAGCAGTTTCAGGGATCAGATGTACTAACTAGTCATGTGGGAATATGAAATTCCTATTATATATAAAAAAGAAAAAAAAATCCTCCTTAATTAACTAAACGGAGTCTGCCTTTTTATAAGAACCAAGAAACTTAGCATATGGAATTGCCTACTAAACCAAAGCTTATTGATATGATTTAATTAATTTAGCAAATTAAACCATTTAAAACTATCTTATACTTTCCCTCAAAAAAAAAAAACTATCTTATACTCGCTAGGCCATGGTTTTGAGTACCTGCAATAACAGAGCCGGTTTTGAGTACCTGCAATGACAGAGCCGATTTTTGTTAAAAAAAACTATCGTATACTCCAAAGTTAAATAAACACACACAAAAATCAAAATGACAGAAACTTCAATTTCATTGGATTTAGTTCTTTGGGCGAGGGAAATTGTCTTAAATTCTCCGGAATATGTCATCACATTTTTTCTTACTCTGTGTTGCTCCATCTGGTATGGCTGGAACTTAAAATGTTTTGAGGATCAGATTTTTTCCCCTCAATCGATTGTCATCTCTGCTAAACAAACCTTGCTCACATTCCAATCTACCAAGGTGTGGCCAGAACGACCATCCAAGTCCCTGAATAGCGCTAACTTGGTTGAAGCTCCTCCCCCAGGCATACACATCTTTTTTGATGGCGCTATCTCAACCCAAAACCAACAGGCGGGCATAGGCATTTTTATTCTCGGCGAAAATGGAACTTTCATTAAGGGCGTCTCCAAAAGTTTCCCTGGCATCACCAACCCTGCTATTGCGGAGGCTCTTGCGCTCCGGGAAGCGATTTGCCTCGCTCTCACATTGCCTCATTTGAAAGTCGCTTTTTTGGGGGACTCTGCTATCATTATATCTGCTGCCAAAGGGACGTCTGAGTCCCCCCCGGACTGTGATCCTATTCTAGCGGATATTACCAACCTGCTAAGCATGTTTCAGCATGGACTTTTTTGGATTCCTAGAATTAACAATATTGTAGCGCATGAATTTGCTTACTATGCAAAACTCAGTCCTTGTACTGCTATGTCGTGGTCTCAACCACCGGACTTTTTGTCTCAATTGGCGCTGGACCATTTCCAGCATAATTAATATATCTTTTCATTCTCAAAAAAAAAAAAAGTTCAATGTCGACTAGATTCACAATTTATTATGTAGAACAAATTCAAGTCGTTCTTCTCCTTTTATTGAATTAACAGTTTTAATAACACCCTTAACAGGAAGTCTTGCTGCATGTACTTTAATTTGGTCTGAGCACCACTTTTGTGAGCCATACTTCGCACATTCGCAAGCTTCCATGTCGAACCAGAAACTTTATGCTATTGCGAAACAAGTTTTCAGCTCCAATTTTGCTTCAAGATCCAATGATCAACAGATTGCCAACTTGATTGCTAAAGCCCTAATTAATCCCACCTCAAAATCTCTCCATATTTCACCGTCTCTCATTTCGAATCTAAATTCCCACATAACCCACCTTGTTCTCTCGAACCCACAAATTCCCGCCTCTTCTTGCTTGCGCTTCTTCAAATTTCTGCAGACGAACCAGTCTATTAACCCTCAAAGACCCAATTTCGAAGCTCACTTAACAGTTATTCTGCGGTTATTTGAAGTCAGAAGATTTGCAGAGGGTAAGAATATTTTAATTGCTGCTGTTGTAGATGAGAATCTTCGATGCCCATTTCCAGAAATAGTTTCATTATTGGGTCAAAATTGTGTAGAACCCAATATAAAATCTAAATTTTTTGATATGCTATTTAGGGTTTATGCTGATAATAGAAAATTTGATGAGGGATTGGAGGTTTTTGAGTATATGGTGAATAATGGGTTTGTGATTGATGAGCGTTCTTGCATGGTTTACTTGATTGCATTTAAGAAATGCAACCAGTTTGAGTCATTGTATAGGTTTTTTCGAAGGATGATTGAATGTAATGTGACGATCACGGTTTATTCAATGACGTTGGTGATTGATGGATTGTGCAAAAGAAAGGAAGTTAAGAAAGCGAGGAAATTGATGGATGATTTGGTTAGAAAAGGGATTAAACCAAATGCGTATACTTTTAACACATTGATAGATGCTTATGTGAAGAAATCGGATCGTAAACGAGTGGACGAAATCTTGGCTGCCATGGAGAAAGCAGGGGTGGACTACAATGTGGCAACGTATACTCTTTTAATCGACTGGTATGCGAGGTATTCCAAGGTTGAAGATGCAGAGAAGGTGTTTGATAAAATGCGTGAGAAGGGTGTAGCAGCAGATATTTATGTATACACCTCAATGGTTAGTTTACATTGTAAGTTAAGTGATGTGAAAAGGGCATTTGCTTTATTTGATGAGTTGGTAGAGAAGGGCCTTGAACCGAACGCACACACTTACGGTGCATTGATACACGGTGTGTGCAAAACGGGGAACGTGGACGCAGCAAAACCGTTGCTCGAGGAGATGCAAAGCAAAGGGATAGACATAAATCGAGTTATTTTTAACACATTGTTGGATGGTTATTGCAAGCAAGGAATGATTGATGAAGCTTGGAGACTACAGGGTATTATGGAGAAAATAGGACTCGAACCTGATGTTTACGTGTACAACATAATCGCTAACGGTTTATGCAAAGTAAACCGCCATGAGGAAGCAAAAAGGTTGCTTTTCGCGATGATGGATAAAGGCGTGGCCCCAAACATGGTTGCTTACACAACACTGATTGATATATACAGCAAGGAAGGTAATTTTGTCGAAGCGGAGAAAATGCTACATGAGATGGAGAAAATGGGAGAAAGACCGAATAATGTGACTTATAATGCTTTGATCGATGGATATTGCAAAAGGGGAAAGATGAAAGAAGCGCGTATGCTAAGAAAGAACATGGAAGCTAAGGGGCTTTTGCCAGATGTTTATACATACACCTCCCTTGTGCATGGGGAATGTATAGTTGGAAAAATAGATGATGCTCTGAAGCTGTTCAAGAAATGCCAGCAAAGAATATAAGTCCGAATGTGGTGACTTATACTGCATTGATATCGGGGTTGTCGAAAGAGGGAAGATCGGATGAAGCTTTCAAATTGTATGATGAGATGAAAGAAGCTGGTCTCACACCTGATGATAGGGTGTACTCTTCTCTTGTGGGGAGTCTCCATGGTAATAAAACTTAGGGATAATTTCAAAAACACCCCCAAGGTTTGGTTGGGCTAATTACAAAAAAATCTATAAATATTTTAAAATTACAAAAAATCCCATCATGTTTGATTTTGCCTTAAATTTAAAGCGGTAATTGTAATATTTTCACAAATATCGGGGGTTTCAAACGTTTTTGCTTGCTTAAGGGGAAGATATAAGTGAAATCAAACCTTAAGGGTTTTCTGCCATTTCAAAAACAAAATTGGGTTATTTTGTGATTAGCCCAAACCTCAGGGGTTTTTATGTAATTATCCCTAAAACTTAAGTCTGAAATCACTGATGAACTATGAGAACCAGGTTGACACTATCATTCCTTGTATACCTTCCATTTTTAAGCATATGAATAATGCTAAGGAGTTCTTGAATATCCAAGGGACCATGGGAGGGTAAGACATAAGGTATGTTGCTATATGTGGATTGTAAAAACAAGATTTTGAAGGAGAAAAACTCTAGTTTTTGTTCCACAAATTTTTGAATGTAATGTCCCCTTTAGATGGTTATTTAAAGAAAAAGGTAAACTATAAAATCAATCCATAAATTTGGCTTTTGATAACAAATGAAATAGTTGTTTTCCAAAATTACAAGCACCCCCAAAAAACACCCTCTTGAAGTATTACAATTACAAATACCATTGAGGTTCGTGTTTGTTTTACAGGTACCACCTCAGCAGGGGGAATTTGTAAAATAAAGATAAGGGATAATTAAAAAAACCTAAGATTTGAGCTAATTACAAAAAAATCCAGAGATTCTTCAAAATTACAAAATACCCCTCAAGTTTGATTGTCTTAAATTTAAGAGGGGTAACTATAATATTTTTATACATGTTAGGGGAATTTTTGAAATGTTTTTTTGCTTATGAATGGGAAAATATAAGACGGCATTTTTTGCAATTTTCAAAAACCTCAATTAGACCGAACCTTAGGCGATTTCTTGCAAGTATCCCCAAAAATAAATGTGGAGATGTTTTATTCTGTAATATTGAAAGATAATTGAGTTTTTTGTAATTAGAATAAGTTCAAGATAAGTATTTATAATTCTCCTTTTAGAGGAAAAAAATGCAAATTGCAGACCAGAAATGAAATAAAGAGGAGAAGCCAAAAAAAAAAAAAAAAACTGCAACTCTGCAAGTATACTAAGATCAATATGCTCAAAGAAAACAGGCTTTGGAGAATGCTTATTCCAAATTCTGAAAGACAATATTCAACTATGGAACACAATTCAATTTTGGGGAAAAAAAAAAACTACAAAAGCAAATGGTGTCAGTTTTATGTACAATCCAACTAGGACCATCATATGAACAAAAACACTGCACAACACAATTACAGCATTCCAGACTAAATGAGCATATCTGCATATGCTTCTAGCCCTTGACTGCTAAGACACTGTTTCAGCTTGTATAGCGCTCGACTTTCCAGTTGTCTGACTCTCTCCTTCGACAATCCAAAACCAGCACCGATTTCAGATAATGATTTCTGTTCGCCACCTTCAATGCCAAATCTCAACCGGATAATTTTCCTCTCCCTAGGATTCAGAACGCTCAAGAGATTCCGAGTGTGTTGTCTCATTATCTGCTTTGATGCACCCACTTCTGGGACTTCAATTGTGGTGTCTGCAGTTATTTCCTGTACCAATCAACGGTACATGTCCTCTATTAGTGTCGATCAAAGCTAGATATCTTTTCAAAGAATGTTCTCATAAGGTGCACCAATTTAATGGGGCTTATAAATCTCTATTTCAAAGTAAATGTTAAAATGCCACCACATTAACGGTATATTTAGCTTGAAAACTCTTTAACTTGGCTTTTTGATGAACAATACGAGACTTGGCCTACGAACGTTCTCCACTAAGCCTTTCCATATAACTAAAGGATAATTACAAAAACACCCCTGAGGTTTGGGCTGATTACAAAAAAATCCATATATGTTTCAAAATTACAAAAGAACCCCTCATAAGGAGGTAACTGTAATAGTTTTATAAATGTCAGGCGGGTTTTTGAAAGAAAAAAATTACTTATGAAGGGGGAAAATGTAAGATGGAATCAAAGCTCAAGGGGTCTCTGCAATTTTCAAAAACCTCTCGTTTTTTGTAATTGGCTCAAACCTCAGGGGGCATTTTGATCCATAAAACTAATCTGCAGATTGAGTTGCAGACCAAATACATTATGTTATATGTTGAATGGAGGAATATTCACTTTTGCATCATTTTTAATAGACCAAATGCTCTTCCGAGAGAAAAACTTAAAAATAATTTTAATTAGTGTCAAATCAACGACTTTAACTTAGAAGCTTAACCAGGTGCCTAAAAATAGTAACATAAACTACCTGATATGTCGTATTTTGGTCCATCCAAACAGGCTGTTGCATTGAAAGCGGCACTCTAGCAGTGTACAGCAATTTCTCCAGTCGCTCAACAGAAAGTCCAGCACATGCTGCTATATCCTCTTTCGTTGGGTAGTGATTACCTTGTTGAACACATGATTTCTTTGCTTCATACACCTTAGAGAGGAGGCTATAAACATTCTCCTGAAATACCAAGTTTATTTGAACAAGCTTTTTTTTTTCAAACTTAAAATGCAAAAAAGAGGGAAAGCTTATGTAGCTGAAATCCCACCAATAAGCATAACTTGAAGATTATACAAATGATGTAAAGGCCATAAAATATAATTTGGCTAAAACTCTTTGGATCAAAATGGAATATTGCAAAATTTGTCAGAACGCATTACCGGCAAGCGGATCGTCCTAGAATGCTGAAATAAGGCTTTCCTGATTGATTGCCTTATCCACCAATATGCATAAGTAGCGAACCTGCAACCCGCTTGGGGCTTGAATTTCTCGACACTCTTCATAAGACCCATGCTTCCCTCCTACAAGCAAAAAGCTTCATACATCATTACGAACTTGTAAAATCACCAAAAAAAACTCAGTTTTGCATAATTATTTCAGGAATAAATATGAAATTAGACGCAAGAATCCGATACCAATAAATTCCTATTGAAAAAATCAAACAAGTAGTATCAACGCAACCTCTAATTCACCTGCAAGAGATCCTGAAGGCTTAGACCACGCCCTTGGTACTGCTTAGCAATGTGAACCACCATACGGAAATTGGCATAAATTAACTTATCTCTACTGCTATTCCCACAGTGAACCTGTGACTGCAAGACATGACAACTAGTCCCAGCGGCCTCGGCCCACTCAACTAGTGTAGGTTCACGGGAAAACTGAGTTTCGAGCCGACTTCTCACTTCTTGTAGTTTCATTAACTCCTACCAAAAACAAGTTGCTTAAAAAAGTTAGAATCAGATTCACACACACAAAGGACACGAATATTTTTACGTGGAAAACCCCAAATAAATTTGAAGTAAAAACCACGGGCAAGTGTAGGAGCAATTCACTATAAAAATAGGGATTACAACACCTTCTCTCTAAATACAAGGAGAAACTATATCACTCTTTCTCTCTTGAAATAGGATAAACTAATACACTCTAAAATGACGAAATAATATGAGAGAGAATTGCTCTTGGGATGTCATTTCCCTTCTCCCAAATTAGCCTATTTATAGGCATATTTCTTTCACTATTTCACCTAATTTGTTAGGTGAACAACATGAAAGCTTCAACAATTCACCTACTATATTTTGGTACCAATCCACAAAGTAGTTAGCCACCAACCATTCAAACTTCACCAAACAATTTCTTCAAAATAGTTTGGTAAAATGATTGTTCTAAACAAGGAAAGATTGTTCTATTTTGTGACAGTCAGAGTGCTTTGCATATTGCAAAGAATCCAGCCTTACATTCAAGGACAAAGCACATAGGAGTTCAGTATCACTTCGTTCGAGAAGTAGTAGAAAATGGAAGTGTGGATATGCAAAAGATCCATACTGATGAAAACTTAGCAGATGGCATGACCAAACCAATCAACACCGCAAGTTCGAATGGTGCGGATCCTCGTGTGGCCTAGCAGAAACGTAAATAGCATGAATGGCAAGTGTAGAGAAGGATGAAAGAATTACAAATTGACTTTAAGTGGGAGAATGTAAATGGTAAAGTCAATTTTGGTGTGGTAGCAAAACTTGAATTTTACCAAACTTTTTTGAAGAAATTGTTTGGTGAAGTTTGAATGGTTGGTGGCTAACTACTTTGTGGATTGGTACCAAAATATGGTAGGTGAATTGTTGAAGCTTTCATGTTGTTCACCTAACAAATTAGGTGAAATAGTGAAAGAAATATGCCTATAAATAGGCTAATTTGGGAGAAGGGAAATGACATCCCAAGATCAATTCTCTCTCATATTATTTCATCATTTTAGAGTGTATTAGTTTCTCCTATTTCAAGAGAGAAAGAGTGATATAGTTTCTCCTTGTATTTAGAGAGAAGGTGTTGCAATCCCTATTTCTATAGTCTATAGTGAATTGCTCCTACACTTGCCCGTGGTTTTTACCTCAAATTTATTTGGGGTTTTCCACGTAAAAATATTCGTGTCATTTTATCTTTATTTTTCTCACATCACTATTGTCATGGCTTTGATCCGGTCCGTAATTTCCTAACAAAGGCCATCTCCAATAGAAAACACAAAAGGACTGGAATAAACCTGTATCTTCACTATTAACTCTGACTCTTCTTTTGCAGTTAAAAGTTGTGTTGTTTCTGGTCCCCATAAGAACATTCGAAGAGGATCGTTAGGATCAAATCCTTCATTAAATTTTCTATGTGATTCTGGCTTCCTGCGATGGTTGGTCTCCTGAATCTCAATTTTTGGCTTGGGCACCCTCCTCTTAGTTTGCCTCTCCAGAAGACGTGTTGATCTCACAATTCTTCGCACAGGGACACTGGCTAAGCCTCTAGGAAGGCCATAGGAAGAAAGGCTTTAGATAATAGCTTTGTATTGATTTTTTAAGGACACGTGTAGAAGGTGAAAAAAGTGAAGTTAGAACGGTGCAGACCTTATGCTAGAAGGGTCATCAAGATGAGCTCCAAAAAGTCTGGCATCTTTAGCAATTGAGGCTGCCTCTTTACATGCTGAAAAAGCTTCTCTTGCAAGTGCTACAACATGGTCTGCTTCTACACCCGTTAAATTTTCGCTTGTACTAGAAAAGGACTGTTCTTCTTTCTGTAAGGATGCCCATCTGAAATAACACATAAAAAGTAATCAAGTTGAACTGACAGTTACTAAAGAATTCTAAAGATTTTTCCCATAGCAAAGTGTCATGCAAAATAACAACATTGTAGGTAGGTCTGATAGTTTGATTACTCTTACAAATACCACAGTTCTGGCCTGCGTAACAACTGGAGCTGAAAATCGTTTACATACTCATCAGGATCAACATTTTTATTCCCTTCACGAGATGACAGTCCAGGTGCCATCAACAATTGCCTTTTGTCCAATGTTTGCTTCGACAGGAAAGGAACAAATAACATATCAAGAAAATGTAGCAATGATTTATGCATAATTAAGTTGGTTAGGACTAAAAAAATGCAAAGAAATACCTTACTGATAACAAAATGATAGTGACACAAAAGATGGGCAGGACAGATTCTCATGCCCCGTTCCAACTTCTTTTTTCTTAAATAATCTTTAAATAATTTGGCAAATCAACATTCATAGAATAGCATATCTTACCTAAGATTCTCACCTGATATGTGCTGTCTTCCTTTAAACACAACAATGGCCTACTTTCATTACGCTGATCCTGAATGAGAACTGAAGTGGGAGGAGGTCGACCTAAAGAAGTAGTTGACAGAGAGGTAACAGCAGGAGTTACTTGCTCATGAAGCAGCAATACTGCAAAATTTGTACATAGTGTGATTTTGAATATCTCATAAACTTGGACAATATAAAAAAATACTATTCAAACCACCTAAGCATAACATAAGAAGAGATGTATCCAAGAAGATAATGAATCCATATGACTCCATTTTGTTGTCAGTCATATCCATATTCAGGGGTGTAATCCTAATTTATGATCCTCCGACTGGAAGTAATAAACATGCATATAATACTCAACAGACTTTACTCTTAGTAACTGGTAAGTTAAGCTAAGACAAAAATATTACCTTTAAGAATTTTTTATCTGATAAAAAGAAAAATGCAAATCCTTACGACACTATTAAAAATTATAAAAATAATAATATATTTTTACAAAAAAAAAAAAAAGAAAAGCAAAAAAACAAAGCCAAGAAAAAGAGCTTATTATTAAGTAATATGTGGTCGAAACATTTTTCCATTCAGCAACAAATTAAGATTTATGTGCCCATGGACACATAATAGAATGCAAGAAATGATCCAGATTGAATGCATCTGCACTTACTTCCAAAAAGTATTAATGAGAAATCGAAAAGTAAATAACATAATATCCTTAAAAAAGGCCCCAACTCCATGTCATGTTGACAGGTGCAGAACCAATTGACTTAACAAAATAATGATAACATATTACACATATTCAACTTATTCAATAATTACGCAAACTAATGCTGTCAAAACAGATGAAGTAAATCAGTAATGCAATTCCAAAATATGCAACTCTTTGAATTTATTTTATGGATGGTGGCATACACTCAAGTCCATTAACAATCCTCAAGTAGCACTTGTTTCAAAGGTATAAGTTTCTTAATTAGTAAAGAGGAAGAATCATATTACAATCACTGAAAGTACAACGGAATATTATGATAGTGAACAATTAGAATGCATCATCCAACAGTTTTTCTTCATGGCCTCAACCTAACCAAAAATCAAAATATGTTCTTTCTTGCGGTCAAATTCTCCATCTAGCATCCTATAATTCGATGTCATAACTAAAAAAACAAAATTTTATAAAATAGTAACTCTTCATGTAGCATGTGTCTTCAATATTTGCATCATGTTATGTAGTCCCTGTTAAAAAATACATCAACAAAAGACAATACTTTATAAAAACAGTAACTCTTCAGATAGCATGGGCCTTCAATATTTGCATCATGTTATGTAGTCCATGTTAGAAAATATTAAATTATACATGTAGAGTTCATAAACATATATTTAACATCTCCTACATCAATTGGTGCATTTACATTATAAAATACATGTGGGAAATGTTCATGGTAATTGATTATATTCATGTAATACATTCACACCATAATTTTATTCAGTTCATACACGAATAATTAATTAATTTGGTTCAAAATCCTTAATGTGACCAAAATCATCTTTCTAAAACAATTCGCCCATAAGGATGTCTCAGAATCCCATTATTTTTACTTCATTCAACATTTCAGAACTACGCACACATATTTGATAATCCACTAAAACACAAAGCTCTAACTAACCTGAATAAGATGAGCTAGAAGATGAGCCATTTCTGATATGGGTTCTGAGAGGAAATTGTGGTGGAGAAGTAACCAAGTTCGCTTCCATACTTCTGAGCTTTTTGTGTCGCAAAAGGAAATTGGGACTGAGTTTTTCTGTGTTAGAAAAAAAAATAAAAGGAAATGAAAAAAGCTATCTGCTTTCAGTGCAAGTTTGAGGAGATAAACCCTCCTTCAAATGGATGAGGTTTTTGCAGGCTTCTTTTTTAGGAAAATAAAAAATAGAAAACAAAATTATATAGATTTTTCTGTTTTATGTGGATTGACTAGAATGCCCTTTAGACACTATTGTTACAATCATGTTCTAATGTTCGTTGTGTAAAAAGTTTTATTAGGTCCAATATAAATAAAAAAGCTTAATAGGCCCAATATGAACAAAAGCCTTGCATTATGTCCACCGTGGAACTATATAGAACTAAATCTTGGTCCAAGCTAAATGGTAGATTTTGATATGGAGTTTGTTTCAATTAAATTAAATGGGCTTTGTATTTGTACTCGTGAATACTAGAAATTGTCAAATGGCTAGGACAGTAGGTTCTACCGTCGGGCCAAAAGAGAAAAATCGGGTCCAATGCAAAATTTCATTGGGTCGCCATTTTGGAAGCCCAAACAATAAAAATACACATAAAAAATTGTGTCAACTGGCCTGTACAAGATTTTGGGCCTAATGGACCGGCACAAATATGCTCGGTTCTTTTTGGACTTACAATATCATAGGTCGTCGGCCTTTAATTTGTACTCATGAATGAGTGAATTTGATTGCACCATTCATTATCAAAAGATGGTGTATTTAAGCTTAAAATAATCGATTTTATTAATATGAAATATATTTATGGCTAATTGTATAGAGTTTTTTTAATTGAGTATGTATGACATATGAGTGTTGAGTTGTTTAGTAAATTTTATGTGGTTATGGAATTGTTCTGTCGCACAATAAAAAATTCTTGACAAAAGAGAGCTTCAAAATTTGTGTTCGGTCTCATGTAGTTATGAACATAAAACATCATAAATTCATAATAAACATTTCATAAACATTTTTTCTATAAAAAAAAACATTGGTTTTAACAGTCGGTTCCACTGATGGTTTTACGGTTTTTTAGATCAAAAAATCGGAACTGGAACCAATCTATACGATTCCGATTCCAATTTTGGAACCACTGACCACGATTTTGGTTCCAATTTTGAACCCGATGGCAATTCGTTTTGGCCACCGCAAGCATTTTTTAACTCGGTAGCGTGAAATGGGTAAGTCTACTAGCTAGTAGTGAAAAAAAAATTAAGAAGATAACATATGAATAAAATAAAGAATTAGATTAAATATTATTAATTAATATATGATCTGAGACAGTTCTGGTGGAGAGATGTACCTGCAGACCTGGAACTAGCTGATCTTGACCACAATTCCCAAGGATTTGTTCGATATTAGATGTCGGTTTGTTTTTGTTTTGTTAAAAAAAATTCATATATGTTTCTTCCAAAGTTCCACCAAACGTTTTTCTTTTTAAAAATATAGAAATGAAACCTAAATTTGTTTGAGGAAAAAAAAATACAAAGGGTTCAGAAGAATAATAGCATTCTGTGCATATTAACCAATTTATCATCAAGGACAAAATTGTTATTCATCCGACAATATAATTTAAAATAAACAATAAGTACAGGATGGTAAAATTAAAATATTAATACAGCACTCCACTAGAACATGGAATTCACTTACAAACAAGCGTGGTACAATCCATTAAAATAATTTCATCAGTCTAAAGGAGCTATGATTCGATTAGATATATTCTTCGATTCATCTCATTCATAAAACTCTAAGGACGGGCGGTGAGGGCCTAGGCCATCTTTTTAAAACAAAAATATTTTCACATCCTTCAAAGCAATAAAATTTATGATTGTATGGCATTTCGCTATATTGAGACCTCCTAAAAATTGCTTTCGAATATTGAAAAGATTGCATTCACTGTTGCGATACTCATTCATTACAGTACTCATTCACTCTTCTTTTTTTTTTTTTTTTTTTTTTTTTTTAGGGGACATTCACTCTTCTTTTTAATAAGAGTTAATTTTAATATGCCCCAAACTATGCGTGTTTATCTACTTTGCATACTTAACTTTGAATTTTTCTATTTTACTACTTGAACTTTGCAAATTATTGCACTTGGCATATTATAATTTCCAAATTTACTCATCGCTGTTAGTGGGATTGTCTGTAGTTATTACATTTCGAACAATTATTTGGATCAAGTTCTCTCATAATCTCCTCATCTTTAGTCAATATACAACTAGTATTAAATAATAGTAAATTTTATTAAACACATAGGTTATGATACCATTTTTAGATATCACAAAATAAAATAACAACAACAGATAAAGGACAATTTGGAAATTATAATCTAATTAGTTAGTACAACAATTTACAAGGTTTAGAGGATAAAACAGAATAATTAAAAGTTAAGTGAATGAAGTAGAAAAACTGACACAGTTTGGGACCAAATTAAAATCATCTCTTTTAATAACAGAGTGCCAACTCTAGATGTGGACAACTTCACTAGAAGAATAAATTTACAAAAAAAAGGAGTTGGCCTTCCTACCAAACTATAGATGTGGACAACATCGTCAACCAAACTATTATGTTTTTCTCCCCGTTTCATGAGAATTTGTCACTTAATATAACTGAATATAAGATGACGAGAAAGGAGAAATAGAGATATATAGTGGTTCTACATTATACTTAAAGTTTAGTAAATGGTACTGCTCTAAAAATTTTCTGTCTAGCCCGAGTCCTCCCAAAAGGTGCTAAGTTTTCATTGTCCGTCTAACCACGTTCAAACTCTACCTAGGTGTTAGGCTCCAGTTTATCGCATACCTAGTGCCCAATGCAGGCAAACGATAACGTTTTATAGTACACTGGCTTTTTTTAGAATCAATATTGGTGTTCGGACTTTGACGTTAGATGTTATATGTCCATACTTTGGTGTTAAAACTTAAAAGGATGTGTTATTAAACACATTCTCATCAAAGATTAATAGGTAACGATATATCACTTCTCATGAGGTAATATTAAAATGTATTTTTCTTGATTTTTGCAAGGAAATATACGGAGAATTTGCATGTGGTAACTAATGAATAACATTTCGAGAAAAAAAATAATATGAAAATGACATTGAAGAGCAAATAATTATATTAATTGAGGGGGTAAAATGCTTCAAATTTATTTTGGATGTAAGTCATCTAATTAAATTTAAGAAGAAAAAAATATTAAAATAAATCTAGAGATATGAATATCATCACGAAATTTATCAAATTTAGAGATAAAATATCATTACGAAATAATCACATAACTTTTCGACTAGGAAACACGGATACTTCTGTGAGGCTAACATACCCGTACCGAATAAGTTTCGAATACGATATTTTATTCGATACTTACGATACTCCATGGATACATATCTATACGTACGCATAAAGTACCTAGCAACAAAAATAAATAAAATATGGCCTAGACATCACAATTTAAAATAAACAAAGTCATATTCATATCAATTCTTATAAATTCACTTATAGAAAGAGATTGAGTTTTACCATTGTTAATATTTTTAACATGTTTTTCGTGTATATATATGAGTTGCCACACTCAAATTTGAGTATTTAAAATTTTTAGTTTTTTATACTTGGAATATTATTTTTTTTAGTTATACTGTACTCATATAATTGAAATTTCAAAAATATAATGTATGGATTAAAAAAAAAAGTTTCTCTCCATAAGAACCCTAGTTTCTCTCTCTGAGAACCCTAGTTTTTCGCCTGAACATCCGCCGTCTTCATGCCTTATGTTCTTTCTCTTCTCCCTGCTATTCTTTCGGTTCTAGATTGGTGTTTTATGTGATAGATCTGTCTTTTTGCTGCTGTGTCTTTTTCTGTGATTTTTTTATGTGTGTTTTGTCTTTGGTTTTTCTTTAATTCTTGATTCTTAGCTGACTTGGTATTTGAGTACATTCATTGTTACATCATTATGTCTGGTCCAATGCTTTTGTGTCCTTTTCTTGGTTTTCATTTTGACTGAGTCTGCATCCTCAACTTGTAGGAATAGGATTTAGATTTTCGAATTATTCTCTTGCCCATTCATACCTCCTACGTGGAAGAATCTGGTTTATTGCTTCAGGTTGACCGAGTGGGTCGTCTCATGGATCAAGACGTTGTTGAAAGGTTTAAAAATTTTGCTCTCACGTCGGATGAAAAAGAGGAGGTTGCTCTCGAAGAGAAAGACATTTTCAAAAGCAAAGCAGAGTGCGCGCGGAGTCTTGTGGGTAAAAGCTACGGACAAAAATCAGTGAACTTTGCAGGCCTGCGTAGCACCCTCAACAACATCTGGCAGACTAAGGATCCCTTTATTACACGAGAGATTGGAAATAATCTGTTTCAGTTCATCTTCCAAAACCAGGAAGACAAAAACAGAGTTCTTAATGGGAAGACATGGACGTTTGATAATCAATTTCTCTTATTGCGAGAATGGTCAGAGAATCTGTTGGACGATGAGGAGGCCTTCACTTCGGTGAATTGTGGGTACAAATATGGAATCTCCCATTCCACTGGGTCTCGATGGAGACAGGTCAAAAAATCGGGAATAAATTCAATAAATTGTTAGATGTGGAGATTCCTGATGTGAGCATTGCCAAATGAAGATACATTCGAATCTTGGTGGAGATCGACATTGATAAACCTCTGCTCCGAGGTACTAAAATCAAACTCAAATTGGAAACGCACTGGTTGGAGTTCAAATATGAAAATATGCAAAATTTTTGCTTCTATTGCGGTTTGATTGGACACCTGGAAAGAGGATGCCACAGCAGAAGAGATGATATGAGAAATAATGATATTAAGGAAGGGCAGTTCGGGGAATGGCTACGAGCTCATGAAGTTACTCTAGTTCGCCAATTCAACAGAAATCTGAACACTCCCAGAGGTGCAGCATACGTATCGGTACAAAAGTTGGAGGAGCAGAACCACTACAAACCTGCAAGCTCTCAAAACAAGAGGAACGAGGACATAAAGAACAGACTCTCGGAATTGAAGAAGGATCTTCCCATACTCAAAAGATCGATCTCGATAAGTACACAAAATATAGGCCATCAAATGGATAAAGAAAACTCAGTCCCCTCAAGTTCGTACTATAATGATCCGCCCCAAGACCCGATGGAATTCTTTACCGAGGGGGTAAGAGGGGTAGAAACTGATAAGAATGAGATATCTGTTAAGTTGAAGAACAAAGAAGAGAGCAACAAATCGAGAGTGACGGAAGGTGTCAGAACTCCATTTACAGACTGCACCAATGTATTGAAAACCACCGAACATTACCAGAACAAGATCGACATACTAGGAAAGAGAGTCAGTAAAAGAATAGGAAGAAGAAGTAGAGAACCTAGTCCCATGGAGACCTCAAGCTGCTCAGAGAAGGCTAGCAGTGGACATAAAAGAGGTTTTGAGGTCTATCAAGATGAACAAGAGCTCAACTTTGGTAAGACCAAAAAGATAAAATACTGTGATGGAGGAGAAGAATCCCAATGTACCGCTAAAAAGGTGGAGGTGGCCAGCCTTGAATGGGCCCAAATTCATCAATGAGAGCCTGATGTGGAATTGTAGGGGTTTGGGAGGACCCCTTACAATTCCCCAACTGAAGGAGACTATTAGTCTCTACCTGCCTACTTTTACGTTTTTTTTTGTAAAATAAAAAAAAAATTCAAACAGTCTGTAGGAAATTAAAATTTGAGGAACGTTGGATTTGTCAGGACCCTATTGGCATAAGTGGTGGAATTTTGGTATTGTGGCTTATCAACGTTGAAACACCCCCATGAAGATGTGAAGGAGTATTCTCCTTACTCACCATCAGTAGGATTACCTTCCTTGGTAATCAGTGCTGTGAGGAGTAATGAGACCAAAACAATTTGTGGGGGGTATGATCTTGAATGAGCAGAGTGCATTGAGGATGGGCTGGGCGACTTCTAGGATCTGATATGTGATCCATGGGAGGCTACCCTCGTGGGAATCCGTCATGCTCAGCTGCAAGCATACCGACTGGGAATTAAGAGAATTAATATCCAGATAGAAGATACGTCTATGGTTGCCAAACTCAACAATAAAGCTGCTTTTGAAGGGGGAGAGGCTACCATCAGCGAGGATATACTTCTACTTGAATATTTACTTGATTCCATGTCGTATTGATGTATGAGTGTTTATTTTCTCAATCTATGTAATAGACTAGTTCTTGAAGCATTAGATAGAGATGAGGACTTTAATTGGTCGAACCAATTCCCTCCTTGGTTAAAATGGTAAACCAAGTAGGTCTTTAGCCAGTTGGCTTCATTTTGTTTCTTTGTAGTTTTATCCGTGGTTATTAATAAAATTCTATCGTTTGAAAAAAAAAAAAATATATAATGTATGACGTACCTGGTGTCTCTTACTCATATCAAGATAGCTTTTCGAGTTTGGAAATAGTAACAAAACTACTCAATGGTGGGACCTATGACGAGGGGGTGGCCCACTTAACCCCCAAATAGGCCCATAATCAGTGGGTGTGGGCCTTTGTATCAAAAGGGCTACCCCACTTTCTTCTAGATTCTCTATAAAGCTATTTGTGGGGTCATTTGTTCAGTTTCCTTCCCAGAGACACTCTTCAATACCAAAAAAAACCCTAACCAACATCAGTCAAAAAAAAAAATAGACCATGTCTTCTTCAGACATGCTTCTTCACAAAATCTCTTCTCCACACGACCTTCTCTCCCTCCCACCCAACATCCACCACCACCTCACTCCTCCGCCGATCTCCGCCGTCCCTCATCCCGTCACCGCCACATCCACCGCCGTCGTTCCCCGAAACCCAAAACCCAAGTCCGGCGTTTCTAGAAAGACCGCCGCTGGGCCCACCTCCAGCAGAGATCGCCACACGAAGGTCAACGGCCGCGGCCGCCGCGTCCGGATGCCGGCCCTCTGCGCCGCCCGGGTTTTCCAGCTGACGCGGGAATTGGGCCACCGTTCCGACGGCGAGACCATAGAGTGGCTCCTCCGCCACGCCGAGCCTTCGATTATCGCCGCCACCGGGACGGGAACCGTCCCCGCCGAAGCTATCTCCACCTCCTCCGGCTCCCTCATGCCGTCACGTGCCGACGCCACCGTCCAAGCGGCGGCGCACGCGCCTGGGATTGGCATGTTCGCGGTGGGCCCACCTCCGCCGAGCTGCAGGCTGGATTTGTCCCATCCGCCGCCGCCGATGGAATTGGAGTTCCTTCCGAATGGGTACCGTCACATGCCATTTACGGCGCTGCTGCTGCAGCCGGCGACGGTGGAAGAAGAGGTGGAGGAGGAGAAGCAGCGCCGGGAAGGTGGGGACCATCAATAGATAGATTCTAAAGCTTTTCTAGTAGAACTGTAAGAATTAATTAGCAATTAATTGTCTATTAGTATAGTAATAATCCCCTTTGTGTTTTATGGCATTTAGGGGGAAAAAAGGAAAAAGAGAAAGAAGTGGGGCCTTTTGGGAATTTAATTTTATGTGGATAGTCCTCTCATCTCTTTTTGATAAATTTTGTACTTGGTTAAATGATGAATGAGGATGAGAAAGGTGTACATTATTGGCAATTGAAAGTAAAGCATAAAATCTTTCTTCTTTATATGTTAAATATATATGTTTACTTATTGCAGGATAGAATTTAAAATGTGCTGGTATGAACAAAAATTGGTCTGACTAATTGACATAAATGCAAATGATAATAAAGAGTTATGAATTATAATAATATAATGATGTTTGTATGAATTGACAATGTGTAATACTTGTATAGAGGACATGTAACTAATAAAGATAAAACCTCGTCACTATAAGGACTGTACAAATGAGGCCTGAGTATAGCAGTATATGAATCAAAACGTTGACGTTTCTACTGCTTGTTTCGAAAGTTCCACCACTTTTTCTTTATCTTAAAATCACTTGGAGGTAGATCTGATCAACAAAGATTAGTTTCATCGTATTAGTACATACAGAAAGGTAAAAGGTTGTCTAAAGCTATACCACAAAATTCTACAGTTTATACTCTTTCTATGAAACCCAGTGATAAATCTGGAGAAAAGAACATAACAGTTTACCTCCATGAGGATAGATGGAGTTGTAATGCACCTCAGCCCAGAAACTCAGATATATGACTGCACAAGAATACACAATAATAAGATGATTATATGTAGAGGTAGTCTTACATGAAACTGTCTCATGGGTTTAACGTTCATGAAACAAATCGTACACAACACAAAAGGTTTGATTTTTTAAAGGGTTCGGGTTTGGATTGAGATTTTAACTACAAATAGGATCCGTTTCATGGATTATATCCATAAGACCGTCTCATACAAGTTATTGCCTTATACGTAAATATATTTTCCTTCCAGAAAACGAACTTTCTGATTCTTGCTTCTCAAATGTAGAACAACAGTATTATGATCATGTAACAGAATTATAACCCTGCAATGATAAGGAAATCAGAAAGTAACCTCTTTTTGATTGTTGGTCCTTGGGAAGAATCTCGATGTAGCAGGTATCTTTAAATGAAGTTACTACAAGGATCCTCACACCATACTGGCAAAAAGAAGAAAAAAAGAAGCCATTTCTAAGTTATACTTGCAAATATATTTTCTGAACATAACAAAAAGGCATAAAGAAGCTAAATGTGGTTAAGGTGAGGCGATTAATACCGAATCCGCAGCCGCTTGCAGTGTGACATGATCACCCCACTCCCCGCTCCTGATTACTAAACATGTAAGCATCATAGGAGTTCAAGGTGCTAAAAAGAAAAGGACATCAATAATGTAGAAGATAAGAATCAAGATAAAGAACTTTACTTGGACATCCTTCTAAGATAGTCGCCATATTCCATTGGCACATACCCCTCATATATTTCAGGATGGGCTTTGAGCTGACAAAACCAAACCGATGCACAGGAAAACGTCAGATTTACACCAACTTCAAAAAGAAACCACTAGATGCAACCAGATTTACAACTACAACCACCTGACGGACAACTTGCTGTCTCACAAATTTGTGGTGTTCCGGGGTCCGATAAAACTGATCAGATAGAGCACGGAACTGCAGGAAAGTGGCAATGAATAAGAGGAATTACTTTAAATTGTAAGGCTTCAATAAAACACTTTCATAAATAAAAAAATACTTAACGGCCTAATTATGACTTGAAACTTCATTTTGAAAACCTCCTGGACCTGACGAAGGATTTAACATGGTTTCATTTTGATATAACAAGAGATAAATTTCTATCTCAATGTGATCTGATAGTCGAATGTTGAATGCTATTGAAATCTTTAGGCAAGCTGTTACCTTAGCAACAATTGATTGCAAAAGAAGAAGACTGCAATGTATAATAAACTCAAAACAAGGCAAAAGACAGTGCAAATTAACCTGACAATTTCCATCTCCTTGAACTTTGTGCTCAATCAAGTCATATAACTGTAACCTGAAATGAAAGCCCCATTCAAGATTCCCACCAATTCACTGATCATGAAGGTAATATACTATCTCTTTCTGGAAACAAATAATCAATCAGAAAACCGTAGCAAGAGACCAAGTATCCGACTAGTGATACCTGCAAAGTTAAGCATCCCGAAGGGGCTTATTGGCATCCCAACTCTAGCCTTTTTCACTCCACAATCATGGACATTAAGCTAAATTAAAGTGCCAATAATGGACCTTACAGACATTATCAACTGTTGCAATCTCTTACAATTTGTTGGTCCACTATGATGCAAAGGTGACACTAAAGCTTACTGAGAAGTGCTGTGCTCAAAAAGCCTTGAAGAGCCAGTCCGCAAATATTCAATGAAAATGACCTTTATCAAGCTGGCCAAGCTCAGTTTGTACTCGTTCAGAGAAGGATTCATATTCCAAGTGAAAAATCACATTAGACTCGAGAAGGATATTTTACAGTGTGTAGGGTGATGAAGGATGCTGGTCTAAACACACGGACACAAACACAAATGCACACACTCTGAGAAAATCAATTTAAAACGGACACCAAAAAGAGAGGAGCAGGAAAAACCAGTTTCACATCTGTAGCACTTGTTTTAATTTGATATTCTATGCAAACAACAAGAGAAGTTAGAAGTACCTATCTAGCAGCCTCTGATGGTCAGAAGTTGCTTCATCCACTGAAGGTATGTCTCCATTAATTCTTGGAATATGCTGCATAGTAACAATCAAACAATTGAATCTCTTTTAAAAAACTTTTTCTAAAGAAAATGAAATCATGCTTGAGCACACAATTCAGAATTCGAGTTGCACGCAGTTCTTGACATACAACGCGTATCATATGTTATTCAACAGTGGCTTGAAACAGATTTGGGATGTCTTTTGATTTGCCATATGATGAAATGCCTAAGAATCTATAGATAAATGATATGCTTAAAAGAGCTCTCGAGTCTTAGATGTGTGATACAAACTTGGGAAAATTTACAACTTACAATTACCAATGAGCAGCAACATTACTTCTGTATATAAACAGATTGAGAAACCAAGAAAAAGCTTGATAATAAATAAAAAGATGCTCCCGAGCATTATAATTTCCATTAGAAGATAGTGTGCAATGTAATGACTTCAACATGACAAAAAAATTTAGAAGACTTCATGGAACTGATGCTTACAGGAACAGGAATCATTTGGTACAACCTCTTTTCAACTTCTCCATCAAGTTCAGACTCATCTGTTATGTCCAAAGTGTAAGAGTAATCATCTCCATCGCACGATCTATCCCCAGGACTGGAGCATATGCTTGCCACATCATCACTCTCGTACTGACCACCTTCTTGGCCTGCAAATGTTGTAGGTTTCTCAGGAATTTATCATAATATGAACTAGCCTGAGATAAACATGAAAGAACCTAAAGAATGAAAAACATACCAACATAATAGTTATTTGAAGAATTATGCCAATTTGGGTCAACATTGGAACTTTGCAAGTATTCCTCCCCAGAATGTGATAATTCAGGAGATTCTGCAATTGATAACTGTGACAATTCTTCTTGAAGAAGTGCACGTGCAATAATCTCATCGTTCTCGACGTTGACAAAATGGTTCTCTCTTATGTACTGTTCATGGCAGATTTTCACATCATGTTGAGTGCTGTCTCCATAATAATTATTACTGAAAATATTGTCGATGTTGAGGAAACTCCAAGGAGCAGCATCTGCTTCTGGCTCATGCATTATTATATCTTCTCGTGAGTGTTCAAAAACCAAAACATGCATTCACTTGAAGAACACCGGTCATTCCTAGCTTGTCAGCTTGTGTTATATCTCCAAGCTAAACAGGAAAGAGGTACATTATTCTCTGAGTACTAGTAGCATATATTATAACGTCTAAGTTGAACTCTCTGAATAGCATCAGCTGAAGAAAAAAAGCAACAGGCATACGGTTGACTTCCTTTCAGGAATGTGAACCCCATGACGGTATTTTGCATATCAGCTTCTTTCATATCCCTCAACTAGAAATTCAGTGATCCTATATTTCCCTTTTAGCATCCCAAGATAAGGACCTATTTCCTAAGTAGCAATTTCTTTTTCCCAAAAGAACCCTTAGCTAGAGTAACAATATGACATCCACTAACACAGTAACACTCCACAACTACTTTAGATTGCAAAACTAGAAAGATTCCCAAAAACAATTGCTTTTTAAATTTCTATCTAAAATTGTGTGTCAAGTCAAACAAGAACCATAATATTGGATGCAGGGAGTGTATCAATTAGTAGAAGAGATAAGAATACAGAGTCTAGTCTGTTATAAAATACAACTCATGAGGCATTAGAGAACCATATTATTGTAAACATCCTCCCTTCAAAGGAACTTTTAGAGAGGTAAATCACACATATTCACACAAATATTCAATAATATATAGTATTTAAATTTGAGAAGCCCGTAGAATAACTAATTGATGTTGCCTTTATAGTCTGGAAATTTTAAACTACTTCTCAGGAAAAGACAAGTGCAAAAGTAATGGCAACTTTTCTCTTTCCAACTCTCTCTTTAGCTAATTAAGATTTCCACTTCTTTTCTCTCCGATTCTCTATCTTTGCCTTTCATACCTTTTGTATAACTTCCTAAGTGTGTGTTTCTTCAAGTATCATGATTTTCAAATACACACATCAAATATCATATAATTCTGTAATCTGTTTTATGATTTTGAATAATTAACCACAAGCAACTAATAATCAGCAACAATAACAACATCAATCTTCGGTTATTTTTTGAAGGAAGTACAATAAAGTATCCCTGAACCTGTTGGGTGCATGACTCCTCACCATGCTAAATTACGATCCAAAATATCTCCACATGTAGCTACGGTCAAAATGTATCAATAACATTTCCAACAAGAAATGAATTTAAATAGATAAATGCACACTATAATGCCTTGGTTTATTTCTACAACAAATGACATCTTAGGGTTAAGGACAGATAATGGATACTCCAAAATTGTTGCCTGCCCTATTACGGCCGCGTTCATCAAGTTTCAATGGTTAAAGTTTGCTGATGAATTTTAGTATATCATCTAAAATATCTCAAAAACAATTCCAAAGCTATGAGGACGTGTCCATGGAGAAGATACATAGACTTACCAGATCCATACACATCACAGCTCTGGTTAAGCTAAAATTCTGTATTCTTAAATCAAAGATTATTTTGATATCATTTAAGTTGGCAGGAAATCTAAAGCATGAATCATGGAAAAACTGATTTATATGCCTCAAAAAAAAAAATTGATCACAAAAACCTTAAGATTATAAACAATTGAAAGGAGGTGTGTTCTATAATATAATATCCCTACCCATTTACAGCAGAAGTACAACTGAAACTTTGCATCATGAGTGAAGCATGAACACAAAAAAAAATAATGTTTACTAGTGGTTGTGAAAACTTTCAATTTTGGGCTTCCGTTTTGATATAGCATCAGCAAAAAAACTCCTTGTTAAGTCTTTCAACTTAAAATCTCATATTACAATGATCAAGAAATCTGAAAAAACTAACAGTAGATTACCCGATTAGTTTCTCGAAACGAAAAAGTACAGCAATCAACACAACTATTCCCATAAGAACTATCAAAATTAAACGGCACCACTACAGATACCTGTATCTCTTCCAGGATTGATCAAATGTTCCAACACACGAACGCAGTTATGCTCATAATTCGCAAATTCTGAACCGAATTTCGTACAAATAATTAAGCAAAAACATTTTCATAGAAATAAAAGAGATCACCATCCATAAGAACACGAAACTTCGAATCAAAGCAATTCCAAATCGCAGTTACAGTCCAATACAAACTAAACAGAAAGTTCACTCAACGTCATAATGAATTCAACAAAAAACCGAAACTCGCTCACCTTCTATTCAATTCCAGTAATACGCCAAAAAATCAAGCTCAAATGCAGGTACTTGGCCAAATACGCGTGAGGATATAGAGATATACACAGCTGTTAGTGTGTGTATTTTTGGAGAGAGAATATAATAGCAATACGAAAAGGGAATGATAATAAGAGGACGAAAGATGGGATTTGAAGCCGTTTATATTCAGTTTGGGTAAGGACAAAGGGATTGTTAAAGGTCGAACAAATTTGTGGAGAATGGGTACACGGAAGCTTTTGGAAACACGCTTTATATGTGTCCTTTTGATTGGGCCGAAAGATGCCGTTGGTTTAAGCGGCCTTTTCTTCAACTGTTAATGGCTCCTTTTATTTAGGTAAGAATGAGATTGGCATGACTCATGACTCTGTTTATAATGCAATATCAGAATTTTGATTTGGCAAAATGTTGACTGCATTATTAGTATGAAAATTTCAGAAATATTATATATTGAGCTAGTGTCCTGTCAGACGGATCTAAATATTCTACCCATCTCGCAGACTTGACTCGGATCCACGAAAAAAAAAAACGGTACGACATTTGTTTGGGCCCATTGGTCAGATAGGGTTTGGTTGGTGGAGATTTTAGGAATGAGATCCATTGTAATATGGAGTTGCCTGTTTTCCAAGTCCACCGAGATGAAGACCCGGCATGTCGTTTGTGCCTATCCTAAAAAATGCAGACTAAGAGACGAAGTCGTAGCAAGTGATCGTGATGCACTTCTCGCTCCCAAAACCAAATTTATTTCTCCTAGTGGTTCCTAATGAATAGATTCAAATTTATTGGACGATATTGTTCTTTTAGTGAATTGTGATTGGTAATGAAGTTGGTTGTGAATGTAAATGAAAGTTGCAAAAAAATCCATGGTCAGTAAATGTAAATGAAAATGACGAAACACTAAATGATACAAGTATTAGTATCATCTAATACTTTTATGTAGAAATACTAATACATTTTATAAGAAAAACTAATACTTTGCAGGAGCACTACTAAAAATACTATATAGGAAATTACTAATATTTTTTTGAAAAACTACTAATACTTTTCCGAGGAACAACTAAAACATTTCTAAATATATTCATGAGAAATACAAAATACTCTTGGATTGAACTACTAATGCATTTAAATACTATAATACTTTTTAGAAGGACGGCCAATACTTTTCAAAAGGACTGTTAACACATTTCAGGAGAAAAATTTAATTATATTCAAGGAAACTACTAATACATTTCAAAAGAACTGCTAATACATTTAAGAAGGACTACTAATACTTTTCGTTTGGATCATTAATACATTTCGGGATATATTCATGAGAAATACTAAAAACTCTTCAGGAACTAATGATACATTTCGGAAGAATCTGCTAATACTTTTTAGAAGGATGGCTAATACTTTTCGTATGAAAATTTGAAATACATTTTATAATTAAAAGAGACAACTTTGTAGAAATGTATTACACGTTGCGCCTAATGTATTAGATGTATTAAAAACATGTATTAGACTTTACAACTTCATAGTAATTCTCTTAAATTTTATAGGTAAAAGGGACAATTTCGTGGTAAAAGATGTTTTTGACTAATACTTTCCAAAACAGAAACAACTAATACAATTGAGAGCAACAAGTAAAAAAAATAAAAAACTACCAACATAAAAACAAAAACTAATAACTTAACACCACATAAAAAATATCCGTTGAAATTGAAAGGCCACGTAACAAACAATAAAACGCCACTTGAAAATTACAAAAATGCCATTGGCGTGAAAATTACTAAAATTACTAAAATGACTCCGGTCATGGGTCGATCCTCTAACGGGCCGACTGTAGACGGCCGACCAAAGTTTTTGTCTTATATATTATGTCATTCGATCAAATAAGTTTTAATAATTATAATAAGGGAAAATAATTTGTTTGGTCCGTAATCTTGAAGTACTTGGAAATTTCACCTCTAAATTTTGGCCCAAAATCTTTTAAATTTTTGATATTTAGTCCGATTTTGGTCAAGCCTATGTAATTTTATCGAAATTACTCACCATGACCACATAATTACAAATATGTCAAAAAAATTTAGGAAAATTGCCACCTATGCAATAAAATTCCCAAATTTTATGTGCAAATTTAGTGATTTGACATATCAATTTTTGCACTTCCCGAAATTCTTAAAATCCTTCGATATATCAACGACCCAAAGAGTTATAGTGGGTGATTCCGGTATTATGACACAATTTTGGTCAAAATCGGACTAAATGTCCGAATTTTTAAAAGTTGAATGAGACTATTTAGAGGACTGAATCTTCTAATAGTCCAATTTACAGGACCAAAAAGATTATTTTTCCTTATAATAATATCCGGATTTCAATCAAATAAAGTTTAGTGAATATGATCTGTCATCAATTTACTATCGTTATAATTATAATAAAATCCAATTTTGTTATGTTGAAAATCTGTAGAACAATCCAATCAAATTAAGGGCATTTTTAGATTTTAGTCACTATTTTATTTTCAAAGTAAGAGAAAGTCATAAACTGTTGATTTAGTCTCCTGAATAATGTAAAGGTGCTAGATCCACAAATTGGAATTTACAGCACAAGATTTTGGTCAGATTCTTTAAATCAACATATTTTTAATTTCTCTAAGAACTATAATTATTTTTATACATTTGTTTTATTCTTGGGGTGAGTCAGAATGACGACTTCGCATGAAATTCACCAAATTCTGGTATATGGCGGCGGATCTGCACGGAAAACAACTACCGAAATTATAATATACAAAAAAATCCTTTCTTTGTTTTGTTTTCTTCCTGATGATTTGTTTTTTTCGTATTAGCGTGATTTTTTATGATTATATAAGATAAAAAACATTGACTTTATTTTAATTTGCATAATTATTTTTCAAGTGTGCTGTCGATGAACGACGCATATTATGTTAAATTTTAGTTCAACTTAGTTTTCAATATGTAAAATAGCACGTACTCAGAAGCAAATTAGGAAGTCTACCTTTCAAATAATTACACATAAATATTTTTTTCCTACATTTAGGTCCAGGGGCGAAGCTAGACATTTAATTTTAGAGGGGCTAATTATTTTTTGAGGAGTTAAATCAATAAAAAATAATAATTTAAGTACCAAAAATTAATATTTATATTTAAAAATAAAATATGCGTAAAGTAATGGAGTTCTCGAGAATTTCAGGTACAAGGGAACGCCCCTGTTTAGGTCCCACTAATATGAAATTTAAATAATTGATAAATTCATAATTAATAATAAATCAATCTTACTACTTGTTTTCAAAAAGAGGTGGCCAATTTAGTTTTTTCTTGGTTGGTTTACAGTTTGCATACACTGCTGTATATTTGTATTTTAAAACAAAGAAAAAAATTAAATATTGTCCAACTTTATGATTCATGCTTTGGTATTTCGGCTTGGATTTGGACGCTTTTCAGTATTGACCCACAAATGACACATAAACAGTATAAGCACACACATAAAATCTTGGCAAAAACTTGTGTGAGACGAGGCCCTTACACAAAGTTTTAAAGGGTTTTTTTTTCTAGATTTTATTTTTCTTAGGGTTTATGTTTTTTAGGGTTTATTTTGTTTCTTGAGTTTATTTTTAATTGATTTGGGTTTTTAGGATTTTTAGTTTTTTTTAGGGTTTATTTTTTATTTTTTCGGTTTATTTTTGTTTTTCGGGTTTATTCTTCATGGTTCATGTTTTTAGGGTTTATTTTTGTTTCTTCATGGTTCATTATTATTTTTAAATTTATTTTCATGGTTCATGTTCTCAAGACGGAGCCCTTAGGAGGTCCGTCTCATGGATTTAGATCCGTAAGACCGTCTCACAAAAGACATGCTCTAAAATCTTATATCTTATGATATTATATTGGATGTAGGTTCTTTTTTTTTTCCAGCAAATGGACCCCAATTTTCATTTTCACAATCAAAATGTTGAAAAAAGTGATGCGTACTAGATCCCACGTGTAAATCAATATTTATTCATCATCTTAATTAAAACAATCAAATGTTTTATGTTTATGACTAGATATATGACTAATTTAATTCAATGATTTTTATTAATCTTATATGAGAATAATACTACGAATGTGAACTAGTACCTACCCAGAGTTACAATGGAGTATAAATAAAAAGAAATAATTATTAAAAATGGAAACTTCTTTCAATTTGGTTGCTATTCATTTGATTTTAACGAGAAAAAATATCAAAGAAATAAAGGATGATGTTTAATTATTTGAAACAAGAAAAACAATTTTTCAGTAAAAGTGTAACCCTGTAAAAGATTGAATCATTGAAAGATGAGTAAAGCTTATCTAATAGAATTTCAAACCTTTGGTCTACAATGATATGTTTGATGTACACATAGCACGTAGATTATTGGCGAATGGCGAATATACTTCTTTTTTCTTCTTTGCTTCCAATAATGTCTATATAAAAGGTAAGTAAGAAAGCGATTTATGTGAAAGCCATCAGACTTTTAAATTTGAACCATAGATAGAAACATGAACAATAATAATAAGTGTTTGTGCTCTTAAAAAGATTATTTTCTTACAACAAATAATCAAAGATTATCATTCATGGCGATTCTATACAATTTTTCTTTCAACCAGTTCATCAGGGAGGGGGAATGAAAGTGTGATAGCCATCCAACTTAGATATTTATGAACATATGTGTCTCATGTATAAATTTATTAATTTTTCTTTAAAACAAAAATCAATGTAACTAAGGAATTATTACAAAAATTATCCCTTAGGTTAAACCTAATTTTAAAAAAAAACAATTATCTTTCAAAAATACAAAAACCCCCTTTCACATTTGCTTACATTTTACAAATTGCACTCTCATGAGGGGGGCATTTGTTAGGCAAATACATGTAACACCGTAAAGGGATATTTATAATTTTAAAAGATAGTTGAGGATTTTTGTAATCATTTTTTGACAATAAGGAATTGTATTTTAATATGAAACAAACAAGATACAATATGAGGAAAAGCCCAAATAAACTCCCACTTTTTCAAACAAGGGAAGAGGGAGAGACAAACAAAAATCTAAACTAAACAAATACAATAGATCATAAAACATCAAGATCAAACTAAATGGACTGTGATTTTCGATTGGATGAGTGACTGCTTGCACATCCAAATCTTTGGATGATCCACACGAGACTCTTTTTGGATTTGCAGATCTACCAGAACCGATGAAGAACTTCGAATGAAGCCCATAAGAACATATCCACTAGTATCTGAATAGATCTAAAAAAGAAAAAAATAACGAAAAGACAAAACGAAAAAGCAAACCAACTCACTCCAAAGGGAGAAAACTACTCCCACAAAAGGAAGAAATTGAAAAAACCAAGGAAGGAGAAAAAGAGAGAAAAAACAAAGAAATTGCTTTCCCAAATAGGTTATTTTTGCAAAGAACAACAAGATCGAAGAGGGATGTCTAGGGTTGAGGGCCTTAGTATTTTTGTAATTAGGATAAACCTTAGAGATAGTCTTTGCCCTGTAACTAATTTACATGTAACTGTAACAGTGATGCATAATGTATCATGGAAGTGTATTTTATTTATAGGTTCAACAATAATCAAGAATGATCCAATTTTTTTCAAGGAAAATAATATACAGTCTTAATTCCAGATAACAATTTTCCCCTAGTATACAACAAACCCCTTTGTGATATAGATATCCTCAGTTACAATTTGCACAAACCATTTGCCTTAAACAACAACAGCAATACAAACAAATCCCAAACCTGTTAATCAACTGCTGAATTCTATCCACACAGATTTTTATGGTGTTTCAAGAGAAAACCAAAACCTTTTTTCAGGTTTATTGATTAATCTTTGGCTAGATGAAATCCTTCTCTTCCTTCTCGTATACGGTTATCCGAGACTCGGAAATTCTGTTAGCAGCGAGTAAAAACCTCTTTTATGTCCATCCTACTATAATACTCCTGAACATATCGGGTGTCAACACGTCTTCACGAGCTTCGACGTCCACACACGAACTAGCCACCCACCGTCCCCGATTTTCAAATCAATGATCCTCCTTTTACCTTTACCTTCAGGTCCCTCGAACGTTTTCTTTTGCTCTTTGCTACCCTTCAGAGGCGGTTGAGGATTGGCCGCACCTGTTGATGCCTCGACGACTTGGTTGACCATTTCTAGAACTTCGCTCATTTTCGGACGTGTTTTCGGGAGTCTGGCTAAGCAACGGTTAGCTACGAGCGAGAGCTTGTGGGCCGATTTGAGGATTTGTTTGCCTTCAAGCCTCGGATCTAATATCTGCTGAAACTTCTTGGCATCCGATAGGTACGGTTTTACCCATTCTAAGAGCTTTTGTTCACTTCTGGGGCGATTTCGATCTATTGGGCGTCGGCCGGTGATGAGTTCGTAAAGGAAGACGCCGTAGCTCCAAACGTCACTCTTTGATGTTAGACGACCCGTTTGGACGTATTCGGGAGCTGCGTAACCCATGGTTCCAACAACCTGAGAACGTGTATGTAAATGTCAAAAAATGAAATCTCGAGAATCGAGTTAACACAAAAGGAAAAACATTGATTTGGTTTGATTCCGTATTACACTTCACTCCTTTCACAAGGAAAAACATTTCAAACACTACCCCTTACATTTGTAAAAATATTGCAATTACCCCTTATATTTAACACAGAACCAAACCTCAAGGTTTTTTCTTGTAATTTTCAAACATCTTTGGGTTTTTTTTTGTAATTAGCCCAAACCTCAGGAGTAGCTTTAGTAGTTATCCCCAAAAGGAATTAAACTTCCTCCAAGACAGTAATAAGATTTTTCCAATGAGATAGGGTTGCAAGGTATTGATTCAGAATTATATCTGAAATCATACATATAAGGGATAATTACAAAAACACCCCCAATGTTTGGGCTAATTACAAAAAAATCCGGAGGTGTTTTAAAATTACAAAACATGTTTGATTTTGTCGTAGATATAAGGAGGCAATTGTAATATTTCTACAAATATAGGGGGATTTTTAAAATATATTTTGTTTATGAAGGGGGAAGATGTAAGACAAATAAAAGCTTGAGGGGTTTTTTGTAATTTGTAAAACTCTTCGGGTTTTTCTGTAATTAGCCCAAACCTCAGGGGGTCTTTTGTAATTATCCCTACATATAATGGGGACAACAGCAATATGTTACTGAGATTACCGCAGTCGAGACATGTGTTAGTCCTTCTGGAGGTCCCAATCGAGCCAATCCGAAATCCGATAGTTTAGCATTCCACTGTTCATCTAGGAGAATATTAGAAGCCTTGAAATCCCTGAAGATGATCTGGGCATAGGAGGCAATACACATTAGCCCTATGTAATACAATGGATCTGCACGTTGAATCACGTTCAAGCGCTAACTACTATACTTACCACACGGACACAATGAAGAAACAGAGACTTTAACGCATACCCTAAATCACTAGAGTCATTCATGGCAACAAAAGACAAATAATTGAATATACTTATCATGGCAATATATCCCAAAAGGAAATCATTCAGCATTTTTTAAGGGATAATTACAAAACTACCCCCGAGATTTGAGCTAATAACAGAAAAACCCAAAGGTTTTTGAAAATTACAAAAAAAACCTTGAGGTTTGATTCTGTATTACACTACTCCCTTCATAAGCAAAAATATTTCAAACGCCCCCATTACATGTGTAAAAATTTTACACTAACCCCTTACATTTAAAACAGAATCAAGCCTCGGGTTTTTTGGCAATGAAACTTGTCTGGTTTTTCTTTGTAACTACCCAAACCTCAGGGGTTGTCTTTGTAATTATCCCTTTTTTAATAGGGTTAATTACAAAAAAACCCTTGAGGTTTAACCTAATTACAAAAAAACCCCAACTAACTTTCAAAATTACAAAAATACCCCTGAGGTTTTATTTTGTCTAGCATATACCCCCTTCACAAGAAAAAAATATTTTAAAATCCCCCCTCATATTTATAAAAATGTTACAGTTTACCCCTTAATTTTCACACTGAATCAAACCTCAGTGATATTTTGTAATTAGGTCAAACCTCAGGGGTACTTTTTGTAATTATCCCTTATTTAAATAACAAACAACCTGAAAATCCATTTCCTCGTGCAGGTACGCTAAGCCACGCGCAGCATCGAGGGCAATCCTCAGCCTCATAGCCCAGGAAAGGGGTGTGACTGATTTTATTGATAAATGGTCTTCCACACTTCCATTCGGCATGTATTCATATATTAGAAGCCGTTGTATTCCTCTTTCATCGTCCTCAGCACAGTAGCCAATGAGTTTCACAAGATTTGGATGTTCGACAACACCAAGAACATTAACTTCAGTTACCCACTCTTTGTGACCCTGCCATGTGAAAGTGGAAGCATTTAATCCACTACAACAAAAAGTTGTCTTTTTTTTTTCCCGAGTCGACGAAGAAAATACTCTGTTAAGAATCCCAAATTATTACAAACTCAACCGAACTCGTGCAATAAAAATACTTACAAACTTTGTCAGAGTAATTAGTGTCGTAAAAATAGGAAATTAGAATTTCAACAATAATTTTCACTTATGGTGCAATCTCAAATAATTTCACAGCCTGTAATTCTTACCTAAAAGAAGATAATGTATTATCTTGCTGGCTGACCTCTATTTTGTTGTTATTTGGATTTTTATTTCTTATTATGAACACTGAACCATAGGTAGTTATGTACCACTTGCTATTTTTGTTTGCAGGCTCTAATATTAACCACCACAGACAGTAACATGCATGCACATGCTCAAAAGTGCACAAATACAAACAGAGATCTAAAGTAACTAACCATAGCTTTTCTTAATTATAAGTGATAATTACCAAAAAAAAACTAAGGTTTGGGATAATTACAAAAAACCCAGAGATTTTCGGAAATTACAAAACCCCCCATTAGGTTTGATCTTCGTATGCAAAAAACATTTCAAAAGCGCCCCTTACGTTTATCAAAATATTACAGTTATCCTCTTAAATTTAAGACACAATCAAGGGTTTTTTTGTAGTTTCCAAAAACCTCTTGGTTTTTTTTTTTTGGGTAATCGCCCCAAACCTTTGGGGGCTTTTTGTAATTATCCCTAATTATAATGGTATTGTCATTGTTCGTCTTCAGAGAAATTAGGTAAACAAATAAAAAAAAACAACTTGGCTCGACCACTCACCCATAAATATATACAACGATAAACGTGACAAAAAAACTAATACGCTCTACGTAAGACCTCCAAAATTGCAACTAACATATTACATGCATCAGGAAATTATTTGGAAACGAAAACTGGAAAAACAAGAAAATAACATAAAAGAAAAACCTACCTGCAGTCCTCTTCTACCAAGTTGTTTTACAGCCACATCAATTTTCTTAGCTGGATCTTCGGAGCTCTTCATAATGCCCTTAAAAACACATCCAAATCCCCCTTCCCCAAGTTTGGCAGTTCGACTGAAATTTTTTGTTATTTGTTTCAGCTCTGAATAAGTAAAAACCTTGAGATTACTGGCTCTTTCGGACAAATTTGGGAATTGGCTTCGACCTCTAGACTCGGTGCTTGTATCTGATGCATTCAGAGAATTAAATTCGGATCCAGATTGCCTTTGATCAGCAAATGAGGACAGGGCCGAATTTGGCCTTGTGGTCTTTGGTTCTTCCTTTTTCTCTCCATTATAGAAATGGAAACACCCCATAAAATGATTCGTCGTACTACTCACTGCAAATGGAGTAATAGAGATGAATTTACTTCAAAGAAATTGTTAAGTAAGATTCCAATAAATCACATGATTGGAGAGAGTAAATAAATGAGATCAACAGAAACAGGAAATATTTTATACGGTAGCAACTCTTATAAATTGGACCGGTATATAATGGCAGAAAATGCACATGAGTTTAATTAAACCTAGAATCTAATCCAACCAACAAATGCATGCTCGACAAAATCATCAATCAGACATCTATGTAACTACCAAACAAAATTCAGAGAATCCGGTTACTCATAATCGATCATGCTTCATTGTCTAACCTAAAATATAAAAAACACAAAATATTGAACAAACCAATGTCCATAACCAATTTCCATTACAGTCCAATTCAACACAATTTGACACCACAATCCAACAAACCAATGTCCATAACAATTCTCATTATAGTTCATTTAACAATTTGATTCCACAATCCACTGAATATTAAAGCAAAATAGATAGTAGGAGAAACTAGAGTCCTCACACACTGCCCCTTAGTATTTCCAACTAGTGTGTGTGTGTGTGTGTGTTTAAAAATTTGGCCCTGTCATTGTAGATATTCGAACCCGGGCCTCTTCACTACCCGTGGCCACTGGGCTAACCCCAGTGGTTAGCTAGTGTGTGTGTGTGTGTGTTTTTTTTTTTTTTTTTTTTGGGGGGGTTGAGAGAGGAGATGCAAAACAAAGAATTTCACATGAAATCAGTCTAAGAAACTTCAGAAAGCCAAACCCCCCATATTTGGGATTAGATTGATCACCTTATCCTAATAAAGCTAAATTAACTCCAAACAGCTTGAAACCAACATCACCGACTCTGCAAAAATAAGTTCTTGGAATTAAAAATTAAAAAAAAATGACAAAGGCATGATGTACAAAAAGATTCTTAACTTTCAGGAAAAACCCAGATCAAGTACCAAATCAAACCAATATAAAATTACAATAAAGATGTCATATACGTTTAGACTTCTCAATCTGATTCCAAAGATTGGTTCTTTTTCAGGCTCTCATAATAATCAAGCAAAAAAAGTCCAAATCTTTTAAAGTTATTCAACAAATGATCATCACATAAAGATTTAGGAACCCAAATTATATTCTCAATCATACAACAAGAACAAATCTTTTGGGCAAGATTTTACCTTTTACTAACCTGGGTTCGAACTATAATTCGTTCTTGATTTCAGAAACCCAACAAAAATCCAAACTTGAATCTGCTGAGAAAGGCTTCAAAATAACGCGCAGAGACTTAAAAGAGAAGTCTTACACACGGCAACAGCAGCTCATCAAAGTCATACAGGAACAAAAGAAAAAAAAAAAAAAAAAATAGCCACAAAATACTACAAGAATTGAGCTTAATTAAACATATACTATTACAAGAAATGTACACATGTATAGCTATGTTCTATAATACATATTGGGTGGGGATAAAGACAGCGTAAAACTGGAAGTTAGGTGTGAAGGCGGTGTTTTGAACAGAGGACATTCAGAGAGAGAAAATGGTATGATATTAGATTTTGAGGAGAAAAAGTCATCTCAGGCCACTGGGAAGATTTGGTCATCGCTTGAGCCAAAAGCAGAATGTTTGAATTATTGTGTATTGTGGAGTATTTAACTAGCTTATCCATGTCCATATTTTATTTTATATTGATTTCCATTTATCTCATTCTCTACCAATTATTGTATTTATGTGAAATGATTTTCTGTATTTTACCAATTTATGGGACGTAAAATAATTCTGAGTTGTTATTATGATTTTCCTGCCAACAAAAAAGTTTTCTATTGTCTATTGCTGGTTACTGAATTCTAAAAAGTGATGATTTTCATCATTTTTTTTTATTTATTTTATTTTCTTCATACCATGATGGTGGGCAATGTTGTAAAAAAGCTGGTTTTATTATAACCTCAGTAGACTTTTTTTAAAACTTAAACAGGACTAGATAACTAACAAAATTCTCCGAATTTTTGAAAAATACTCGAATAAAACACGATATTTTATAAGATTCAAATCCGTATATATCTTTTAAAAATAATAACGTGACAAAATCTCCCGAACTTTTTCTTTAATAAAGCGATTTATTCCCGATTTTTTCCCATTTAAACAAAATTATACTATTTAAATTTATTTTCTAATTCTAAATACACTTTTATTAAATAATATAACTTGTACAAATAATTTATTGAGAACCTTTCCACTAAAATGTATAATTTTCTCAGTAAACATTACATATTTATATTGATATATTCCCTATTAATCGCGTAAAATACTGAATTTAATTTTGTCAAAAGATGTTTTTTTTAATTTTTCATTTTGTAAATCCCGAATAATACCATTTCACATTTTTTTTCTAATTTTACCAATTTGTTACTATGGAAACGTCACAAAAATATATTTATTTAGATGGTGCTTGGCTGTGCTCTTTGTAAAAGACGTGGAATCCCAACTTATTTTTAACAATTTTGACAACAAAGATAGTAGGTAAACGTCACAATATCAAATTTTTTTTTTTGAGAAATACAATATCAGCATGTTTATTTGGATGGTGTTTGGCGGGCTCTTGGTAAAAGACATGGAATCCCAACTTATTTTAACAATCTATTTATTTGACCATTTTAATTACAAAATTGTCATTACTAACATATTATAAGTTTCGCCGCCTTATTCCCCAAACAGTTCAAATACAAAATCTAATATTTGATAAGCTCTTAAAACATCTTATAAAATGAAATAGTTTATAAGATTTTTTAGTGACAGTAGACCAAATTGGTCACTGATGTTTTGTAAAAATGAAAAATAGATAAGTTCTTAAAAAAAGTATTTTTTAGCCATTTTTTTTTAAAAACATAGACGATCATATCCTTTAATATTTTCTTAGAAACATACTTTAGGCTTTTTCAAAATTATGTGGTACATAACTTGACACCGAATCATGTACCAATTCCCAGAAATGATAAAAGGACACAGTGGAAACTTGAATTGAAAAATGGCTAAAAACACGGTTTTGGAAAAGATAGACTAAAAAATATTTTTACTATAGAGAAAAAGCCAAAAATCCGACGGACTCGATTTTTTAAATAACCTTACCCAAACACCCCTCTTATTAGTGTATTCCTTGCTTTTTCTGTTTTTTCATTATTGGGGAACTTTTAGCTTCCCCTTTAATGTTGACGTTAACCGAGCAAGTGGGTAGAATTAGATGGGCATGGTTGAAAATTTTGAAACCCTGTCCCGGTGTACTGTGTCAATGAGTGCTGCTTATGTGGCTAATTTAGTAAAATAAAGGGTGCATTTTGTAATTTTCTGTAAAATGTTAGCAAATTCTCTGTTCTAAAAAAAGGTAACAGAGAGTCGTAATGTTTCCAAATATTGCGCCATCAATCTCTCCCCGCCATTTCTTTCTCCTAACACCATGGAGCTCCTCCCCAATCCTGCTCATCATTCTCACATCTCACTTCCAAAGAAACTCGAACCAAAAAAGCTCTTGTGTTTTTGGCTCCTCAATCCCCCCAGGCGGCGTCATCATCCTCCATCCATTGTTTTTTTCCTCCAAAAACCATTCGGAAAAAAAAAATTACAGATTCGATTATTGGAATGGATGCTTGGAAAATCTACTTGTGAGGAAGTTTGAGCTTGCGACATGCGTTAGAACAGGGGCCAATTTTGGGACAAAACACCCATAAGGTGGAAGCTTGGATGATTCTCCTTATGTACGAATGCGGTAAAGATTTACATGATTGAAATGAGTGGAATTAGGTTAAATTCCTCTCGAATTGCATCATTGGTGCTGTTGATTTGGGTTATTGTTTTGGGTTCTTCACGGCGAGTATGGTGTGTGGATGAAGATGACTATTCTAAGTCTGGTAACCCTAAAGTGCTACCACTTGTTACGTCTCTCATCTATAATCAGATTTTGAATCTCACACAGATATTCAACAAGGAGATTACCGGAACCTTGGGATATTGCACTAAGAATGTGTTAGTATAATGGGCATTCCCTAAATTGATAAACTTGTTTGCAACACTGTTTTGTTTCTTAGCCAATTTGCTCAAGTTCTTTTGCTTTCCCAGGGATGCTGATTTGAATGGGGCATTCAAATTCTCCAACAATTTGGATTTTCTAAGTAATTGTGTTAAAGAGACCAAAGGTATTCCCATTTGATGATATATAATGTACTGCTTTATGCAAAATTCTCATTAATGAGGGCTGTAGATACTTTTCGTATATATATGATGTATATGCATGAAAAATTTGTGCCAGTAAACTCTGTCAGCAAAATCAAAATGTGCCTTTTCGTTGTTGTATAAGGTAGCTTAAATATTTATGACAGTGGTAGTTTCACAGCCACACCATCCCTTCTTTACATAATAATCATATTTTAGTGGATTTAATCGTTACGTACATCTTGTTGCTAATGCAAAAGCTGATGGCTCTATATCAGTTAAAATAATTGTTTTAAGTCTTCTTCTTCTCGACATGGTAATTTCTGGCATTGCTTTGCTCAATTCAACAGATGTAACAAAGAGGATCTGCACAGCAGCAGAGATGAAGTTCTATTTTTCTAGTTTTATGGACACAAAGTCAGCTGATGCTCAATTCTTAAAACCCAACAGAAACTGTAATTTAACCTCATGGGTTCCTGGATGTGAGCCTGGTTGGGCGTGCACTATTCCCCAAGATGCACAGGTTGACCTGAAAAACTCCAAGGATTTTCCTGATAGGACTCTTGATAGCCAACCTTGTTGCGCCGGTTTTTTCTGCCCTCGAGGCATCACCTGCATGATTCGTGAGTGCCTTTCCCTTTTGTTTAATAGAATTGGCCAAACTTTTGGCCTTTTGCATAACAAATGCAATGTTATTATTGCATCTAGATTTTAATGAGCATCTTCATAGGTTATATAAATTCATCTTGCTGTAGGCTCTTGCTTTCAATGCTTTTCTTTTATGATTATGGCAAAGATAATTCTTGGAATTGTGTCCATAAAACAAATCTCGTATCCTGTTCAGAAAACGAAAAAAATACAAAATTCCTTCCGAGTTCATATGGTTAAATGCATATAAACAAGATAATTTAACCTGTTTACATATAATTTCTGTGGCATAGCTTCAATGAAAGAGCTGTCTTATATGAACTTTGAAATGTTTCCAGGGGATGTGGTTTCTCCAATTTTCTGTAAAGTTTCTTAAATATGGGGGAATAAGTCAACAAATGATTATGATTTGCATATTGTTACTATGCGTTGTATGCACTCAAAAAAATATCTAATGTTCTTACATTAATACCATTTAGTTCGAATATTTTATGTTGGTGATGAAGTTTGTAGGGCTTAATTGGTCCATTGCGGTAGTGCTCTAATTCAAATACTTTCAAGAATCCTCTTTACAACCTTTGATGTCTTCATATAATAATATTCAAGTAGGAACTTTGTGACAGTATACTGCTAACTTCACATGGTATAGTGTCAAATTAGAACACTCAAATCTCTTTGTATAGGCCTTATCTGACTTTATGCTGATGACCACATGCAAAAAATTCTTTGATCCAGATAAATTTATATATATCTTACGTTAATAGGTTAAAACTATTATTGGATGTGAGACTAGTATTCTGAATGCTCAGTAAATCATTTATAGATGGTAAACCAATGAAGTTCCCGCAACTAACTCATATTTCTCTTGTTCCCCCATTATTGAAGCTTGTCCTTTAGGCTCATACTGCCCGCGTGCAAAGCTCAATAAAGCAACTGGGATATGTGAACCGTGAGTTTATCTTGCAGCTCGGACTTGTTTATCCATATATACAACTTCTATTACTTGCAATCAGTTGATAATATTTTGTGAAAAATGAATAACTACAGATATACATATCAGTTACCTCCTGGCAAAACAAATCACTCTTGCGGTGGAGCAGATGTATGGGCGGGTGTGACTAGTAGTGACGAAATATTTTGTTCAGCAGGATCTTACTGTCCATCTACCACCCAAAAGATTCAATGCCATAAAGGGTGTGTATATCATTTATAGGCTTCCGCCCCTAAATCTTTCACCAATGAACACCACATAGTAAACAGTGTTTCTATATACATGGAGTTTTCCATCTCTATTTACTAATTTTTCATTGTTTTTTCAAATCCAGACATTACTGCAGGCAGGGCTCTACTGAACAAAGAGGTACCCCTATAAAACTCTTTATGTTTATTCATAAACAAAATGATGGATTACTTCATGGGAAAACTATCTAAATTTAGACTGTAGTTAGGTTTTTGAGGACTTGACAATAAGGTATCTAGTAGAGCATAGATTTTCAAGGAAGAGTGTGAGTGAGAGAGAGGTCTGCATTAAAATTAGTCAATGTCATTGATTCTCTTGGAAGACTGGTTCTGTTCATAGATGGTGTTGTTTTCTTCTGCCTGCAACTTCCTAATAGCGACACTTGGTTATAGTATGGTTGTACTACAAGTGACTCATGATGGAAAAGGAATGTTTTATGAGAAACTACTAGGACTTTTTTGGCGATAAAATATAGATAATAATGAAATGAAGTTCATGAAATAGTTATAAAAAAATATTTAAACTTGTGATTTGTTTAGGCATATCAAATTAGTTTAGGCATTAAGATTGTTCCTCTTAAAAATCCTCCTTGGCACCTCATATTGTTCCTTAAATTTTTGCTCTTCTGGTCTTAGAAAACATCTTTGTTTCACCCCTTATTCTGATATTATACTGAATATTTGCAGCTTGCTTCAAGCTGAGTACTTGTAATCCAAATTCCGATACACAGAACTTGCATGCATATGGATTTCTACTCATTGTAAGTGGAAGTCTATTATTGTGTCTTACCATTGTTCTACAAATAGTTCTTCACATTATTTTTTCCAGCCGCTTCAGGAAAAAACAAAATTTACATAAATTGAATACTTAAAATCGATTTTTTGGGTTTTACCCTGCTGTAATTTGATTTCCTCTGGTATATGCAGGGTATGTTGAGCTTGGTGTTGATAGTGTTTTACAATTGCTCCGATCAAGTCCTCACAACTCGTTATGAAAGATTGGCCAAGTCCAGAGAAAGAGCAGCAAGAAGTGCTCGGGAAACTGCACAAGCAAGACAAAGGTGGAAATTTGCAAAAGATGCTGCAAAAAAGCGAGCTGTCGGTTTGCAACAACAGCTATCACGCACATTTTCACGTAAAACTGGTGATTCATCATCACTTCCACCTAAGTTTCCAAGTACCTCAAGTACAGCACCATCTGGTGCTCCAAAGACAAAGAATGAAGCAGGCAGCCTTACTAAGATGCTGCAATCACTTGAAGACAATCCAGATAGTCACAAGGGTTTTGACATGGCGATCGGAGATAAAAATATTAAGAAGCAAATGCCCAAGGCAAAACAGTTGCACACTAAGAGTCAAATATTTAAGTATGCATATGGTCAACTTGAGAAAGAGAAAGCTATGGAACAGAAACAACAGAACTTGACCTTCTCAGGAGTAATTTCAATGGCCACTGATACAGATATGAAGACTAGGCCGACTATTGAGGTTGCTTTCAAGGATCTTACTATAACTTTGAAACACAAACACAAACACCTGATGAGGCGTGTGACTGGGAAAATTATGCCTGGTCGAATATCTGCTGTCATGGGTCCATCAGGCGCAGGGAAAACAACTTTTCTTTCTGCTGTGGCAGGAAAGATAAGGGGATGCATCATATCTGGTTCGATTCTCATAAATGGAAGGCCTGACTCTATTCACTGTTACAAAAAAATCATAGGTTTTGTCCCACAAGATGATGTTGTTCATGGAAACTTGACAGTAGAAGAGAATCTCCGTTTCAGTGCTCGGTGCAGGTATATTCATAATTGGATTCTTATGCATTAGGAGCAATTATCATCATCGCTAGGGCCAAATATGTGAGGTTAAATAAGTTAACCTGATAAATCAAAAAACTTTAGGCCGTCGCTAACTGATATAATAATGCATGCCATTGCTGGAAATTTGTTTTCAATACAATTATTTGATTTGTTTAATTGCTGAAAACTGAAAATAGTTTGTTGTATTGCCATAAGATATTATGAGAGTTGAAATTGTAAGCTTTTACATGAAATAAGTTCTCTCTCTAATCCTTTATTTTCATATCATTGATTATTTTTTATTTTTGATGGTTCAGCAAGAAACATGTATATGAATTTTGTGACATTTCTTGATCCCAATTTCTCTAACTCTATTCTGGATTTCATTGTTCTTGGATGCACTTATCTATGGAAGCCACACTTATCACTAGTCTTGCAGACTGTGTTTCTTGAATTTTATTATTGTCTGCTTTCTAATCTTACCTTTGCAAGTTGTTTCCGGTGATGTAGAAACCTTTTTATTTTTGAGCTGCTAATATTACTTTGCTGTGAATACTATTTTGTTTCTTGAGATTGCAACGTTAGTTATATTTTATTTGTTGATTTGACAATTTGTCGATTTATTTCTGTGTGCTGATTGTTGCTGTCTACTTATTGCCGGGCTTCAACATTATGAAGGCTTTCTGCAGATTTGCCGAAGGCTGATAAGGTTCTTGTCGTTGAAAGAGTTATTGAGTCCCTTGGACTACAGGCAGTGAGAGATTCTCTTGTTGGGACAGTAGAAAAGCGAGGTATCTCTGGAGGCCAGAGAAAGCGAGTAAATGTAGGACTGGAGATGGTCATGGAACCTTCACTACTAATCTTGGACGAGCCCACATCTGGCTTAGACAGTTCATCTTCCAACTTACTGATTAAAGCTCTTAGGCGTGAAGCTCTTGAAGGAGTAAACATCTGCATGGTTGTTCACCAGCCCAGGTAAATCCTAATGATATCCACTGCTCCTCTCATAGAACTGAAATATGTTAGGATTAATATAAAAAGTTATGCATCTATGCTTCCTATAAAATGTCATACCCTTCATGTTATAACTTCCAGTCACATTGAATTTCAAAATCTTCTTACTAAATTCCAAACTGTACAAGCCTGATTCGTTGCCTGCATTTAGGCACTAAATACATTAACTTTCCAGTGTGCATTCTTGATTTTTGGTGTATGCTCGTTTCAAATTTATTGTCCTATATAGTAGCTTGTCCCTCTTTGCACCCCTTTAGAGTGCTGCCTTTGGTTGTGATCAAACCTGACAAAGTAGGAGAACTGAAATTAGGAGAGGGCTGTAGGCGAGAGCCAGAAAATCAGAATAGCCAACAACTTCATGGAGAAAATATGTCGGGCAATTATACCAGAGAATCACCAAAAGTGAGAGTTTCCAGAAGGTTTACATTAGTTTCTGTAAAGAGACAATAATGCAAGTTGAACTAAAACAGGAAAAGGTGAACAATAATCTGTAGGTCAATATGAGAAGCTTTAAAATGCTTCTCTTAACGTTGAGTCGTTGACTGAAATCCAATTCCATGGCTTCGGTTCAATATTCTAACTGAAATCACATTCGATAACTCTGAAACATGTTGTAATGCATTTACCTCTATAGGAGATTGTGTGGTGGTTAATTCTTCCAAATTCCTAGTGCACACTCCGCAGGACTTAGAAGGGTGTTTGATATAATTACTTCAGTATACATATACGGATATGCAGTACTTTCCATGTGATGTTGCAGCTGTTCAATGTCCTAATTTATGAATATTCCCACTTCAGCTATACCTTGTACAAGATGTTCGATGACCTAATACTTTTAGCCAAAGGTGGTCTTACTGTGTACCATGGATCCGTGAAGAAAGTAGAAGAGTATTTTGCAAGCTTTGGAATCACTGTACCAGAACGTGTTAATCCTCCAGATCACTTTATCGATATACTCGAGGGTATAGTGAAACCGAGTGCTGGTTTGACTGTTGAACAGCTACCCGTCCGATGGATGCTTCACAATGGCTACCCTGTGCCTCCAGATATGCTACATTTCTGTGACGAAATTGCTTCTGCCTCTAAAGGTGCAAGTACTGGCACTCCTGGGGTTCCAGAACCTTCTTCTGCTGGAAGCGCGTTGAAGGATAGTCAAGAGCATTCACAGTCACAGCTCAGTTTTTTTGCACCTTACGACTTATCTGGGAGACATACACCTGGCTTGATTCGGCAATATAGATATTTCCTTGGAAGGTATATAATCTGGTACTTTTTATGTGTCATTATGGAGTTTCTGTTTCTTTGTTTCATTTCTTCAGTTTAAGCCAGGGATAAAATCTCCAATCCTTCTAGAATCCAGATGATATGAAGTGTGGAGTGTCCATAGATGAATTAATTTGAGGAATTGGCAATTTCATCCCTAGCTTGGATATTCATCCAAGCTTTTATGAGTTGTGTTGCCTTGAAACTATGTATTCATGCAACTCCTTCAATGACGTGGTCAATTTTTGTTTTATGTTTTACGGTTACAAAATTTTATCAAGTAGTTTCATTTTTCCCCTCCAAAAAAAGGGCAAACTTCCTCACCATTCAACAATATGGGTGGTCCATACAGTCTCCTGCATCCAGGAAAATAATACATGTAGCTTCTGGGATAATTGCTTTACCATTTCAGTCACTACACACCTTTGTTTGGGTCATAGTGTCCACAACTTTCATTTCCAAAATTGCACATTTGTGGGAGTTTCATGTATTTTTTTGCCCTGGGTGTTCTGCTTTCTTTACTCTGACTTTGATGTTTTCTTCAGAAATAGCAAGCAACGGCTACGAGAAGCTCAGCTACAAGCAGCAGATTATCTGATCCTTTTGCTTGCTGGAGCATGCTTGGGAACTCTTTCGAAAATGAAGGGTGACACATTTGGCTATTTTGGTTACATGTATACAGTGATTTCAGTCTGTAAGTAGATTTTTCACCAACATATCCCCTGTTTTCACTGAATTTCCTATACAGACAGATGGTTTCCACTGCCTTGTTTTGTTCAAGTTCATAAAAAAGATTTTCAAGATACGACTTCATTCTGGTTGCTATTTAATTTGAACCTACCACCTTTTCTAGGTTGTTTATTCTTTATGTAATTTAAATTCTATGTTAAAATTGATCATGCTTATGTTACCTTTTTCAACCAGATACATATCACCACCGAGCAGAGCTAGTTCCTCATTGGTTATTATCTTGATTTCTATTTTGCAGCACTCTTATGTAAAATTTCTGCTTTAAGATCATTTTCACTGGACAAATTACACTTCCGGAGAGAGAGTGAAAGCGGCATGAGCAGTCTAGCTTATTTCCTCTCCAAGGATACAGTCGATCATTTCAATACACTTATCAAGCCTTTGGTTTTCCTTTCCATGTTCTATTCTTTCAACAATCCAAGATCGACATTCTTTGAAAACTATATTGTCTTGCTCTGCCTTGTGTATTGCGTGACTGGGGTAGCTTATGTGTTTGCCATCTTTCTTCAGCCTGGTCAAGCCCAACTGGTATGCCCTCAAAACATACATATATGATTAGCTGATATCTCCATATGCTTATTTGTTCTATTTATGCTGACAAAACACTATTTTCGCCCTCCCTTCAATACAGTGGTGTGTGCTGCTTCCTGTTGTACTTACTCTCATTGCAAATCAAGGTAAAGACGACAGATTTGGGAAAACGCTAGGTGATTACTGTTATCCAAAGTGGGCTTTGGAAGCGTTTCTGATAGCAAATGCTCAAAGGTCAGTGCCACTTTTTATTAGGAATAATTACAAAAAAAAAAAAAAACCCTGAGATTCGGGCTAATTACACAAAAATCGGAGATTTTTTAAAATTACAAAATAACCCTTGAGGTTTGATTTGTCTTAACATTTTCCCCCTTCATAAGCCAAAAGACATTTCAACAAAACCCCCATAACATTTCTAGAAATATTACAGTTACCCCCTTTCAAAGAATCAAACCTAAGGGTGCTTTTGTAATTTTGAAATATCTCTGGATTTTTTGTAATTAGCGAAAACCTCAGGGGGTCATTTGTAATTATGCCTTATTACAAAGAAAAAAGGAAATATGTCGGCCGATTAGGTTTGAGCTGCTTATAAACTTGGTTGTATATATGTTCAGATACTCTGGAGTATGGTTGATAACTAGGTGTGCTGCATTAAACGACTTCGGCTACGATGTTCATCATTGGAATAGGTGTCTACTTTACCTGATAGGCAGTGGTATATTGTGTAGGTTTCTAGCTTACTTTTGTTTGGTTAAATTTGGGAAGCCATGAGTTGCCCTCCATTCTTTCTTCTTTGTCTCTCTGTGTGTGTACAAAAAAGGAACAGCAGCATAGTTATTTAGCAGATGACTAGTTGTATCATATAGACGCACTTTTGAGTGCCTTCATCATTTAGTTATTGTCGGCACAAATTTTTTGTTGGCATTCTGTTCTATTTGTTTCACTAGTACAACACCAACAAATCAATACTGTTGCTAAGTGTGTTTCTAAAGAAGTTGTGAATCACTTGAATGGCTGCATTGGTTTATGAAATGAGCAGGTTTACAAAAGGCCTCTTGTAAGACAGTCGCACGGTGCAACGGATTGCACTAAAAGTACCACTTTTTACACTAAAAGTATCACCCGTTGCATCGTGCGACCGTCTTACACAAGTTTTTGTCTTATGAAATAACCTTTGTTTTTTCTTTTGGTGGTGGTTTTCATCCAATATATAATTGGAACTAAAGTTTTTAAGATAGATGTTCTATTAAGAAGAATGTTGATGTCCATTCTCTTTTTTTTTTTTTGGTTGGAAAGCAAAGGACATGTTATGAATAACATAAAAGGCAAGCATGGATCTTTAGTATGTCTTGTGAACTACTAAAAATCAAAGTTCAATCTATCAATTTAAACATCAATATAATATATTCTATTTTACATTGTGCACAGCCCAGTAAAGGTTTTTTTTTTTTTTCCATCTTAAGATTTTTTAATTTGTCCCCAATCTAACGTAGATCATATTTGTGAACTGAAATTTATTTGTTCTCAATAGAATGTGTATATTTAATAAAAACCTTAAAACGTTTCTCTTCGAATTCATCAGGTTCTTCTGGTTATAATTATAAGCCCAAGAGTAATTTAATTAAATAATTGCTTAAAACTTAAAACTGTTAGAAAATTAATCAGACAATGGAAGGATTGAAGGATTAAAGGGTTAGAATGCCGAGCAAGGCGCTTCACATGCGCCTGAGGTGTAAAGTGCAATCTTCATGAATTTACTAATCGTTTTCTAAAGTTGGAAAAAATAATGGATTTTTAAAATAACTAGTGTTGACATCGGAATCCTGAGAATCCACGTCAATCAATTATACAGGTATTGTTGTTACAAGAAGTTGATTTGGAATAAGAAACAATGTATATAGTAGATAATAAAAGAAATGTTGTATACGACCCTATCTTGTCTAATTCGTATTCTATTAGTTCGAGTCTTGTATGCTCAATAAGTGCTTTGAATACAAAAAGTTGTCAACCATTTCCTTGTAATAATAAATGAGGGTATTTATAGAAAGTCATGTCTTATACATCATGTACCCTTAGTATATGCTTAATGATCATTAATATGTGTTATCCAACTATTCTCATGATCTTAAGGGATAGATGTCATGCTTGTGATTTGAGGGATGACATTTAATGTTGATGTGCATTTCACGCGACATGACTCATTGATATCTTTATGTACATGTGAGTGGTACGACCACCACCTCAAGTCAGGTGCCTGGATTCATCCTTCTGGCCATTTTGAGTTTAGGTCGGTTTTTTGAGGAACGTGTTCTTAGGTCGAGTTTCATGACTTAGCCAGTACTATATTTGTCATGTGCACATTAGACTGGGTACAACAACTAGCAAAGAAAAATAATAAATAAAATGAGATGTGAAGAACCAAGTTTATAATTTCTATCCGGACCTCAGAGAAAACCTTGGGTTGTATGGTTTTTGTCTCACTGAGATTTTCCTCTCTTTCTACTCTTTGTGGTATATAAATCATGTTTGTTTCACATAAACACATCGGAAATAATTTCATTTTCAACTTCTCATTTATCACCGGAAATAATTTGCAATCATATATTCTCAAATTCTCACACATATATAATTTATTTCAACATTATATTACATCAGTGGGACCAACCTCAATCATCAAACACTCAATTTTAACATTACATAATACGTAATTTTAACATTATATAATACGTAAGTGGAACCAACTAGTACCATCTACATCCATATAAATTAAATTTTCAATATGGACCCTCGTACTATCAATTTATTCAATAATATATTATTTTTTTACAACATCACTTAAGCAAGTCCCTCCACTTACATACTATATATATAAATTACCATATTATGACATTTTTTAATGAAAATATCTAAAAAACGTACTAACCAAACATATTTTCACTTTATAACTTTTTTCATCATTTTTTTTTATAACCAATCCTATATTTAGTTTTGTGCAAATTCCAGTAAAAAATTAAAAAATTGTCTCAATGGGATAAAAAAATAACACCTATTGGCTATTGCCGCTACAACTAAAAGCCCAATTAAACTTTTGTAATTGAAATTTTGGTTCAAATTTTTTTGAAAAAGACGCTTAGAATTTAGAACCCCTCAACTTATGAATTTCAGTGTTGGTCATTTTCAAAGTATGACGGGGTTAATACAATGTTTATTTAAAGGGTGACAATTCGGTTTATCATGTCTATTTCGTATTTGGTACGCGTTAATTTCGAATTATGCATAAAATACATTAAAAATAACAATTTTAGACAAACTGATAACATCGTGTCGGATTTATATTAGTCATGTTTGGATGTCTCGTAGAAATTTTGGGTCAAATTCGTATCGAATTATCGTATTGTGTCTGAGATTGTCACCGTATTATTTTATTATCCATTAATTTGTAACATTCTTAATTAGTTTTATTAATAGTTCTGTTGAAAATGTAAGACGTAGGTTGAATCCTGGTTGACAAGATTAAGACAGGACATGAATATTTTTAACATAAATAAAATTAAGAATAGGCCAGGAGGGCCAGGACTAGGTGTCGTTGTCACAGTGGCACACAATAACCGCTCTTCAGTACGGCGGACGCCAAATCATGTATTCCATTACACCTTTGTAAAACCTCTTTCGATTCCGTCGATAAATTGTGTCACTGTACTTACTAATCCCATTTTCCCACGCACTTTTTCTCTCTTATTATTCTCTCTCTCTCACACACACACACACACAGAGTGCAAGAGACAACTCAGGCGAACTGAAGCATTAGGTTAGCTAATTGGTATGTTAATTTACCCCCTTTTGTGTTTTGTATTTGGATTATGTATTGTATAGTTAAATTTCTGTAATTTTGGTGTTGCTCTGATCTTTATTCTGCTAGATTTGTTTTTTTGTGCTGCTTTTCTTTCTGGGGGTGGTTTGGAGGTTGAGGAATGATGAGCTGGTGTATGATAATTGTTCTAATTGTGTAGAGAAGTGTTTCGAGTGGATTATGAGGGTCTACCTGAGTTTTGTGAATGTTTCACATGCCGAGTGCAATGCAATTAGAGTGGATAATCGAAGTTAAAATCAATAATTATGCATTATCACTCTAGAGAAAAGGGTATAAGGCAATGCATTGAAATTGGGGATTTTTCTGGCGGAAAATATTGCATTTGGATTGAACTGGGATTTAATGTTGTGCTGAATAGTTTGTTGAATGATTACTATTGTTAAAAAAAAAATCTTTATTTTAAGTTGTTGACCTTCTTGTGTATTATTACTTTATTAGGTTTGCGTCGTATCAAATGCCATGCAACATTGAATTCTTTATTGCACACACTGATGAATTGTGGATTTATCATCAGTTACTATACGAAACTTGTTTTCTGGTGGTTGAACCTATTTATTGTATGGAGGATCATTCAGCTTGAATATACATTGTTGGAAGACGATATTTTTGACCCTAGAGTACATTCTCCCATTTAGTATATTTCTTATAAAGTCTACAAACGTTTATAACATCACAATTTTAGCTGTTGTTAAGGGAACTATACTTGTGTCCTTCACATAATTCTCGATTGGGAATTACCGAGGTCTCATCATTTGTTGGCATTACTGAATCTGGGGCTTGTCTTCTGATTCGATTGACATGTAATAAAACCCTATAGAAATGCAAACTATTCCGATGCAACTTTAATAATAATGTGTTGGTATATGATACTGAATTATCTTTTTGGATTTTATTAGATAAAGAGAAAAATCATTTTGCTGTTGGACCTTTATTTTTTAACATGAGTTGAATGGACTTTGATAAAATGGAACTTGGGAGTATCTATAAATGAGTCTGAGGGCACATACATTGGGGGAGACACCGAGACAGTGGTTTTGTCACTTCATTGACCCCATTATTGGAGATTTTTGTTGGTTTTTCTTTTCTTTCTGTTTTATGTTATTTGTGCTGAGCATGCATTACTGTCAAATTATCTTAAATAGAAGGTTTTGTTCTAATAGTAAATTTTGAATAGAATACTTCTCCTATTATCAAAAATATTTATCAGGTCATGGAGAATGGACCTCCAACAATTGGATTTGAAGATGGGACAATTGATGTTGAGCGTCTGCTTGTAGAACCCCAAGATGGGCATGTCTCAGTTGATAGTGTCATGTGTTTTAATGAGAAGATTCAGAGAATGTCATGGACATGGAAGATGTTACCCGCAGTTTTGGTATTACCCTAAAATTAAGCAGTGTTAACTTTTCTCTCCTCCCATACACAAATAAACTTAATAACTGGGTAATTATTTCTCTGATTTGGCAAATGGTTTTAGGATTGAGTTGAACAGATACTTGTGAAATATATGTACGCAAGTAAGATGAGGAAAAAGGAAATGTGAGAAAGGATCTGTCAGGAACCATTTATCTTGATGATTTAGCATTTTATGGAGTTATATCTCGCCTGTATTTAGTTGTGATATCCTCTATGTGTAATACGTGATACTTCAGTAAGAAGCAGATCATCGTCTCTATTTTCAAGTAATTATTGTTATTATTCCATTAAGAAGGAGTGGTAGCTTGTTCCATTGATTCAATTTAGATTTTCTTCGAGTAGATTCCCTGAAAATCTATTGTATCTTTCTGCATAAATGAATTATCATTCCATTTTCTGCATTTAATTGTAGCCTAAGAAAGTTGTCCTCCATTTTCCCCCCCTCTCAAATCATGTTAAAAAATTCCCTTTGAGCTAGTTCTTCTTTGAATTGGATTGACACACATTTCTTTGTTATCATTTTGGATATAGTCAGTGTATCCCGATTCTTAACATTCCTGTCTGTTTGATTGTTTGTTGGGATATTGCCTGTTGTTGCTCATAAGTTTGTAATTTTTGCAGGTGTAACGAATAATGGTATTGCTCAGGAAGGGGAACATATGCTCAATCGAGATGTATGTCATGGTTATTCTTCTCAACTAATGGTTGAGCATGATCCTTTGCGATGTGTGATGGAAGTGTAATCTAATTGTTCTTTTTTTTTTTAATCTTGGTTACTACTTTTAGTGTGATATTAATATGTTTAATTGATGTAGATCACTAAGTATATGCATACCTCTGTTTCCCCATATTGTGAATACCATTACAGTGCTTCATGTTACGTATACATTGTGCATATATTTTAAATATATGTGTGCAGTACTGAGGTTCTACCTTTTATCACAGTAGAGGATTTACGTCAGTGTCTGTATCCCTTTATCCTTTTACACTTATCTCGTGGATGAACATCAGCTTACATATGTTATGTGATGTCAAATATGGTCATGTGTAGGTACTTGATTCAGTAAGTGGCGAAGTTGAAGTTGGATATTTTCGAATGCAAAATGACTTCTGTAGCATGGGGGAAGAGTATCTTCTAGGTGGGCATTTTTTTTGTTTTCAATTGTTCTGATTATCTTTACAGACCTCAAGTTTACATTATTACCTCCCCACCCCCATTCCCCCAAAAAAGGGTATACAGGTTTTGAATTTGCTGAAAGTATAACAAACCTGGATTATGGTTCAAGCGAATGCTTGCAGACTTCAGTTTCAGACAATCCAGTTCCATCATCTAGTGCCGGTATGGACACTCCTTGGAAAACAGATCTATTTAGAATAATGGAATTGCCGAACGATCAACTTAATGTCGATAGCTCCGACTTTGGTGAAATTCCTAGTCTTTGCCATGAGTCCGAAACACTGGCTGAGGAGAAGCCTCTGAAATCACCAATATCATGTACTTTACAGGATATTGGCAAGTTTCAGGATATTTCAAGCTGCTCTTTTCAAGATATATTATCTGACGGGAACGATACTAGCCTTTCCCCTTCAGTTGAGATGTTTTGCAATCCAAAGAGTGAGAAAAATGATGAATTTCGGGTGACGGGACAAAATGGTGAGGCCAACAATGCATTAGAAACAACGTCGACTCGAGCTAGCTGCAGTGGTGCTCTTCCTACGCAAAAGAGATCACGTAAGCCCACACAGAGGTACATTGATGAACTAGCAGATCCGATTTCAAGACATTCTAAAAGAAGGCGGGAGGTCTCTTCTTCAATTCTTAAGCATAAGTCTCCAGGAGTTAAGGATCATAAGAAGTGTCATATAAGATCTAGGGAAGTGATATTGCCTGCTGAAGAGTCTTCTGTCGTAGCTATTCAAGTGCCCTTCGGTTCTTTAGTGCATAAAGAATGCCCGAAAAGCCCTGCAGATGATATGGTAAGTTTAAGAGCAATATATCTTCTAATCATTACCTAATTATATGGTTTTGCTACAAACTGGTTGCTCTCCCTGTTCCTGTGTCCGTGCACTCACTTTTTCCTCTTTCTTCTATTTTCAATTTTCTTTTGGTGGTGCATTTTTCTTTTTTCTTTTTTTTTTTCCCTTTTTTCTCGGGATGGGGTGGGGTGGGGTGGGGTGGGTGGTGAGGAGGTGGGTGCATGGTTGAAACTTGTTCCTGAGTTCCAAATGCCTTTGTTTATTGTATGGCTTAATTGCAATTTTAGTCCTGTAACTCTTAGGGGTTGACAATCTTAGTCATGTAACTTTTTGATGTGGCAGTACAATTTTACCCTTTAGTCAAACTAGCAATTCCAATCATGTAACATTTGAAAGTCATTGGTATTTTGGGTATTTTTGTATGTTGGCTAAATGGCAAGGGTATTGTGGGGACAAATTAAATATTGAAAAACCCATTTGGGACCAAAATTGCACAAAGTCAGACTTGTAGGACAAAAAATGCACAAATTGGAACTTATCAAAATTGCAGAGAACCAAAATCTTATAGGATCAAAATTGCTACCTTTTACAGACCAAAATTGTTACCTAAAATATTTAGAGACCAAAATTGTTACCTAAAATATTTCCAGGACCAAAATTGTTAGCCCCTATAGTTACGAACCAATTTTGCAATTAAGCCTTTATTGTACTGTCTCGACATGGATTTGATATTTCAGTTTTCTGTCTTGACCTTTGCCGTCTTGAACTTCACATCTAAGTAATCTAGTCTAGTATCTGCTGTTACTGTTGCTTCTGAACTGTAATTGAAATATCTGATAATTTACACAATGGGAAGGGATTATTCCACGTGCAATCCTTCATTTCCCAGTGTGAAAGGAAAAGAAATCACAAGCAAGAAGAGAATGAAAAATCAATTAATTTCATTCTTTATTGTTTATAATATTCATCTTCATATTGTTTCAGGATTTGTTTGTGCAAATTTACAAATGTTAAATATTATGTTGCATTGATTCCAAAATAATGAAGGTTGGTACTTTATTTAAACAGGTGCGCTGTTCTGATAGAGGAAATCCCATCATTAAGTCGAAAGATAACCTTGTTACTCCAGAGAATCAAAAGAGAAGGGACGAATGTAACACAGCTGTTCGTCTAAAGAAAAGAGATGATAATATCGTGGCAGCAAGTCAGAAGAAAAGGGACGAGAATGGTACTGCAGCTCATTTAAAGAAACGGGATGACCGTCTCGTGGCCCCAAGTAAGAAAAAGATTGACTGTGTCCTTGCAGCGAGTCCAAAGAAAAAGGTTGACTGTCTGATACGTCAAGAGAAAATAGATGACTATCCCACTGCAGAGAGCCCTGAAGAAGTTAATGGTCGGAGGAAGCATCATAGGTTATGGACTATTGCAGAAGTTAAAAAATTAATCGACGGTGTCTCTGAATATGGTGTTGGAAGATGGAGTAGAATAAAGAAGCTTTTCTTTTCTGCATCTGCCCATCGTACATCCGTAGATCTCAAGGTGAACTCGTCTTCTTTTTGGTTATGCTCTGTGATGCACTTTTCGGTATTTTCATGTAGGCGGTCTGATGTTATCTGTTGCTCCTGATTTTACACAGGACAAATGGCGAAATCTCTTGAAAGCAAGTGGTTTACAGGGACAAGGCAATCGACAGGTTGCTTTCCATTATTTCTTACTAAGAGTATTTTCTATTAGTGGTAGTTACAAAATACTACTTTTGAGGTTTAGCCTAAGGGATAATTACAAAAACATCCCTGAGGTCTGGGCTAATTACAAAAAAATCCCGAGATGTTTCAAAATTACAAAAAGCCCCCTCAGGTTTGGTTTTGTCTTAAAATTAAGGGGGTAATTGTAATATTTTTACAAATATTAGTGGGGATTTTGAAATACTTTTTGCTTATGAATGAGGAAAATGTAAGAGAAATTAAACCTCAAGGGCTTTTTTGTAATTTTCAAAAACCTCTGGAGTTTGTGTAATTAGCCCGAACCTCAAGGGGGTATTTGTAATTATCCCTTAGCCTAATTACCCAGAAAAAAAAAGAAAACAGTTATCTTTCGAAATTACAAATGCCCATTGCCATATGTTTCTACTTCTTACAAATTGCACCTATTGAGGGGGCAATTTCTAAAACCTCGAAAGGGTATTTGTAAAATCTTAAGGGGGTATATGTAATTTTAAAATATAATTGAATTTTTCTGTAATTAGAGTAAATCTCAGGGTAGTTTTTGTGATTTTTTTTTCTTCTGAATATCAAAATCGATGCAGGGAGAGAAGAAACGCAATCTGGCGTGGCGTCCTCTGCCAAAGTCCATCCTGCGCCGTGTTTGTGAACTGGCTACCATGTATCCTTATCCCAAAGGTCGAAAACACAAGATTGCACATATTCACCATGATTCTCCAGATAGAAGTACGGATATTACATTGAATGACTATAGAAAAATCTTACGAAGTATTAATGAAAATTGATTCCTTCTGGTAGTACGGCTAGGCAATTTTTGTATGTTTAAAGCTTTCGCCCGTGTAATGCTGCATGTCTATCCTAAACAGTCTCAGGAGTGAGTTTTGAAAACCTTTTTAGTCTGATTTTGAACAGTATCATCATACTGAATGCATGGTGTTATGAATCTATTGGGCTTATGCTCTCAACTACAAAACAAGGCTACACACAAGACTAGGTATAATCTTGCGACTTGTAGCCAAAATTGTTGTTAGGGTAATTACAAAAACTATCCTAAGGTTTAGCCTAATTACAAATAACTCCAGCTATTTTTCAAATATGCCTTAAGGTGTTTATTTACCTAACAAGAGGGTGCAATTTGTAATATAGAACTAAATATCAAGAGGGTATTTGTAATTTTAAAAGATAATTGTTTTCTTCTTTTTTGTAATTAGTCTAAATTTCAGGGGTAATTTTTTAATTATCCCTTCTTGTTATTGTCACTGAAAATGGCAAGATTTGTCCTATTTCAAATGTCACTTTATTTTGTTTCTCGGTTTTATCCATGCTACTATACCTGGAAGAATACTCCACATGGAGAACTACTGTAGATTTATTGTGGATATATATAGATTTACACGTATTAGACGTGTATTGTATTTAAATCTATGGTAAATACTACACACCTGCTATATTCCTCCGGGAATAGCATCTACTTATATTTTGGGAGCACAATTGACAATTTAGCCGGATTAGTTACAAAAGCAAGTGCAGAAAAACAATGAAACAAAAAGGACAAAGGAAACAAAGGTTATTATACAGGAGTAACTTACAAAGGCGAGGGCCGAAAACTCAAAAATACACAAGCATCAAACGTTGTTAACTACGCATCACTTAAAAACTCATACATACAATTTATTGTCTAAGACACAAAACAAGAAGAGTAAAATAACTAATAAAGCATTGTCTACATACATAGGACTTGATTTTAACCACTTCCATTATTATTATTATTACCATTGTCATCTCCTCCTCCATTGGAACTGTCACCCCACTGATTATAGTACTGTCTTGGTATGTTATGATGGTTTTCTACTGTTCCATCTGGAATTCTCTCTTTATTTGTGTTTATATTCTCCGCAACACTTTCTTCTCCGACGTCGTTTCTTACACTGCTAAGTAGAGCTCTCCGAGGAGCTGCAAAGCATAGTGAAGTCATCAATGAGATGAAGACGAATGCTACCACTTTCATTTTCTTCGTACGTCCAGTCTGCATTTTAATTTATAAGACAACAAAAAAGAGAAAAAATTATACCACGTTAGCAGCAAATCCAATATCCAGGATAAGAAACTCATTATCATTTAGCTTATATTCCATAAATTATCATCTCCATCCTGTATGGATGTCACGTGTTCTATTCAATAATATATAAATCATCTTATACATGTGGCATCAAGATTTCAAAAATCGATAGGCGCTAATCGGGCGGAAGCCCGAAATTTCTTTTTATAGGAACAATACTATTTTTACTTTATTTTAGGGATAATTACAAATACTAAACCCGAGGTTTAGGTTAATTACAAAAAAACCCATAGATGTTTGAAAACTACAAAAACCCCTTAAGGTTTGATTCAAGGGTGATAATTGTAATGTTTTATAAAGGTAATGGGTATGTTTCAAATGTTAATGCCTATGAAGAGAGTAAAATGTTTAAATCTCAAGGGATGTTTTGTAATTTTCAAAAATATCTGGGTTTTTTTTTTTTGTAATTAACCCAAACCTCAGGGGTGATTTTTGTAATCATCCCTTTATTTTATTTTAATTTATTTTTGGTTGCCTAGGTAGATGCCTAGACTCCATTTTTGGCCGAGACGATTTTTCTACCGACTTGAACATAATCGTCTAGGCCAAAAGGCCGATTTTTACATTATTGCATGACATTCATTAATATATTAGTACTATATTAATCTAAACACGGCAGGAAATAAGAGATCTCATATAGTAATAGAATCAAAACATAAGCGAACGTAAGAGCATTAAAAAACGTACTTTTAGCATTCTTGATTCAGACAAACTTCTAAAACAACTAATTAAGAGCTTTTTGATTTCTAGTACCAAAGATTCATATATATGACTTCTTCAACTATACTCAAATGATAAAGGTGTATATTTTCATGATATAACATGCATGCATGAGCCTAATTAATACGAGCGTTTGAAATAAAAAGATGGTTTTGATATATAATTTCAGTTGACTCACCTGGTGTAAGCAGAAATAATCTGGTTTAATAACAAGGAATTTCACTTGGAGATATATATAATAGATTGCTCGGTACTGTAATTTGTTGGATTGTATTAAAATTTTATATGGGGTATCACCAATAACTAGACAAGGGTGAGTGGGTGAGCAATTATTTACCTTTTTGGTTATTTTTATAATATAGGAAAGTGAAATTTCTTTGTCCAAATTAGTTGCCTAAATAGGAAAATTCCACTTTGTAAGTGGGATTATTAATCACAAAGTCAACTTGAGAGTTTATGGATTTACTGTTTTGGGTGTTTTATGATATGAATGGTTTAATTGTAGTGGAAATCAGGATGTGTAGGAGGCTTTTTGAAGCACAATCCATAACATAATTGAATCCCTTTTTCATTTAAATATTTTAATTGCCCTTCAAAGATTAAATCAAATTGTAATGCATATGGTAAGAACTGAAAATTAGGTCATTCTTTCATCAGGGGTTGAAATCCACTAGTTAACCCCAATGGTTAGAGCTAGTTGTTAAAACGGGCGATAAGTATTTAGTGGCCGCCTCTTGCCAGCCCCCCATAATCCAAATTAAAAGAAAAATAAAAAGTTGTAGAAGAAAAAAACTAGTATAATTAATATTTTATATTTTTATCTCTTATAAAAGTGTATATAATATTTTGTTAAAATATTTATTTGTCATCCATTATCTTATTTAACTCATTAAAATTAATAATATGCAAAAAATTTCTTTTTTTTTTTTGGGTGGGCCCCGCCTAACCCGCGGGTTGGGTTGGGCACAGTATATTTCTGCCCGCCATGATGGCGCCGAAAACCAACTCGTTTTGACTTGTCTAGTTAGAGCGGCCAAAATGGCCTATAAGATGAATTCATTTTTGGAGCTAAAAGGACTAAAGCTTCTTTGTCTCGACTCAAACAACCCTAAGGGCTAAGCCCGATGATCTAACGGTCGACCGAATATCAATGTGTTGGACTTGGCTAGGCCATCGATGAAATTTCAGCTCGACCCGGTCGATAAGATTTTATGACTTCACTACTAATTGGGTTTGGCAATTGGCAGCTCTACTAGAAAAATGCCTCAAAATGATGATAGAAATATGACTAAATAGTCCCTGATATATGTTCAGTACTAGAGTATTGATTTTTGAATTTAAAGAAAAGAACCCTAAATTAAAACTTAAAATTTGGCCAAAAAAAAAAAAAAGGAATTATGAAAACACTATAATATCACGAGACTTCAATCATTTAATTTAAGTCTAATTTTCCTCGTCCAGTTGGTAAATAGCAAAATGTTAGGTGGATATGCAGTCATAAGAACTATATTTAGTCTTTGTGGGATTAAGTTTTAATATCTAAGATGTTATCTGATATACCAAAAAGGTAATTTTACCCTCCTACCCCTACTAAGTGACGTCAGGCTTGACCCCAGCTAGGGTCCACCTACTTTGTCAAACCCGACCCAAATCCATTGTGTTCATTGATTCTCTATCAATAAGGCTCTTCACATGATGCCACGTGGTTATACGATGACGTAGGATTCCCGAAAAAAAGCGGACCGAGTTCATATATTTAAACTATGAGAAAAACAATTTGGGGGCAATATAAAAAACACAACTATTTGAAGTTTTTTATCAAAGTTTGGGGGCAATTGTAAAAAATTTCATATTTTAGCTATAAAAAATAATTTAAAAAACTTTTGGGGGAAAAAAAATAATTTTGGAAAATTTTGGGGGCGCGGCCCAACCCCCCTTACTTCATTATCTCGAACATACATAATTACTACTATAAAATTCGGGCACAATTATCAAAAAAGTTAAGTTTTTACTCATCACTTTAATTATCCAGCTATCCTTACTTCATTATCGGGTCATCCACTCAAAGCATCAAAGGGAAGTCATCCGAACTTGAGCTTCCACCAAGGAGACTTTTGAACCCGAACTTGAGCCTAAGGAGACTTAGGTGTACTTTTTTACTTAGTTTAATCAGTTTGACTTGTGTACATTGTTTTACTTGATTAAATTATTATTATTCTTGGCTTAATGGTGGTAATCATTCTATAAAATGTCAATTTAAATCAGCATAATTCAATTAGTGTTTATCCACTTATAAACTTAACTTCCTAACCCACTAGCTATAATAACTCTTCAAAGTTTCATTTTCTTTTTTTGTTTTGGACCAAATGTCAATTAGAAATCAGCAACAGTCAGTTAGTGTTTATCCACGTTGTAAACTTAAGACCTGGGCTAACCCAGCAGCCACACTGATATTTTTTCTTTTTTTCATTTTTTTTTTGGCAAGCATAGTTTTATCAAATATTTATTTTATAAAAACTTAAGAGCACGAGGAAGTTCACAACAGTGGCTGTAGTTTTTGTGGTTTTGAGAATTTTTTCTTAGGTTTATATTTGTTTTTTAGGGTTTATTTTGTTTCTTGGGTTTATTTTTAATTGATTTGGGTTTTTAGGATTTTTAGTTTTTAGTTTTTTTAGGATTTATTTTTTATTTTTTGGTTTATTTTTGTTTTTCGAATTTTTCTTGTTCCAGCATTTTTGTTTCACACTGATATTATTTTTAAATTTATTTTTTTCTTTTCTTTGTCCTGCAAGCATAGTTTTATCAAATATTTATTTTATTAGTTTGTTGCTAGGAACATCAAAATGAAAAATTTGTGGAAAAAAAAAAAAAGGAAGAATTAGGCGATTTTCGCCATTTCATTGATTTCAAAATTCTTGGTAACTAGTCTTAATTTTGAATTTTGATGACAAAAAAAAAAAAAACATATTGCATAATATTCATATTCAATAAACTATGGAATCACGTCAAAATAAATACCGTGATCATAACTGAGCTATACCAAAACATGTTCATTAATATTACTTTTTCCCCCTTCAACTTATGCATATCCTTATACGTTTTGCTAAATAAATGTATCTTGGTGGTAATTCTTAAACAGTTTGAATTGAAAATTTTTCTCTTTAACGCGTAAAATTCTATCTTCTTTTTTCTTTTGGCACCCCAAAAGGTCGAAAATTTAATTTTAAAAAAAAATGTTGAAGATCCAAACGGCCAAAACGTCGTGGAATAAGAGGGTCAAAAAATTTAGTTGAAAGAAATTAAATAGGGCCAGGTGCCAGCTAATAAATATAATAATACTCTACAAAAACTGAAGAAATACACGTGATGCTTTAATTAATTCAGTATCAAATCAAATCAAATCATTGCCCCTTCCCCATTACAATATATATCCATTTCAATCATCAATAGATATTATTATACCTTCTCTCTCAACACATCCCAAAAGTTTTTTTTTTTTTTAAAAAAAAAAAGAATTGGCTTAATTAATTAATATGATTATTTTATTTAGAAGGAGAATAAAATCTTACTAATTATTAAAAATTTGATTTCGTACAACAATTATTTCGAACATAATTGATTGAAGATATATATGTGCAATAAAATAAAAGGAGTAATGGGCTTGTGGCCGGTTATCAGAGATGCACATAAGTGTTTTGAGGTGTCAACAACATGCATGTCTCCTAACCCTCGTGAGCCCAAATGGGGCCCAAATAGGGCCCACTTCTCATGTGCTCTTTATTCCATCCTATTAATAATGCCCAATCAAAACAACATGAAGCTTCCTTGTTCAAATCCATGGAAAAGTTTCCTTAATTAAGACACACCATTTTCCTCTTCCGTTTATGTTGGAGTGTCTTAAAATATCTTGCGTACGATTTTCTATTGTAAACCTTAGTATTATTAAAGGGTTTAATGTGTTATATATAATATATTCTTTATGTATAGAATTTTATATACTATGAACTATGGATACAATATAGTAAAAAAATTGCAATATCCAAAAAGGTCCATGCTTGTGGGTGCTTTTGCAATTACTATAAGTTTCCCTCAAACTTGAGATTTATAAGAATATGTTACTAGTTTCCCACAAAATAATACTAGTATTAGCTTTTGTAGTATTTCCATTAATTATGTTGGATTCTCACATTCATAAATGCATGATGAATTACGTAGTAGAACCAATCGCTTGTAAAAATCGGCTAGTGCTTTAGAAGCTAGGGGTACAAATGAGTCGAATCGAGCCAAAAAAATAGTATTGTTCGAGTTTGTTTGAATTTTAATCGAGCTTCAAATGTTTGAGCTTGGTTTGATTATAAATCGATCGAGCTCGAACGAGCTTTAGTTGAGCTGACCACGAATCAAGCCCGAATAGCTTTAATTGAATCGAGCTCGAGCCGAGCTTTACATCTTATCAGACGAAAAGATGTGTTCAAGATTGGATCATTATGCTAACGAACCGAGCTCAAACGATCTTTTAACGATCAATTTTGGATCGAATATCGAGTAGATTGGTTCGTTTTTTAGCCTTACTAGAAGCCTCTAGGCCGAGACGATTAAGTCCAAATTGGTGGAAAATCGTATATCCGAAAACCGGGCCTATGTGCATGTCTAGGCGGCTAAAGATAGATTAAAACAAAAAGATAAAGAAATAGTATTGTTCCTGGGCATCGGGTTGTACCGATGAGTGCTTTTTGATTTCTAACCTTAATTAGAACAAGTAATTCAAAATGATGCTAAATAGGCCAAGTGTTGGTATGTTGTAATAGTAACAATGTATCTTGTTGTAGTATATGGTTTCCACAGCTTTGAATGATACATGAACAATATAGTCCCTAGGGGATGAACCAGTTTGCTGGCTTCTCAATTATGTTTCTTTTGCACAGATGGATGATAGTTGATATATCACATCAATATTTACATACATACATACATACATTCTCATGGAAACCAAAAGAAAGAGCAAATACACATTACAGCTCAGATTTTGAGAGCTATCATCTTTTTTCATGTAGAATTTAATGAGAATGGCAAAAACTGAATGCATTTTTTCAACCATACAAAATATGCTTCCATTTTGTTTGCCAAAAATCGATGTGGGTTGTCTCCCAACTGGCCATCTTAATCCTCATTTTATGGTAACATGTATTACTGATATTCTAACAATCTAGTTTTTGAGTCCTACCAAATGAACAAACACCAAACGAAATAGAAGGAATAGAAACAGATTATGACCAAAAATCCACATTTTGGTTAACGAATAAGACAAAAATACATAAGGTTCTTATGAGACTACTAGTTAGATTAATGAGAACTCGTCCTAGAAGTAATGGAAAAATATTTTAGGGATTATTATTTTAAAAAAAATACAAAAGTTTCAAAATTATATAAATGGTTTGATTTTCTCTTACATGTTTAATTAATGATAATGTTGAAGAAATCGCTAGGCGCTAGTAGGATGACAACCCAGTGCCTACGAAAACGACGGGCTTCTTTTTGTTTTTTTTAATTTTTAATTTATTTTGGTCGCCTAGCCAACCTAGGCCAGATTTTGGTAAGCCGGCGCCTAGGTTTGATTTTTCGCCGAGAAGATTTTTCAGCGATCTGGACAAAATCGCCTCGGCCTAAGGGTTAGATTCTTATGACACCGGCTAACAACATCAAATATTTCACAATTACATCCCTTACTTTTTCTGAATATCACAAATAACCCAAACTTTTCTGTCTTAATTTTTTCAATTACATCCCTCGATTTTCCTAAATATTACAACGTGTCAGGTATTTGTAATATTTAGACAAGTCGAGCGATATAATTATAAAATATTGGACGACATCGGTAAATTCCACCAGTCAACTAATAGTGGGACAAAGTGCATAATGGAATCAAACCTCGAGGGAGTTTCTGTAATTTTGAAACTACTCTGGATTTCTTTGTAATTACCAAATCTCAGGATTTTTTTGTAATTACCCCTATATTTTAACTGGGCTGTTTGTTTTTTCTTTAATCCTAAGGTATCTTGTATTTGTTTTGTTGCTCATGCATAAATTCCTTCGTGCAATTATAAGCATGGTGACTTGGTCAGAAAGCAGAGATTAAAAGATTTGCAAAATTTGTCACATTTCTTGAGTGAGTCAGGGATAAAGTTATGTGCCTACATAAAGAATACCACAGTACGGCCAGTACTCCCTTCATGTACTCACCAAGAACAAGAAGATAACTTGCCCACTTATTAGGACAATTAGATAATCACAAATTTTTCCAATAATTAATTTAAAAAAATATATAAAAAATCATTAAACGCCAAATTATATCACAATCATGGCAATAGTCGGCTGATTTATGAACTTCAACTAAAGTCCATATTTATCCATTAATTACTGTTAACCCCATTTCTAGAACACCCCCACTCACCAACCCTTTAGTGTTGTCTTGGTCAAATTTAGCTTAAATAAAACATTGTTCTAAAAATCTCCGCCTAGCCCGATTAGTCTCTAAACTTAATGAACATAAACGAACAAGTACTAAGCCCTCCTTGTCCGCCTTGATTTATTCTTTTTCCGATTCCCGCTTAACCCCGCCTGTCTACCGAATATTACAATCTATTTACATTCGCTAGCGCCTAGCGCTTTTTTAGAACAGTGGTAAAATGTTCATTTGCATCTCCATCTTATAAAACAATCAGAATAAGGGACATATAGAAAGAGAAAAAAAAAAAAGATGCATTAATTTTTTACAATATCTCAAAGTAATGGTGATGAGAGTTATAAGTGGATATTGCACTTTGCCCAAGAAGCTTATCTCCCCCATCCCTCTTTTCATATCTTATCTATTCCTTTCTCAATTGGTGGGTCTAACTTTTAAAACTTCAAAAGATCACAGAGGAAAAAAAAATATTAGTCTAAAATCATGCAATGCATGTTCGTACGATTTCGTATGGAGATGTAAATACTAAATAATCAAGAGAAGAAAAGTACAGCAGAGCAACCTGCACTTATTAAAAAAATCACCCTCACACTTAACTTGCTTCTTAGCTACACACACTTATGTCAACCATTTAATGTTCCAACACATTGGCTCTTTTTTTTCCCACTCTTATATAAACCTTTCTTCACAGTTCAAACATCATCACTACCAAAAAACTTCCAATTACGCGCAATCATACACACAGGCACAAGACAGACGAGATAAGATGAATATCACGAACGGGAAATTTCTCAAAGCGTGCAAGAAAAAATGGAGGATTATGGGTCGAAGAGTCGAACCTTCTGTTGCGGCGTGTGACGCGTGCTGTAAATGGCCGTTGTGGCCGTCGCTGCAAGAAGACAAGATCGTCCCGAGCGACGTCCCGAAGGGTCATTTGGTAGTGTATGTAGGAGAATATCATAAGAGGTTTGTGATAAAGGTTACCTTACTGAAAAATCCACTCTTTCAGGCATTGCTGGATCAAGCTCGAGAAGTGTACGATTTCACTGCAGATTCGAGACTTTGTATACCCTGCGACGAGAATATGTTCCTTAGTGTGGTTCAGTGCGCCAAATCGCCGCCGGATCGACGGCTATGCATCTGCGTATGAAAATTCAGCTGCATTAAAAATCTTGTGATATGATATCATTCATTGTAATTTAACTCTGACAGAGTATTTCCATAACCTACTGTACACTATTTCAAGAGCAAAGTGTATATTCATTATTGTAATGTACTGAATAGCAGTTTTAATCGGAAAGTAATTGTCCAAGTGCGTCGAATATTTTACCTGGAGCTGGAGCACTCAAAGACTCGACTCGACTCGACTTTTTTGTATGAAGTGGTCGGCTCAACTTCAGCTCCCAGGTATATTCCACTGGGAGGTATCTACTGGTTAACATTCTTCCTCAATTTTGAGATTTGTTGAGCTCAGCTAAACATTTTCTAAGCTATATGACCTAATGCTACAAATTTATCGATTTCGAGCATATGGCACTTGCTCATTTAACTTACTCAGCAAAACTTGTAATCATTCCAGAGCACTTAGATTCATGATTCATGCACTACTTATTCAAACAGTCCAAAATGGCAGCTTTGAACTATCTGCATACATGTAAGATAGCTTTAATATAGCAACACTAATTTAAGGTGACAGAAGCAATGCAAAGCAACATAGTAGACATCCTAATACATTGCATAAAATGGCCAGAAATGAGAAGCCTGCACATTGTGATAAGGGCACCAAGGAAACTCTTTTATCGAAACCAGGCCTACAACTTTTAACCTTGTTAGAAGCTATTCAAAACTTCATAATTGCTAAACTAAGAAGAAGCCACTAGCTTTGGTGAAGTTGTGATTTTGCAACTGCATTTAAAACGCAGAGATTTCTGGTTTCGTTAGGACGGAATGAACGTGTTGTGTCCTTGTCCAAATATTGCTAAGAACCCCAGAAAACGGAGTTTACCATACCCCATAGTAAAAGGTATTCATAATAGAGTAACTGCATGTTATTAAAAAAAAAAAGCAGTTTTAGTTAATAATCCATGCAATCAGTTTTTTCTTTCTTTTTTTGACAAAAATTCAATAATTTTCTTTAAAAATTAAGCCTAGTTATGATGCTGACTCCAATCACAAAGGAAAAACAGCTCTGCAACTTCCAATCTTTCATATTGATTTGTTGCAATGAAGGCCAAATAAGATCCGTCACCCAGACGTTTAAATGTTGTAGCAGCAGTAGAAAAAGCAAAAAAAAGGACCATTAAATTGGAAATAAAGGAAACTGACAATCTGCAATTCTAACAGATGAGTAACATATTGGTACCTAAATATGTTAACTCAATGATAGCTTATTATTCTCATCAGGAGAAATGACAGTGGTACAGCGTATTGTTGTGACGAAAACCACACTTGGCATTACTCAGAAAATAAGCAACAGACGACTTCTTAGTAGCTTGATTCCAGTTTTTTGCAATATAGCTCATAAAGTTAGTAATTCAAATTCGTCAGACCCTATGTTGATTGTATATTTTTTTAACAAAATGTTTAGTCTTTTTCTTAATTCAAATTTTTGGCCTCAATCAAGTCTTTGGCAAAACAAGCTTCAAAACAAAATTTGAACTATTATAACAATAGAATAAACCCCATTGCAAAGAAATTTGATTCTGTACTTGGAGTAAGTAGCCTTCAACACAATGATAAACTCAAATAAAATATGTTTGTACCAACTATCATGCTGCTTTAAACTTCAAAATCATTTTTTCCAAAACGAACAAAAGTACACTTCAGAAATAGTAACAAAAATTATTCTCCCATGATTGCATAAGAATGTAATGATCACTACTTATGATGAAAAATCAGTGCAGCATCAATGCCCCAAAGAAAGAGAATTTTAGTGTGTTAACAGAAGCTAGTGACATGCTAAACTAGACATTAATGCTGCAACTTCATTTAGAGCAAAAAAACAATAACAAATAGTATATGCTTGTATGAACTACACTTAACAATCTTCAGCAAACAACAAACTAGACTTTATTGTCAGTTTTCAGTATCAATACCAAGAATATTACATTCTCGAAGGCCAAAAAAGCATAGGTTGCAAAGCTGTATACACATGATGAAATTGCACGGAGATTTACATCATTTCTTCATCATGAAGTACATACAACTGCATAAATGGTGACATCACCAAACAATGGCAGTGCTAATTCACATTTGTTTCAAATGAACAACAAAAGCACCAAAAAGGTTACCGCTATTCAGCGTTGCAACCAAGCCAGCTACCACACTCAAGTACGAGAACTCGAGGCTATCAACAGATATCTTTACCAATTCACATTATCACCTAGCAATATCAAGAAGACCTTCCAATTCTCTACGACCAAATGTCCTTCCAAGGGCAGTATCGTCCTTTTGCCTCGCTGCAAAGTAAAAAATCAGCCAAGCCACCATGAAATACACCTCCATCAATGACTGAAAAAACATTGTAAAAACCTCCCCAAACATCCTCTTCAACATCCACCTCCCCACAGACCCACAAATGATTGCTTCCAACCATCTTATCTCGAAAGCAGGGTAAAACAATGCTACCAATATGCGGCAACCTTCTTTAACAATCTCTCTGCCACCCCTCCTTGAGTCGACAATTGCAACCCAAGAATCAACAGCAAATATTAAACCTACAATCAAGTCACTCAAGAACCAGATCACAATGAAGCCTGCACTGTCCCATTCACGCCCTGTAACCCATGGTGCCAAATTGGCAAACGGCATAAACTTCATCCTCAAGAAAACTTTAAAAAACACATATTGATCTTCAATATCCCCAAAGAAATATATTCCCATCAGCTGCGCGAGGCATCCTCACAGCCCATTTCCCATCAAAATAAAACCTGAAAGCCTCCTGAGCCCGATATTCGATCCATCCCAAAAAGTGCAGAAAAAGGACCTGTAATTCCCGAGCAAATGGTCCACCACTTTTAGGAAAATAACCCCATTTGCCCAAGTATAAGTAACAATAAATGCAAACACAACATATGCATAGGCTGCGGACAAAACCCCCGCCAGAAAAAACAACGAAGTAGCATCTCGACGCCCCAATTCAAAACCCTTAATCAGAAAATCCAAATCCACGACTGTATTGCCATCATCCAAACTGCTTTCCACAAATTTGACTTCCTCCTCTTCCAGAAATGTAATATTCTTTTTGAATTCCGGTTTAAAACCGACAATCCCAGACTTCACGATACCAGGGAAAGAAATTCCGTTATCAACAACGGAATCGGAGAAGCCGTAATCAGGGTTGAAGTCAGACAGAATGATAAGTGTGGCATTGGGGAGGGGTCTTCTGGAGGAAGGGTGAAAGAGGGATCTATCAAAATCAGAACCCCCGGAGAAAAAATCATCGTCGAGAGTTCCAACGCGGGAGAGGTGGAGAAAGGCGCGGCGGCGGCGATGGCGGTGATGGTGGTGGTTGTGGAGACGGGAGGCGTCGGAGAAATCGATGCGGGAGAGGAGCGATTTCAAGGAAGGGTCGCGGTCGATGAGAGAAGAGAGGTAGTGAGAGGCACTGTGGACGTTGGAGCGGAAGGTGAGGACGAGAGTTGAGAGGAATAGGAAGGTGAGGAGGTGGGAGTAGAACAACGACGTCGTTTGTTTCAGGATTTGGGTGGTGGTGGTGGTGGCGTGGCGGATGATGGGCGGCGGAGGTGGAGGATTCTGGTGGTTCATGGCGGAGGAGAAAAATGTATGTGATTGGGGAAAATTGCAATGATTTGGGATTGGGGGGTTAGCGTGTGTTTCTTGGATCTTGGAAATGGAGAAGAAACTACTGTGAAAAAGAGGAAATTTGCACTAATTGTACCTGCACTTTTTTTTTTCTTCCCCTTTGGCTAAGCTAAACTAACATGAAATAAAGAACTTTTTTTGTTTTTTGACTGAAGAAAATGACAAGTGAAAACAAGATTAGAGATGTAGGCAATGTGCATGTGCTGAATATTGATAAGTCAATTTTGGTAAATAATTTTCTTAAGAAACAATGAAACTATTGTTTTAATCAAGAGAAACAAATTAATTACTTTTGGGGTTAGTAAATAAGAATATTATTAATTATTATGTAGAAATAATGATAATTATTGAATTGTACTCAAACTAGTAAATGATAGATAACTATAGACATAAAATTACCACAACCTTCTGAATCCGCTAAATAGTATCTCGCCCCCAGAGCATAGCTAACTCAAGTAAAGAATTTGAGTGATGTGATGTCATTTCGTTGGCAAGACCGCAGTAGAGTTTAAATCCACTTGGTAATAGGTTGGAAGATAATTTCGTGTATGGTGAATCGGTCTAAAATAACTCAGGACTCTGACATATTGAGATATATCATGTTGTTCACCTTATTTACAAAGCTCCACGACAGGGGCATGCTTTAGCTAAATTGTATCTCCATGAAATAAGGGGTAATCATTCTTCAATTAAATAACTCTTTTAAAAGAGGCTGCCAGGCTGCCAAAGGTTTGCTTGAGATAAATTCGTATGCAACGAAAACTAAAACAATTATCATCTTTTTGGGTAACAGCGTTATGCAGAAAAGAAAAAAGAAAAAAAAAACTAATTGCAACTCATATAAGTTTTGGAGTTATCTAAAGATGAAGATATCAGTCATTTACAAGAAGAATGAAATTGTTATTAATTAAGGTATGAATCAAGGATTGAAAAACAACCAATTTGATACTCAATTTGAAAGTAACTGGTAAAAATAACTGATAAAACCACATTCAAACTCAATTTATTAAATATAACAAAGTAAAGTGCAAGCTTAACAAAAATCAAAACTTGATTCTTTCAACTGATTTATAGACCATTACTTGCTACTTAGCATTCAGCAATCATCGCTAGAATAATAACATTGAACAACTTAAAACACCAGAAAAGTCAAACTCCATAATGTATTCCAAATTTGATGTCAATTTCTGAAACAGATCACATAAACATTGTAATTAAGATATCATTTAACCATCCAGACAAATGAACCATCTCAATATCATTTCCTGCGACATTATAATAATTAAGCAAAAATATGATATTGGGGAATCAAAATCTCTATGTAAACAAGAACTTAGAAATTGTGGTGGCGATGAATACAAATACTGGCAATAAGTTTCTCAACGATCAAAATTCAACCAAGGATAGAAAGATAGGGGAAATTAAACGGTGTCTTTCTTAAAAATCGGGTTTTTCTGGGTACGTGCAGCCGGACCTCTGGATAATGACATTAGCTGCATAACAACCTGCTCTTACACAATCTTCAATGGGTTTCTCTAGAACCAACTGAGACAAAAATCCACCAACAAATGCATCTCCTGCAAGAAAAGAAAAAAACGTTAACTTTCAAAATTTTTTTTAAATCAAGAGCTTCAAACTGAGAAAATGGCTTGCTAAAAAGAGGCGATGGGGGTAGCTTAACGGAAAGAAGTTTGATTAGAGAGCCATCAACATAGGTTAAAAGCTTCAAAAAGGAATTACCACACAAGTTAAATTATGATAAAACGGCCTCTTGTGCAAAGTTGCGATGTTTTATCTTTACTTTGGGAGTGTTTGCAATAGGGGTGTGCATGAGATAGGATGGTCTAGTTTGCAATCACTAAAAAGAAGTGTTTCTCATCTTTTGGCTGATAAAAATCACTTTTTAAAAATCACTTTTTAGTGTTTGCAAATGTCAAATTTTGCTTCTGATTCTGCTTCATTTACTCAAAATCTAAAAGCAGAAGATAACTACTTTAGATTTATGATTCTGCTTCTGGTTTGACTTTTACAAAACAAATAAGCACTCTTTTACAACTTTTTTCGCCAAACACGACTTCTAGTTCTCAACTTCTGATCTATTTGCAGACACTCAACTTCTCATCTATTTGCAAACACTAACAGCTTTTGATTCTCAACTATTTTTATTTTTGCTACAATAAATCAATTCCTAAAAGCAGGAGTTTTTGCAAACACTTTTATATGGTTGTTGATGTAGAAATCGATTTAAGTAAATAATATGCGACTTTCAGGAACTTAATTTCTTAAATACAACAAAAATAATTAAATCCACACACCTGCACCATTGGTATCAACAAGTTTCTCTTTTGGCAACAGAATTACGGGGAACAACTTCACCTTCCCATCCTCTGCAACCACAACCGGATCCGCACCCTGCGTAATAACAGTAATTCTTTTGTGCGTTCCAGATGCCTTTGGCAACTGGGAAATTTTTAAAGCTATTTCTTCAACATTTTCAGTCTGCTCAACCAAAAAAGCTACAGTTAAGTCCATAACAAATAAACAAAGAGGTAAATTGGTAAATCTGGTCAAGTCAAACCATTACCTCCCAGCCATGAACTTTGGAAAATGTTCTTGCTTCTGTTTCATTTCAAAGACATAGTCCATATACCTGAAACCGAATAGTAACAGGCCGTCAATCAATATGTCTACTTACCGATCATCTAGGTAACCAAAAGAATCAAGAAATCGGCCTTACGGGAATACTTTTTCTTGAACATCCTTGAAGAACTCACAGATAAATGGAGCAGAAAGGTTCATCATGAAAACCTACAGAAAAATTTAGGAGCACAAGCAGTCATTGGAGGTTTTTGTATAGTATCAACATATGCAATAAATAAACTGTCCAACTTCCAACCTTATTTTTAGCAGCTGCATGCTCTGCAACGAGCATGATAGACTCTGGCGAAACTGTGAGAAAAAATCCGGCAATATAGTAGTACTTGGCCTTTTCCACTGTCAAAAGAGGAATGAGTAAGTTTTATTGAATGCATAACATGGACCAAACACTACCAAATATGCAAAACTTACCCAATGCCCAATTTTCTGGTCTCTTCAAATGATCAGTTTTGTAGCAATTTGCTGCCGACAAATTGGCAACAAGTGATCTGCAATATATCGTTCGATCATACTTAGTCCAATAAAAGCATGCATAACAAAAGGACTATCCATAAACAAAAACTTCAACCAAAAGAAAAAACCAAGGTAGTTAAACCATAATTTTCACAAGGATTACAACAAAGATTTATTTGCTTCATGTTTCAAAAATACTTGCCCCAATAAACTCCCTATCATTGTCGTATAACACAGACCTCCCTTGCCAGTAGCATTAAGGATTCCCCAACATGTTTATAATTACAAAAAAATGGCAAAATCAGTAGAAAAGCAATAAAAAAAAAAAAAAAAAACTTAGCCTTTCTCTCAACAATATCAGGGGCTTATGAATATTTTTAGATAAAATGTAATTTATTCTCAACTATACCTACTCTCATGTGGTATGGTTCATGTGATGGGGCCAATTACAATTGAATACATAACATGAGGGAAATTATTAAACATGTGCCTGCATGCCTTTCCATATTTGCGTGTGGCAGGGATGGTGAGGAGGGTCTCTTGAGGACAAAGGAATGGTCACACTGAGTGGGGATGGTAGGCCAGGCAGTGCTTGTGCACAGAGGAAGTTAATAGAGGTTGGAGGTATTTAGTAATTAGTGGAGTGAAACGACACTCAACCAAGAAAAAATGAAAAAAAAAAAAAAGATTATATATATATATATAGATATGTAATATAATGTTACAAGTATAACTAGTAAACAACCTGTATTTTTCTCATTTTTCAAATAATTGCAACCAAGTTTACCTCTTGCCTTAGTTATTAACCCATCTTACATAATACTTCTCTCCTCAATAAATTGAGCATAAAGGAGAAGCTTTCTAAATAGACATGTACATGCATACATGTAGTGCCTCATTTATTTCTTATTATACTAGCACAAATACCCTTTCAACTGACATCTAGAAATTTACTCATTATATCTCTCATGTAAAATCCAATTTAGTAAATAAAAACATGCCAAAAAAGAAAGTAAGATCTTAAGCAGCCATTTAGGAGACTGACCTTTCGCCGCCAACCACACATACACCACAAGTACCAGTTGGTGATTCATCTTCATGGTAATGAACCTAATGCAACCATGAGAACAAGACAGTAAATATTACCATTATAGATTTATAGTTATGATCTTACTCATTGAGAATCTCGACTGATAAAAATATTAAGGGATAAAAGATAACACGAAAATTAGGTTGATGTTGTAACAAATATGTTTTACCAAGTAGAAGATATGTAAAAGATATACATACACACATATATGAAACTCATGCTGATTGTTCCTTTAATAAGCAAAATCAGGACTGTAGTTAAAAGGGCTAAAACAGAACACTTACTTTAACACCAGCTTGTTGTGCATTTTTCTTCATTTCCTCCCCATATTTGTCCTTTCCAATGGAACCCATGTAAGCAGTTGCACCAGGAATTTGAAGCATCCACTGAAGATCAAAGTTGAAAATAATTATTTGGTAAAAACAAGAAACTATTACTTCAGCGAGATTATCAAGCCAAAAACAAGAAAGGCAAGTACCTGGGCAACTCTGATTGAATTTTGAGTAGCACCTGCATTGCAATATCACACAAATACACTCATAAATGATGATACTGTGTATATGAGTCAAGTGTGACATCAAAACCAATAGGAAATTTTCTAGTCTTCATCAATGATCTATTACCTCCAGCAATGTATTCCACATTGTACTTAGATGCCATTTCATCATACCTGGGAAATATATTGATCGAGAATTATTTCATAGCTGATGATTGTTTAACACCAAACTTACGCATTCATCAGGACTCTACAAGTACTAGAAAGTCGACAGAATAACCATTCATTCGCATCACAAACACATCCCATAAATTTAATTACTGGGGAAACAGATTTGAAAGAACAACTCTCAAGTCTCAAGAATACAAGTAAAAATAATGGAATTACTTACATTGGCAAGTGCTTTTCCTCAGCCAGAATAGCATTGTTCAGCTTAATATCATATCTGTCGTGCAAAAGAAACCAAATCAGCTTCAACGCAGACCGAAAGATCCTCAGAACTACGCATACGAACTGAGATACACACAAACGAACCGAAAAACGCACCATTAACAAAACGACAGCAACAATTACATAAGCACATATGTAAACATAGCAATAAACAAGCTAAACTTTCAGCATTGCATACAGATCTGTGAAAATAAAATAATAACATACAAATCAATAATAGATACCAAAAAGTTTAGGTTGCAAACAGATACTAAAACACCAGATCTCAAGATGAAACACACGTGCAAATCAAAATGTAAACCAATGTGTGCGTGTGTGAACTAGCAGCCAATCCAGTTAATTACTTGTCTAAGAATTCTTGATCGACGACGGCCGAAATATCCAAAAGAGGATTTCCCATTCCCAGGAGAATTCCTTCGTAGTCCATTTCAACTTCTCGTAATGGAAGATAGATTGTCGTTAAATTATGGAACTGAGAGAGCGCTGAGAACGAACGATGGAGCGAGGAGCTGGTGTGCCGGGGTGGGTGAGTGAATATATAGGTGGAGGAGTATTGAAGAAGATGGGTGGGAAAACGAGGTGGAGATTATCTGCTACTCGGCTTATATTTGGTGTGCTGCAATGGTTGTACCAAGAGCTTAAAAAGAGGAGTTTTGGATTTTTAATGAAAAATTACTAAAAGAAAAATAAATAAATGAAAAATCTCATTCAAGTAATAGTATTTTATTATTTGTATTTTCATCATTTTTCTTTTGTATTTTTATATACTATAATTCATTAATTCGAGACGCAAACATGTGCAATTTGTACTCCATTCTTGTATCAAAAATTCAAAATGGTTCGTTTAGAAATATACTTCCTCCGTCCCACTAAGATAGACAATGAGTATAATTCACACAGATTAAAAGAAAATATAATAAATGTAATAGGGATTACAATCTTTTTCTATATTCTTCCTATTTTATCCTTACATTAAATGAGCCCATATATTGAAAAGAATGAAATTCGTTAAAAACAAAGTGAATTAAATAGGGTATTTTAGTCTATCGTAGTGCAATTAATACTCTCAATAAGGAAATAAGTCTATAATTTGGGTCGGACAAAAAGAAAAGGTGGTGTATCTCATTAGGACGGAGGGTCTACTAATTTGTAGGGGGGGTTTTTCTTCTCTAAACATTCATAACCAATACAATCTTTTTTGATAATTTTGAAAATGAATACTTTCTCTTCAAAAGCAACAATTAAATCACCACGTAGAAAACTAATATTATTTGCATTGATCAATTTGGGCCAGTTGGTGAAAAAAAAAAAAATGATTCTAACAAAAAAGGGCCCAGTGATTTTCTTGAAAAGTTGTCTATTTTCTTATTAAAAGGGAAATGATTGGAAATAGCCTAATTTTAAACCACATATACACAAATGGCCTTACTTATTCAAAAATTTCAAAAATGGCCTTCTTATTTGATAAAACCCCAAAATACCCCTTATATTGAATTAAAGGTAAACTAATGGTTTTTAAAGGTTTTAGGGGTAGTAAAATGGTATCGAGAGCTGGTTTATTAAAAACTTTTAAGTTAAATTTATTATATTTATGTAATTAACAATTTGGTGAGGAGAAATTACTCCGAGATTATGGATCCTGACCGATGTCCGAGATGTACCCTTACAGAGATATCGTCAAATTTTGACGATGTATGCACAAGAACACCTTGACCACTGTTTCATATCGGGAATACCAACATGAAGAAAAAAAAAGTGCGAGCCGACGACGGAAACCTTAAGCAATGCAAAAAGGCGAAAGGTAATATTATAAAGCGCTTCGATGCTTAACTGCACTTATATGTTCACTTGATGAACCTCCAAGAAACGGTTCATGAAAGTTCCCATCGAACAATGATTCCCGATGGAGTACTGAGTGGAACGAGATACTTCCAGATAAATCTAAGATCTCCAAGATCTTAGAGAAATCCGTAAGACGGTGCGAATATGGCAATCGCCATATTCATCTACTAAAGACAAGTTCATCGATCCAAACTGGATGGAGACGATGGTGAAATATCGTAAGAAACCTCAACTCCTTCATGATATTCGAAACGAGTCGAACCCTGGAGGATGGCCGAGTTCATCCTATGAAGAAAACGTATTGATTTTGGGGCGGTACCACTATTTACACCAAAAAGGAAACCCATCGGGTTATACGAAATGATGACAGATGAGAAAAGCTCATTGCTTCTAATCAAAGGAAAATCCATCAAAAATTAAAAAGATGGATATTGAAAAGATGAATCTTAAAGATCTACACGACTGCGCAGAATCCTTCGCAGGATTAGGTATTGTAGATTTAAAGATGAACGCAGCGGTGAGAATCGCTTTGGTTACCTATGACCCACAAGTGACCAATTCCACCACCGCCACCGCTTAATCCTAACGTCGAAGAAAGACGGGTTCGCATCATGAAGCTCGGGGCGAGAGGATGCCACATGCTTTGGAGATTTCACGACCGGGAGTGATCCACTTTCGTGAACATGAGGTCGAAACCCTCTTGCAGAAACTGCACAACCTACCGGAAGGCCGAATGTTTATCGACGCCTTATGGGAGATCGCACTCGACCCAATACATCCGTATGGGTTGATGTTAAACCGACATCCTGCATTTTAAAAACAGAGAAGTTCTCATTGATGAATGGGCTTCGGCTATGAGAATTTCAAAGGAACCCTCGATCTTACAAAGGATTCATTCATTTTACTCCAAATGAGTCTCGAAGGATCGGTGAAGATTGCCTCGATATGACCGATGCTAGTACAAAAGTTCGGTCACATCGGGGAATCACTTAAAGGAATTGTCGATGGTATGGCAAAACTATTCAAAATCCAATTCATCGGCACGGGTTATTTCGAGGATTAGAGGATGAAAAAAAAAAAATATAAACAAGCCCTCTATAGCCTTCTGAGTTACTGGATATTTGTCATATTGACGAATATATCAAGTTGTTCACCGAATACGGTGGAAATCCAAGATTGAGGAAAAAGAAGTCACATGCCTATTCTTCTTTGCAAGATTCCGAGTCCCCGGAGAGAAATGCTTATCGGGAATACAAGGGTGGAGTCAAGTAGAAACGTGGGCGTAAAAATGTCTTTCCTAAAGGCCAAGTTATCTCAATGGTGCTATCAAGCGGCTCTACACAGAATTACAAGAAATTAAGAGGAATTAACAAAGCGATTCCTCTATGTTGCGTGGATAATGATATCCCAACAATTGTGGGAGGTCAACCAAGCGCACAAGAAGAAGAAGGAGTGAAGCCATCCATACCGCCGGGAAGCAACAAAAAAAGTTAAGCGGGTCTTCATGGAGACCTAGAAGGTTTTGGTCAAAACAAAAGCCCGGTTACAAAACGGGACAGACCAAAGACTGCGGGAGTAGAGCCTCATCATCGGGTTCTAATCAGCAAGTACCAAAGCAGAATCCGGAAGACGAACTTTCAAAGCGTGCTCACACTAGAGCAAATGAAAGTTTCAAAGATCGTAATTGCTTTGGACATGCGGAGAGCAAGAGGACATATCTCAACCGATTGTCCGTAAAAACCGTAAACGAGGAGTCGATACAGTTCGAGGCTACACCGTAAATCGAAGAAGTCAGCTTATTATCAAGATCTTATACATGTGTATCAATTTGAGGATATTCCCTCGGATGAAAGCATCTATGAAGAAGAGATCTATTCGATGATGGAAGTGAATACAGATTGAATCGTGAGTGAAGAAGAAATTCTTCAACAAACGGTAAGGGAGGATATGTCGGGATTCCTCTCTCACACTACTGGTGTCTCATAAGACTCTTATGAGAATTATGAAGGAAGATCCAAAGCTTCAAATCTATGACGGATTTACAATTGGAGCGATGGAAAAGGCTTTGGATAAGATTGGTTTTCGTAATAGAAAACACCAAATTATCCACGGGGTAACAACCGGAGAATTGCCATTCGATGGAGTTTACCAGAATCGATCGAGATGCGGTTGGTCCCTATTAGAGAAATCCGAGGAGATCAAAAGCGAGTTAAAAGAGAAGTTGCAAATACACTCTCATGGATTCATATTGGAGCCATAAGAGTCGTTATTAAAGCAACATTCAAAAAAGGGATAGATTCGCCACTCAATCAACTATCTTTGATAAGCGAATCTCAAATCTCAAGGATTCATGCCTTGGAGCGATTCTGAGAAATTTGTATCTTTGAAATTGGCATTTAATATCTATCCCATAATTGCATACAATGCTGGGAGATCGAGACTTCCAAGAGAGTCCTAACCCTTCATCAAGATTTCAAAAGAGATGATTTGATGAAAGAAGGAATCGACCTACTCGATCACATACAAGATTTCTATGCTCTCTCGAATACCCATCATTCCGAAGTATTCTTGAGAAAGGAATTTATTGAAGTCCCAAGAATCTTTGAGGACTTTGCCAGGGTGGTTTTACCAGAAATTATTGAATCTCCAACTATAAAGGAGATTGATATGAAAATACAAGATCAACCAGTCTTCAACAAAAGTCGAAGTCTCAGAGTTGAGCGAAGGATGTCTTTCCAACGGGACAGAATGACGAGTAGCGATCGTTGGGAAGAAAAGAGACCAAGTACAGCTCGATTCGGCGTATCCCGATGTTTTCAAAACAACAGAGAGAGCTGAAATGTCCGAATGATGGCGAGAAGTTGAAGTAATATTTGACATCACTCAAAAGGATAACATTTTTCCTTGTGATGTTCTATATTATCTCTAACAACCAATCGTTGGAAGGTATCGAGGAAGCCTCAAGATAGGAGAAATTGAGCTTACTATCACAGAGTTGCGGGAAAAAAATCCCGAGCAATTAACACCGGGAATTGAATTTCTCGAGGATCATAAACCTTGGGAAAGATTACAAGACGGAATGGAGTTCACAGTGGCTAATAAAAAGATATAGAATCGAGATGACCACTAGTCCATTCTCCATATACATTTCTATTGGAATGTTATATGTTGAATACAAGGCCGAGTATTTCGCCGCCTATATTGATTCAGGTGCCGGAATATGTACTGCAAAGCCGGATGTCTTTCCCAAAGACATTGGAGAGGATTTGCCAGCTATTGCAGGAAGAGACTTCTCTAAAAGGATTCTTATCCTTAATCGAGGAATTAAACAAGCCGAAATTATGATCGGAGGCGCGGGTGGTACCCCATGGTACAAAGTAAAGACGCCACCAATCTATTTCCATGATACAGTGCGGATATTTTGCTAGAAACAATTTCCTACAAACATTCAAGCGATTCACACAAGAAAATGAGACAAGAAGACTTATTTTCACAACCTTATGTGATCATAAGATTATTGTCCAGAGACTACGGGAAGCATTTTACAGAAAAATGCCTATTATTTTTCGCAGCAAGCGTGGTGATGAAGCCAAACTTTGCAATCCAAAAATGGCGGATCGAAGAAAATTTGGTGAAGCATTATTATCCTATAGAAAATTTGGTTCGATTCAAAAGGATCAAAAAATATGGGATAACAACTTGTATTCATTCAGAGTACAATGTGAAGAACGAGTTACTCCAGAAGTCATTGCTGAATTATGGATGAGTCTTATGGAGAATCCACAGAGTGATGTGACCATTGAGGAACAAATAACACTCGAGGATATCAAGAAGAAGATCCAAAAGAATTATAATGAAGATCCTTTGGCATGGTGGGACAAGAACGAGCTCAAAGCATCCTTGAAGGTTAAGCCAGGAAAGGAGTACGAGTTCGTAAGATTTAAACCAATCCTTATGAACCAGGAAGATCGTGAGGATATGCAGAAAATACTTAAGGAACATCTTGACCTTAAGTTAATTTCACCAGGAGTTTCTCCATACAGCAGTCCAGGGTTCTTAGTCAGAAACCATGGAGAAATCAAAAGAGGAAAGCCAAGACTTGTTATTAATTACAAGGGAATTAATAACATTTTGGAGTTCGACGGATACTATATCCCAAGCAGAGAACATCTGGTTAATTGTATTAAAGGTGCCAAGATATTCTCAAAGTTCGATTGCAAGTCTGGATTTTACCAGATTAAGATGGATGAAGAAAGCAAGAAGTTCACAACTTTCTCTACACCACAAGGACACTATATTTGGAACGTGATGCCTATGGGATTGGCTAACGCACCCCAGATATATCAAAGGAAGATGGATAATCTCTTCAAAGATTATTTCAGTTTCATGTTCGTGTATATCGATGACATTCTAATCGCATCAAAGAACATGAAGGAGCATCTCAAACATTTGGAAATATTCTCAGATGTTTGTCACAAGGAAGGATTAGTGCTTTGAGAAAAGAAGGCAGTGATTGCAACAAGACAGATTGAATTCCTAGGAATTGAGATCGACGAATCTGGAATAATCCTACAAAGTCATATTGTAGAAAAGATACAGGGATTTCCAGATACATTGAAAGACAAGAAGCAGCTTCAGAGTTTTCTTGGAGTTGTCAATTTTGCTGGAATGTTCATAAACAATCTAGCACATTACAGGAAGGTGTTTAGCCCATTGCTTAAAAAAGATGCAGTATTCAAATGGGAGAATGAACATCAAGAAGGAATCAAGCAACTTAAGGAAGTTTGCAAAAATCTTCCGAAACTTGCAATTCCACAGGATGAAGATGAACTGGTTCTTTATACAGATGCCAGTGATTATTGGTGGGCAGCGGTACTTACAAAAGCTACACCAAATGGAGAAGTGCCATGCAGATACTGCAGTGGTTTATTCACACCCAGTGAATCGACTCGGTGGCATATCAACGAGAAAGAATTCTTTGCAGTCAGAAAGGCTTTTAAAAAATGGCCTTTATTTTTACTGGCTAAAAAGTTTATCTTAAAAATTGATAATTCAAGTGTTAAAGCTTTTCTGAAAAACAAAATTGAATCAAAACCAGAAAAAACTAGAATACTTAGATGGCAGGCTGAATGCCAATATTATGATTATGATATTGTCATTATAAAATCTCATGAAAATATTCTTGCAGATTTTCTAACAAGAGATGGAGGGAATTGAAGCTGATTCCATCCTCACTGCATCAAGACATCTTGGAGACCACCGGAAATGCTATTCCGAGAATTTGATACCCTGGTCATCAATGCTTTGATTTGGCGGAAATTACAAAGGAATGATTGGGACAAAGTAACCGATCGTATACGAGCATGTGTCCGGTCTCACTCTCAGTTGAGAACGGCATTTCAAGGGCCACTCCTCCGGGCCGTTAATAAGCAAACGGAGCGTTTAGAGCGCAGGGCTCCCCAACTTGTAGCAGAGGATTACAGTACCTCTAGCACAAGTCCTAAGCTGGCAGAAATGTTGGCCCAAGGAAAAACTGATACTCCGGAGTCAAATCCCGAGTTATCACATCAACCCAAAGACGTCCGGGGTAAAGGGCGAAGAGATCAATCTTAGGCCTATGATGGGCACTTCTAAGGTTGATATTAACGAGATTAAAATTTCTTCTTCTTGGCGAATACCAGGCAAATTGGGAGAAACTAATTACCAGGCATGGAATATCTCCGGAAAAACAAAGATTGATGTTTCTGAAAATATCCAAGGGTTTGGATGCTACCAAATTCGGCCCTCAAGAAGTAAAGAGGTGGTACGAGTTTGGGGCTTTGGCCTCGTCTATACTACTTCACCAGGATTCCCTGAGATCACAAAATTACCGAAGTGGATCCAGGAAGTCGCATTTACTGAGTCTTTGGTCCAACAATGACAACCTAAGACGAGGGGATACATTGAGTCAGTATTTCATAAGTGCAAAGACCGAGCCCGTCGGAAAAGGTGGACATGAAGCCTTCCATTACATTAGGCCAAGACCGGATGAAAGAGCGCCGGAAATATCAAGGAGGCAAGTTCGGAAAAGAAGTATAATTGGCCATGACCTTCATCAAGATCGATCACTACAAGAAGGGCATGGGGATTGTGGGTCTGTCTCTCACGAGAGATGGACAAAGTCAAGTTTCCGCTCAAGTTCTACCAGAATTCGGTGAACGGGTCATTCATGTTGAATACCATGACAGAAAAACTACAAGGTTCGCAGAAGATCTGCTTGAAAAGAAAAGAAATCTTCTATGGGAAAATAAGTTGCCGGGGAGTAAAGAAACTCACGGAAATATTGTAACATGGCTCATATCGGCCATTGGGAACTTCGGTCTGTCCCCGAATGTCAAAACCAGAAGAACCGAATTTGGCAAAGGATTCCAGCCAAAAGTCGATCGGAGAAGACCCTACGACGGAGAAGAAAAGTCACGAAGTATCCAAAGTTTCGGGGACCACCAAAAAAGTAGATTCCCCAACAAAGCTAGTGGAGACATGTGACTCCAGACAGGTAACAACCCACTTAGAAAAAAGACGAAAAGTGGGTCCATGAAAGATGTCGTCCAACGTATTACGAGACAAAGGACGAGTCAGCAAGATTTGGAAGTTTGCATAAAGAACTTCGGATACCAGACAAGATGGGGGCCAGTCCATGTGAAGAAAGGGAAAGGCCAACTAATTGCTGCAAGTGGAAGCAAGCAATAATTCAAGAGTTTGATGTAAGCAGTGACGTCTTACATTCCAACAAGAGTTGAAGTCCGAAATTGAAATCCGGACTTACATCTATTTAAACCAGAGTTTGAAGGAGGCTAAGGACATCGAAAATTCTCTTAAGTCTTCTACAATAAAATTTCTGTAATATTGAGTGTTTAGAATATCAGAGTGTTTTCAGTTTTAGAGTTTAGTTTTTTAATTTTATGTACAAGAGTGTGATAGCCTTTATGAGAGGCTAAACAGGTTTTCTCCTCCCAAAAGGAGATTACTTATGTAATAAATTTTCTTTAAGTTCTTAATAAAATAAAGGTTGTTTGTTCAACATGTGTTCATAATGTACTATTGATTCATCCCTTTGAAGAATTACTTTTACGCCTTGGAGTAGGAAACGAACCAAGGCTGTGCTGAGCGGTTTCTGAAGGAGTCGGATAACTTGCAGATCATCTTCCCTGAGGGTGAGGTTGAACAGTGAGGAGCTGTTTGTCAAACGATCTGGGGGCAGTAATTTTCCGACTGGTGGCGTTGCGAACCACTTAACCCGGTGTTGTTTTGGTCAAAAGAGGTATGAATTTTAAGGGATTTATTAATTTTACGGAAGCATGTTGGGCCTGATATGGTCGTAATGGACTATTTCCATTTTCACCTGTAAACCTTGGTTTGGAACTGATAACATAGAATCGAACATCTTTTAAAATTCTATGACCTGTTAAGTTTATCGGCTGGAAACCTGACATGATCTTTTAAAACCTCCGTATGGAGACTGGATCTAAGTAGGTGTAACAATGCCACGAATGAAACAGGAAATAGAAACTGAAAAGTGTTCGTATTCTGTGAAATCTGGTACGAATTAATCATATTTCCTTATTATGTTATAAAGGGTATAATGGGAACTTCAGTGCATATTTGAATCCTTTTAATAAGGATGACCATAGTTGTAAATCAAACTTGAAATAAGGCCGTTTCTGAACATACCCCTATTAAAAGTTGTCTAAGTTCGTGATGGGGCACAATATTTTCTTGAAAATTGATTATCTTACTAAAAAAATATTCCCAACAAATTAATCCAACAACAAAGAAAGCCTAACTTAAAAAAAAACATTAATTAAATTCTAACAATATAATTTCGACAATATCACTAATGGACATTTACAGGCAGAAGACGTCGAATTTTAACATATGCCCCACAATTAAGCTAGACAAATGTTAGCAAAAGTTACCTTACTACATTTAGTTACAACTTCCAAAAACATAAGCTTTCTATCAGTTCTTTACAAGGGAAGTAGTTACCCTGCTTTAAGTACAAAAATTATGTACCTGAAACAAAATTGCTCGACTTGTTTATCAATATTCTCATAAGGGCAACCCAGCAAGAGACGACAATGCGCAAAAGGACAGTCCTGTAGATTGTAGAGTCTGTACATTAGATGTCACCGGCCGAAGGCTTATAGGCGAAAAAATTCCGGGGCCAGGAGAAGACAGTTTGGTTGCTGCAATAGGCAGAGGATGCCTCATATGCCTAAGGTGTGGGGCCGGAGCCCTTACGCCAATATTTGTTGGACGACTTCCCGAGAAAGTGAAGGGTAGAATAGACATTTCCTTTATTGGACTAATCGGACGACCCACTGGAGCTTGAGGAAGTTGCACTAATGAGGTTGCTAAAGGTTGATCACCTCTAGCAGCCACTGATGCCTGGTTAATTATATTGAAAGATTGGCGGATTGGCGGACATCTAGCCATGTCAGATGAAGTCACTGTGCTCGATCCAGGCCACTGAGAAATTAGCCGAGATATCTCCTCCATCGAACAGTATGTAGTCACTGTCAAAAAGAGAGAAACTATCAAAAGGTGATTTTTTTTTTCGGGTAAGGTTATCAAAAGTTTTAACTTGACAAGCAAGAAAAGCGTTACGTTAACTTATGTATTATGTGTACTCAGGATTCTTAAGTTGCCCACACACGGTCTTCATAAATATAAACATGTTTTTTTTCACATTTTGCAGAAAATAAAATGCAAGCTACATAAATTGAATCTTTGCGCGACACGGTTACACAAACCATGTGAGAGAGCTGTATTTTCTGGATTATCCATCTGCATCATTGCCTCAGCTAATGATTTATTGACATAAATTTTGTTGTATCTGCCCTCAAGAACTCCTTTCTCTTCCACTAAAGTCGTCTCAGCATTCTGAAGCAGCATATCATATTTTTTACGTATCTGATCAATCTCCTCCTCGCACGACAGTTTTATTTGCAATTTCTACAGGTTTGTTATATCATGAGAGGTAAAGAAACTAATATCAATGGAAGAAATGGCTGATAGAAAAAAATACAGAAAAACAAACCTTTTCTTCATGCAACTTTAAAAGATCCGTTTTCTGTTTTTGCAGTTTTTCCAACTCCATATGGAGTGCTGCACAAACAGAACTTAGTGCCTCAGAACGAGTTACTTGAGAGGCTTCATGATGAGAGTGATCGTGTTCGTTATGAGGAAGCTGTGGAAGTGGAGCAGTGGGAGACCAGTCAAAAAACTTATTTTTGGAATTAAATGAATCGTAAAGGTCATCAACTAATGAGAGAGCTCTAGCAAAACATATATACATGGACTGATAGATTTCGCCAAATTAGAAACATTGAGGATAAGTAACATTTTTGCACACATAATTGACAGCATTATCAAAGACATCAGGGTGAGAAACTGAAGAAGGGGCACTTTCTTGGGATTGAACATTTTGGAAGGATGTTTTACAATTCACTATCACCACAACCACAGATCGTAGTGCAATCCTGTGGATTGAGATACATTGATATATAGCAGCAAACTCATCAAACACAGATACCAAAAGGAATAGCTGTAAGCCATGATGAAATCTTATCCTTCATCATAGACATTTAAATAGATCATCAAATCAATACCTAGGCTAATGCGATCGCGATGGATTTTCAAAGAAGCATATGGACTAATAATGAAAAATGGAATGCCAGACTTCAATATAAGCTTGCGTTTTTGTCATGCAATTATCTAGTGTGAGGTTGGTAGGAACTATCAACATGGAAAATATATCATTCAACAAAACACACTTTACCAGAGAATGGGGTTTGGCTGAGGATGTGTTACCCATCATTGGTGTCTGCTGCTTTTCCGGAACTGCTGCTTCACTTTGTGGGTCGACCCGTGCGGTTACATTTCCCCTTCTGTTAGATTCTACTGAGATATATTCTCCCAAGGAAATAGCCAAAGATAAGAACATGGGAAAAAACAATTAAAAGTAAGAATATCTACAAAGATGTATACCACATTAGTAAATCAAATTTCATCACCCATTTCCAACATATTAGAAATTTTAAGTAATAAAAATGGAGCCCCTTTTTCATAAAGCATCAAGTATTGGAAAAACCTGAAAGCTTTCTTTCTTTATCTCGACGTGGATGTCTATTTCTAGTCCTTCTTCTCCTAATTGCACGAATTTGATAAACACTATTTGTAGCCTCTGCTGTCCTGCATTTCTTGGAGCCTGTATCTGGCACACCAGATGCCTCAAACAAATCCTCAAAACGTTGGACACTTTTTCTAATCCTCGGTGATTGACTAGGAAAATACTTCCACCTCGGGTTCCTCCCTTCAAGTAGTTTCATCCAGAAAACATGGGGTTCTTTGACTATCATCTCCTCAAATAATGCAAAACTGTCCATTAGACGATGTTCCACTTCGCCAAGTAAAGAGATATCTTGGGGGTAAATACCCCCAATCTGTTTGACTTCCACAATAACTGAATTGTTCCTACAGATATTGCTCTGCTCATTATTAGGCATTAAGTTTGACAGCTCAAGAAACACATCTTCCGAAGAGTCCTCACAAGAAATAACCGAATTTCTATCGGGAGTACTCAAGTCATGGAACTCTTCAAGCTTTTCAAATAAGTAGGAGGCACCCCAAGTTAGCAGCTGATGACATGTACTTTGCTTTATGTTTATTATAATGCCTTCTGGACTAAGGCCTTGTTTGGCAAGGATTAGTAGTTTTTCTTCCACGGTGAAAGACGAATACAAGCGGAATACCTTCACCTGCTCAAACTGGGAATCCAGGTTGATCTTTTGCAGAGCCCTCAAGTCATTCATTGGGTTCCAATCACTGTTGAAGAAAATAACGGTGTCTATAGATGTAAGTGTAATGCTTGGAACACAAGCACGGGTTTCCATCAAACAGACAAATTTCCCACTCCCTTTATCGTTAAAAGTGCTCAGGGCTTCTCGCCTTTTGGAGCGAGGTATCCCTCCACCAATGCGTACAAAAGAATCTGTGCCAAACTTTTCATGAATAATGTCATCCAAAATATCTCCAGTAGAGATCGGTCCAGAGCCTCCAAGCGACTGTTTAGTCGTTACAAATTTAGAAACAGAGAAGTATTCACATATGTTAAATCCATAACAAATCTATAATTATAAAGGTCTATATTAAACATACAAGTAAGCATCACGAAACAGAGGACAATATAGTCTAGCTTCTCAATTCTATAGTCCACAACGGAAAGCATAAGCGGCCAGGGGAAAACAAAAACAACATAATCATTTTGAGGAGGTTTAGAACCAGGATAAGATAGGCATTTGCATGCATGTACATGAATATCATATTTACATGTTAGATTGTAAGTAAAGTTTTCATAACAGTCAAAAGATACAATGAAGATTAGAATAATATATTAATCTAACTACCTGATAAAGGATGAGTACTCGTAATCCTCGTTCTCTAATCTCCAGAAGTATCTTATGAAGAAGAAGCAATTTGCTACTCAATTTAATTTCTGCATCCAACTGTTCAGGCTTCAAGGATGTGCGCAAAGACCGTCCACAAGATAAGGATGATCACAACACTGAGAGAAATTTTTATTTAGCACAAGACAGAAATAAATTGAAACAAAACAAACCAAAATGCGTAAACAACATTTGAAAAGAGAAATCAGGAAATGAGCACCAATAGATGAAAAGCCAGTGATTATTCAGCAGGTTTAAAACTGCAGAAAATGGAAATTCAACTTTCTGAGGCAAGGCAAACCTTTCTGGTCGAGACAAGTATGTCATTGAGGATATCCGTTGAATCGTGCTTTAAACTAGTGCGTAATACGTTTGCATTTGAAAACAGAGTGCCACAATACTGCTCTGTTTGCATGTTGGAGAGCCTGACAGGAACCCAGTACTCAATAAAATTAGTTTTGGTAGACTTGCAGACATATTCACCACAATGTGCAAATTCTTTTGATATATCCATGTTGTGTTGACTCTCCGAGACGTGGCTCTTTCTTTTCTGAAAGTTCATCACATTCAAGTGTTTGTCAATATAACCATGCATAAAACAATGTTGGAGATAAGGATTTAAGATTTTAATAAGGTAAGGCCACAGGCAAACACATGCTATTCTCCCTCATTTATGTATCAATCAATATAGTAACATTTGGAATGGAGATGAAAATTTAGCAACATTTGTTAATTATGCAATACCTTCATCGGCATCTTGTATCATATAGAAAGTCAATGGCAGAACCCATATATACTTCACCATATTCAGAGCAGAAAGTCCTATAATAGAATTTCTGCCACCGACTTGGAACATACCTATGCCTAGGAGGATTGAAAAGAAAATGATGAAATATCTCAAACTTCTTAAAGTGTTGGCTATGGATTCATACTTCAGCACATAGTAAGTGTGTAAAATATAGACATGCGCAACACGTCTCATGTAAATGCAAAAGATCTGGTTAAAGGTCATTTCAAAAATTTCGATGGGCATTCGCAGGAGCGTCATGGTAAAAAAAATGTAAAAACTAAATCATCATGCTAAGATGTAAGCAAAACCATTAACTACTAAACTAACTCTCGAATCGTACTTTCTGACTCTCCCAAAATTTATCTATCGCAGTGAAGCCAAACGTTGCTCTAGCAAACACGAAATACCAGGCAACTTCATTCTACAGACCTAATGTTATCAATGCCATCCCATTTAATTGATCAATAGATGTACAAGTGATAAGCTAGAGAAGAGCACCAAAAGATACCAAAATAGGTAGATAAAGAATAACCTTCCTGAGTTGATAACTAAAAGATTATGTAATACGTTGTGCATAAAAGTGTCTCGATAAAGCTTCACTTTGAATGAAGCAATAGGAAAGCATTAATCTCAAGCTAAAATGTAAGTAAAGTCTAATATCAACAAAATCAATGGGCCAGGTGATTTAACCAAGTTGTTTTCTCCCACAATTAAGTTACTAGACTAAAATGCCGAACAAGTCAAGAATGAAGCTTACAAGAGAACCAAATATATCATAAATCGGAAAACTAGACAACAAACCAAACTTACCTTAGTTTGAGTGGAATGATTTGAGCTATTACTTCTTTCTGCATGACCAGAATATCTTACCCGCCTCAACAGAAAATCCAACCTGCAAACATGCAATAAGCTTAAAATATTCAGTTGGTTAAAAGGAAAAGTTAAAAATGGAGTTGAAAGATATATTAAAATGGAAAAAAAGAGTGGCAGATATTTACTTACACACACACACACACACACACACACACACACATATATATATATATATCATAAATTTGCTACCTCTAATACCATTTTCTAGTTAAATATGATTGTTTCACTTCACAATTCAAAAACAAAAAAAAAAAAAAACAAATCGACACAGCACTTTATTTGCCCAGATCTCAAAGGAATGCTCATCATAATACTATATCACATCGAGCCCAGAAACAAGTAACATGTGAAATGAAAGATTTCAGAAGTTCAAGTAACCAACCCTTTCCTTTCTCGTTGTGAGTGTAAAAAGCAGCTATCAGCATTGGCAGTTTCATCTTCATTGATACCATTTGGTTCAGTAACATTTACTTCAAGTTGAGACGGCTGATTCTTTTTCTGATTTGAAAAATCTGCCAGAAAACAGGAATACATATGTTTAGCAGAAACCTAAAAGAGTCAAACAATAACTTTGTACTTTTCTGGAGTAAAAAGGGCCACTCCCATGCCCAAAGACAAATTCTGATCATGTGCAATAAAGAAACTTTCACTTTGTTTATTAATGATAAAATGCATTTAAGTTTTTCAGTGACTTGCCAAGTTAATCGGTCATAAACAATCCCCTTTTGCTCTAAAGCATATTCTATTTCGTTGAATTGTCATACCATAAGGTAGACAATCCAGCAAAGTTTAAAATACTCAAGCTGGTGCAGAAAGCCATAAAAGGGACAATGAATTCACCTATTTCCACCAACTCATGACCACTTCACGGTTGTATATGATTACATGCAGAACTATTAAAGGAATATAGTTTCCGACAAAATATTTCACCTGATCCCTTAGCCTTTTTTACCCGTGATATCAGCAGCTCTTTGTATCCGCGGCCATTTAACTTCTTTGGTTTTGAAATATGGACTCCCACACTACCTTCCTTCTCGTTCTTGTTACAGTTCCTTGTATCCCAAGTTTCAACAGTATTGATATTGTTCACTTTCATTCCCATAAAGCTCCCGTAATTGTTAAATTCTATTCACTATGGACAAGTACAGAGGAGTACCAACAACGCCTTGTTCTAGATGAACTTTGCAGACATCCAAATACAGTACTTATCTCAAGGTTTTTTTTATCTTTTATATGCCCATCTTCAACTTGTCTAGAAACTTTTGTCTTGCATGACTATTTCAACTCAGCAAAGACAGTAACTAACTAGCTGGCCATAGTTTACCTGATCTGGAACAGTACATGTTCATGATATATTAGGATTTGCATAAAAGAAGTGGATTAGAAAGAAAGTATATGCCTAATAACATGTGCACGAGCAGAACAAAATAATGCAATATTGAAGCAGCAAACATGATAATCATCTGTACTAAGATTGGCATGGTTAGGAGCCGAAAAGATTATCTTAAAAAGTTTCAGTCCATAATACCCCCCCCCCTCTTTTTCTTCTTCCGAATCAGGCAAACAACAGACATAGAAAGAGCAAGTTCTGTTCGTGGGGAACATGCAGAAGTCACGAGTTTTCTCGTTAAAATTGTCGAGTGAGTACTGCAGTTCAACAGTTGAAAAGGCAAACACATCAAACGCACAAGCATATTATTACCAATCAAAAAAATTCTTTTCAAGCATGACCATGAACATCAGACAGTAAATTAATACAAGAGCCATAACCCAAAGCAAATCATAGTAAAAATGCATAAAAACTTAATTGCTTATCAAGTAGAGTCCACGATCCATTTTGCTCACCTACTTCTTTGTAATAACCATGAAAATATCGGCCTCTGGGGATAGAGACTTTAAAAACTTCACGTTCAAGACACGACTGAAATACATGACATCCCTACATGCATGTTTCTTTTCAATTCACTTTGGCAAATACCCAATACATCGATTTAAAAAGGAAATGGCAAAACATCTCATCTTAGTTTTCAACAATAAATTGGAACACAAGCTCAATGAGATTTTCGTCATTTGGATTGATGGATTGATGCTGAGTTTCAACATCCATAACAACAAATCCATTGGGCTTGTTCGAGTCATTGGGATGGATTCCAGATCCATATTACATATGGAATCATTTGAAATCTTTCGAACAAATCCTCTCATCCAATCCAAATCCATTCGTGGGCAAACAAACAAAATTAAATTTCTGATAAACCACATTCGAAAAAAAGTTTGAAACGACCAAAAGCCATTTAATACTCACATAATACTCATCGAAAAGAACCAAAAAGAAGAATTGATTATCTCAAAATTTCGAGAAATCTCAAAACAAAACTTCGAGAAAGCCAAAGAAACCCTAACAGCTTTCCCTTCTCCTTCCAGAGAACTGTTCTCTGAAACCAGGAAGGTGAGGAGGCGTTTCAACTTTCAAGTTTCAACTCAAAAATCAATTGAAGAAAAAGGTTGATTATGAATGCATTTTGTCTGTATATTCTGTATCTATAGGTGTCTGCAGTCTGCCACTTGCAGGTGCTTGCTCTCTCTGCCAATAACACTCTTCACTGTATAGTGGAGCGCGGGTTGTACTACCAGTTTCTGACCTGTTGGCTGGCTCTGTGACTGACACGTGGCGGATTTCATGTGGTCCACACATCGCCGTCATCAAGCGGTTTTTTAAGTCCGGCAATCGGTGGTTTCAGATTTGCGTACTCTTCAAGTTTTTCTGAAAATAGTAAAATCACATTCATTCTTTTAGCATGCATATTTTGAAGAAATCAACATCATTCTTCGAGCTTTGCAACATAGGTCATGTTTGGATATGTTTTCAGCCGGGATTTTACAATTTTATACTGTTTTAGAAATTGAGATTATGCAACAAGGTGGCTTAGTCCACGTGGCCACCACAAGTAATTGTGGGATGGAGGTCAGGGGTTCAAATCCCTGCTCAATCAAATTGTTTGTGGGAGCAGGGAGAGATCGTTATTAGTAGATTGGGGGTCGAACATAATTGTTTCTTATTACTCCCATCAAATTGTTTGTGGGGTGGAGGTCATGGTTCATATCCTCTCTCGGGGAGAGATCGTTATTAGTAGATTGGGGTCGAACATAATTGTTCTTTTTTTATGAGGATCTGGTTTGACGTCATGACCGAACGTCGAACACATTCGGTTTACCTTGGCGGCAAAATGAGGCAGGAAATGAACTGTTGTCTCGGGCGTAGTCGGTAGTTCAGCTAGCTTATAAAAAAAAAAAAATTGAGATTATGCTTGGTAAGTCTCATTCCCAGTGGAAATTCTCTGTGTTCTATTTTTCAAATCGTTCAGAAAATGACACTGTAGCCAATTTGTTTTGTTTTTCCAAGTGTAGTCTATCACAGTCACGGGAAACGAGGAGCATATGTCCATATTCAAGTGTTTTCTTATTACTTTGCTGAAGACCCAAAAAAGACGAGGGAAAGAGAAAAGAATTCATGTCTAATCAGCAAAAAGTGGGTGGGGTCGTATCAAATAAATAACAATTATTACCATTTTTTATTTGTCGTGTAAAATAACAATCATGGAATCCGGGAAAAATGGCCTTTTTGTTTACGTTTCCAAGTATTATTTCATTTTCCAGATATTTTGAATTATGTTTATAAGTTTATTTATAAAATTCATTATTACCATTTTTTATTTGTCGTGTAAAATAACATCTCAAAATAAGTAATTTTTATTCTTTTTTTCTTTTGAGAAAAGTATTTTTTATTCTCAAACATATATATTACTCTATATTATTCATCAATTACTATCCTAATATTCTAATGTAATTATACATGTGGAATCTGTCACTATCAACTATATCTACTTAAATATTACTATTTTTGCATTTTATATATATATATATATATATATATATATATATAATAGAATACACCAATTACAAACTTATTAATATGATATTATATATTCAAAGTGAACTCCAACACTATCAACTTTTCAAATTATTATATAAATAAAATTATATTTCAAAATTACACAACCAAACACAATCTCATTTCCAACTTTACATAAAACACATTTTAATTCATTAATCCAAATATAATTTAAATTTTCACACGTAAACCAACAAATTCTCAAATTCAATATTCAACCCTACAACCTTGAAATGGACCATAGAAACATAAACAACAAAGCCTTCACTCCCAAACAAATATCAATGTCAAAATTACACGTAAAAACAATCAACCAAATATAATTTTATTTTCGATCTATATAAAATTAGAAATTAACACTAGAACTGGCAAAATCAAGCCCATTCCATGGATTGGCCTGATAGTCCCGAGGTTTGTTATAGTTGGGCCATAATTATATGAGCCGCAAAAAAATCAAGTTTCGGATAGCCAGGTTTTTAGTTCGTCTCAATAATTTTGTATACAAAATACACATAATAGTGGGGTATGGTCATGCATTTTCATGGTCCGATCAAAAATCAGGTCGGCCCGATCCGTCCAGATATTTTCAACAGCCTGATAGCTCGGGTTTCGCCCATTGCGAGTTCTAATTCAAATGACTAACCAAACATATTTTCAATTTTCACACGAAAACCAATAAATACTTAAAATTCACTTTGCAACAAAAAAAAAACTAGAAACTAGAATTGAAAACACACCCATACATAATGGGAAAATAAGACTTTTAGTCCTATAAGTTGGATTTTTTTTCAAAATTAGTCCTCTAAGTTGTCACTTTATTGTTTTAGTCCTTTAACTTTTAAATTTATATATACTCAGGCATTTAACTTAGCAGTTTTATTTTTGGTTCTATAACTCAAGGGATTTCGGAAATTTAGTCCTATAGCCTAGACATAGTTAAATTTAGGGAAAATAAGGGCGCAATTGGATATGTTTTCATTTTGCTAGAGAATAGTGACAAAAAAAATGGAAGAAAAAATATAATTTTTGAGAGTGTGATTGGATGTGAGATGAAAAGGTAATAATGAAAGTTGATTTGATTTAAAAATAGTAAAATATTGATTGGATATGATTGATAGTTAGAAATGTGTGAGTGAGTGAATAGTGAAATTTGTGAGAGAATGTGTAACAATGATTAGTTTTTTGTGAAAAAATATGTATATGCGATTGGTAAGAGAAAAAATGAGAAAAAGTAAAAGTGAGATAATATGATATTTTCTGAAAATTTTCATAAACAATCGCATGTTGGTCAAAAAAAATTCTCCAACGGAACGAAAATAGAATATCTTCCACATTTAATCACAACCTAGGTTTTCTAGTCCTGTAAGTTTGACCTTTTTGAGAATTAGTCGTGTAAATTGGATCTTTTTTAGAATTAGTCATTTGAGTTGTCAGTTTGTCACCCTCATGTTTAGTCCTTTAACTTTAAAATTTCTAGATATTCATTCATTTGACTTAGCAATTTTTCTTTTGGTCATATAACTTAACAAATTTCAGAAATTTAGTCATATAACCTAGTAATAGTTAAATTTAATTAATTTATTAAAATATTAATTTTTAATTAAATTTTATTTTTAGAATTGAATAATTTTAGTTAATAGTTAATTTTTAAATAATTATAACTAATTATTTTTTAATTTAATTATTTTTTAAAAAAAACATTTCAAGCATTAAATTTTAAACCTTCTGTAATAAATGCATCTTGTGCACTATCCAGATTCATTTTTTTGAGATAATTCTCATCACCAAAGGTTAATTACACAAATATGATAAATTATTCTTGATTTACTAATTTAATGTAATTATTTTAATTTTTTTAAAATTTGTAAATTGTTTTAGAAATTTCTAATTGTTTTAATTTTTTATTAATCAAATTAATTTGTTTTTTAATTACTTTTATAATTTCATTTTCAAAAAATTAAGTTCAATTATTTTACTTTTGGTCCTATAAAAAAAAGTGAAGCGTGGGTACTAACCATTTAATAAATTGGTTAAATTCAACTATTGGCAGGTTATATGTCTAATCAAATTTCTGAAATTTATTAATTTATATGACCAAAAATAAAATTGTTAAGTTAAATGATTCAATATCCAACAATTTGAAAGCAAAGGACTGAAAAATGAAGATGACAACTTAGATGACTAATTTTAAAAAAAGTCCAATCTACATGATTAAAAATATTATTTTTAAACTTTTTTTAAAATTTATTAAAATGTTGTTTCTTAATTAAGTTTTATTTTTAAAATTAAAAATTTTAATTAACAGTTAACTTTTAAATAAAAATAATTAATTATTTTTTAACTTTTAATTATTTTTTTAAAAACATTCAAGCATTAATTTTATAAACCTTATGTAATAAATTTATTATGTACATTAGTCTAGAACTCTAGATCCATTTATTGGAGATAATTCTCCTTACCAAAGGTTAATTACATAAATACGACAAATTATTCTTAATTTACTAATTCATTGTAATAATTTTAATTTTCCTTTTTTAATTATTTTTGGAATTTTTTATTTCTTTTAAATTTTATTAATCAAATTAATTTAATTTTCAATTGCTTTTTCATTTATTTTTCAAAAATTTAAGCTTAATTATTTTTATTGTGGGCATTTTCATTCTTTTAAGTGAGTAAATACTAATTTATAAAAAAAAAAGTGAAGTGCGGGTACTAATATTTTAATAAATTAAATAAAAATTAACTATTGCTAAGTTATAGGACTAAAATTTTGAAATATATTAAGTTATAGGATCAAAAGTAAAATTGTTAAGTTAAGTGAATGAATGTCTAAAAATTTGAAAATTAATGGACTAAAGCATGACGGTGACAACTTAGAGTACTAATTTTAAAAAATGTCCAACTTACAATACTAAGGTTGTGATTGGTTGTGAGATTTTTTTCTAAATTTTCATTTCTGAGAGAATTATTTTTTGAAAGTGTGATTGTTTGTGGAATAAATGAAAAAAATTCAAAGAAAATCTCATTTATCACCAAAATTAACTCATTTTCCTCTTCTTGTCTCACACTTCCCAATATTCAATTTTATTATTTATTTATCTTTCTTCCCTCTATTCATATAAAGAATTCCAATAATTTCTTTAATTTATCATTATTTTTATTATTTTTCTCATAATCTTGATAACAAAATGTATAAAATGAGATCTATATAGCTTATTTTTGGACCAATTTTTTTTATTCAATTTTATTGCATTATATTATACATTATTTTCTCCACAAATTTTTCCACAGACAATCATGAATCAACACATTTCTAAATCTAAAAGATTTTCCATCACATCAACACAATCATTATTTTTCTCCACACATCCAATTTTTACTTTTAAAAAAAATTTCACCACTATTATCTTAAAATAAAAATGGATGGAATGAGATCTATATATATATAAAAGCAAAATGGTTTCTAAATATGTTTTCCCGCCTAAAGAGACTTGCTAAAAAATTTGGTGACCTTTGTTTTATTAATTTTTGATTAATATGGAAGATTGTTTTCAAAATGGGAATATTTGACCCTCTTTATTGTTATTTAATTAACATACAAAATTTAAATATGGCAATTTATTTTCTAAAAGTGTTTACTCTGGAATTAAATATTTGTTATTATGATAGGATTAAAATTAAGAATCATAATTGATTGCAATCCGATTATTTATGTTAATATCAATCACTAGTAACTACGGATTTTGATAACAATAACTAAATATTTATTTTTGACAAGTAATTAATATTTGTGAAATGATTTTGATTTAGACTGGAAAAAAAGAAAAAATCACAAATTGAAATTATTTTATTGACGTGAATCGAAAATTCATATCCTGATATCTAACTATTCCAAAAAGTCCAAAACTTTTGGGATCCAATACAAAATAGTTCACAGTAAACATTTAGATAATATAAATTAAAATCTGATCAAATATAATTACAATATGAGTGTATAATTATAACATATACTTTCCATACTTAAATCTTCTTCAAAACACATATAAATATGAGTTTTCCTACAGTGAAAATTCGCATTCATATTTCATCTCATTTCGAAAAATCATTTGTCATTGCTTTCTTTATCTAAAAAATGGCACTAATGCTTTCTCATATCAAAGACATTAAGATATCAAAATCACAATGAGCAATGGGCTATGAAGCTACGTCTAATTCGTCTATACGAGAAACTATCATACACTGATAGAACGAATACAAATAATTTGGAATGTTTTTTTCACGACTCGGAGGTCTGGTTTTTATTTTACCATTATTAAGAACTTATCACATATAATATCGACTGGTGTCTTTGTGATTTCTATTACTGCAGCGAGATAGAGTACACAATAATATACGGAAAGCAAATATCCCACAGTATAAATGAATTCTGATTGGGGGAAACATATATCTAAACGAAAACTAAGAAAATAAAGTTTCTACTGTGGGCATGTGCTTCAAAATATAAGATAATATTTATTGGGTTGGAATTTTCTATTTGTGCTTGGACTCTTAATATAATTTATCTTTATTTTATTGTTTTTAAATTAGTCTTGAAATTAAATTTTATTAATTATAATTATCTTATATTTCATTTTACTCAAAAAAATAGATTTATTTTTTCAATTTTTTAAACTATGGCAACAATATATAATATATTAAACATTTTACTAAAAGTAAGAAAAATGATAGAGAAACAATGTATAGTTATTTTTGGTAGAACAATATTATATGTAATGAAATTAAAATGATACTGAGTTGTAAATTTAAGTAATAAGCTATGTTATTTCAATTAAACTGGTGTAATATATAATAGTAGATACGACTTATTGTAAATGTTATATTTTAATTTGTAAAACTTATCAATATATTCAAGATAAATTAATAAGATATTAGTGTTGAACTATTTTTTTTTAATATTTTTTGAATTTTCTAAGTAAATTAATACTTTTTTTTTGGTGACACATATAAGAAACAATGCATTCTTTTTATATGTTTACCCATTCAATAATTGTGAAGTATGTGTTTATATTTCTTTACAACATTCAATTTTTATATAACTTATTCAATCAGTTTTTTTTTTCTCCATAAAATCGGACATGGAGTATCGCAAGCTACATTTTCAAATATGTCTAAGAGAAATATTTTTATGAAAGCCACCAATTTTTATATGTTTACCTATTTTTGTACATTTTTAGATAATATGATTTTATAGGCATGCAATTTACATTCAATGACACATCCGACGCACCCTTCCCACCCCGTGCATCGCACGTGCTAAATACTAGTTACAACTAATCACAACAACCTATAACTCTTATTTTCCCATACATAACCATTATCTTTTGAGTAGGTCTCCTGTCAGACCGTCTAACGGATCTAAATTCGTAGGACGAGTCCCTTTACCCAAACCCGGTTCTATACCCACCCAATCTTATATACGTGTCTGACGGTCTGGTATTTTTTTTTTGGTTTCTTTTTCATATGTTTTTCCACCTTCACCATCTGAAACTCAATCGAAGAACCCAAATTCTGTGTTTCCCACCCATTCTTCCGATGCGCACCCCGCACCGTCACCACCACCAATCACCGGAACACTCCGGTCAACCCCAAATTCAGAAGTAATTAACATAGCAAAACAATATAGAAAAAAAAGGAGAGGAGATGAGAATTAGATGCCAGCGGTACCAAGTGACTGTGATGCGCCTCAGCCCAATGCGGGGTGAAGATGATTGAGTGGCTGAGATGGCTCATTTAAAGGAGTTTCAGATCTTATGTTGAAAGCCGAACCAATTTTCACGTTCGAGAACGTCCAAATATTATAATTGTGAGGCAGGGAGATGAGATTTTGTGGGTGATACGTTGTAATCAAGGATGACATGTACAAGTGAAATTTGCATTCATCGTTAATTTATTCATCTTCAGTGTTTCACTTCTTTGAGTGTTAATGTTTAAAGAAAAATTGAGGCTCGAGTTTAATTTGGGAGAAGAGAAAGTGAGAACGAACTGATACTTTTTAATAGAAAATTTATTATTTTTTAGATAGATTAATGATACTTTTCATGAGAACTGTTAATACATTTCAATGAGATTACTAATACTTTTTAGGGTGAAAACTAACATTTTCCAGATAAATACTAAAATACTCTACAGGGAACTACTAATACTTTTTCGAGAAACTATTAATACTTTTTTGAGGGACTGCTAATACATTTCGGGAGTATATTTAGGAGAAATACTAAAATACTCTTCTTAGAACTACTAATACATTTCGGAAGAATCATTAATAATACTTTTTAGAAGAACGTCGATACTTTTCGGAAGATTTGTTAATACATTTCGGGAGAAAAATTTAATTATATTCAAGAAATTTACTAAAATACTCTCCAGGGAACTACTACTACTTTTTCGAGGAACTACTAATACTTTTTTGAGGGATCGCTAATACATTTCTTGGAGTATATTTATGAGGAATACTAAAATACTTTTCGGGAACTACTAATACATTTCGTAAGAATCAAGTAATACTTTTTAGAAGGATCGACTAATACTTTCGGAAGAATTATTAATACATTTCGGAGAAAAATTTAATTTATTTCAAGGAACTACTAATACTTTTTTGAGGGATTGCTAATACATTTCGGAGTATATTCAAGAGATACTAAAAAACTTTTCAGGAAACTACTAATACATTTTAGAAGAACTGCTAATACTTTTTAGAAGGACAACTCGTATTTCGGAAGATCGCTATCTTTGGTGTTCCCGAAAACTACTACAACACCACTACTAATATTAGGAAATGCCACCGGATCCGCGTGTCAAATCCCTAACAGGTCAGACCCGTTAGACGGTCTCTTATCTTTTTATTTTTACATTTATAGCTACAAAACATGAAAATGAATTTGAAAATGGCCCGAATTGTGCAACCCCCTTTCTCTCTAACTCTCTTCTCTCCCCTTCTCTCTAACTCCCCCAAAAAAAAACCCTAAGTTTCCCCCTCCTCCCTCTCCCTTTGCAGCCGCCCTTCCTCTCCCTCTCCCCCCCCCCTCCTCCTTCCCCCTCCCCCCCTCCATGGTTTCTATTGGAGGGATACCAAATGGCGGTCCCCCGGGTGTTTGAAGGTGGCCGGAATTTTTGGTCCAGGCGCGGGTCGGAGCTTCACGGAGGTGTCTTGGAGCGGAGAAGACGATGAGGGTCATGCAGATGATTTGAGAGGAGAGGCAATTTTTTGCTTTTTTCTCTGGTTTGTTAGTATTTCTGTTGTTTTATTATTTTGTTTGTGTTTTCTTTTCTCGGTTGATTTGCGAAACTCGTAGGCGGATCAGTTTTTTCTGTTCAAAGATGTAGTGGTTGCTCGTGCCCGATTTTAGTTTTTTTTGTGTTATCTCCTCCTTTAAGAGTCTTTGAAGTCTCCTGGAGTGGATAGTTTTGGGGTGGGTAGTTTTTTTTAGTACATGTGAATCAATTGGTTTTACCAATTCCCGCTTGGCTCTTAGTTAGTCTTGTCGGCTCTTGCCGTTGGCTACGATTGTAGTTGTAATTTTAGTTTTGAGTTGTTTTAATATAATTCTATCGTTCGAAAAAAAAAAAAAAAAGAAAAGGCCAACCTCATCCCACCAACAACGAGGGGCCCTCGAGGTACTCACAAAAACTCGGGGAGTTGAAGTTAACCCGTATTCGACAGCAATTCAAATCTTCTGCGAGTGAAGATGGGGAGGACGAAGAGGCGGCAAATATTGATAGCTTTAGGGCTCGTAATGTTTATGGGGATTGCCGTTTACTTACGACTTTGGACAATTGATTATCGCATCTCTTCTAATGATTCGGAGTTGCTGAGGTTTGCTCAATTTTTCTCAATTTTCCTCCCTTGTTTTACCTTTATGTGTTAGTTTCAACTTGTTTTGCTAGTCTAGTTGTTACTCGTCCACTCGATCGCGTGCTGTATATGTTGGTTGCATATTGGAACTAGTTTTTGTTGTAATTCGTTGTTTCCATAAGTAATAGAAATTAATTTAGCGGTGTAGATGTGTGATTAATTGCGTATTAGATATATTACTATGAGTTTTGAATCTGAGTGTAGAACGAAATTACATTATGCGACTGCAATGCCAATGTTTTCTTGTGTCCAATTTACTTCCTTGTAGGAGAGAATTTGATCTTGCTAACAGAGAAGCTATGGATGAATCTGCAGAGTGGAGAAGGAGATACGATTTGGAGGCAGAGAAGGCTGCCAAGTGCTCTAGGGAACTGGAGGAAGTATGTGCATTGTGCAATAGCTAATTTGGTTAACTACAACAACTCTGTTTGCATTGCATACCTAATTGCATTTCAATAGTATATTTTGTTTTCAGCATTTTGTTTGAGATATTTTTTTTTACCATTGGGTAATTTCTATCAGCCAAAAACATTTCTCACATAAGGCATCGATGCTAATTATTGCTAGACAATTATTATTTTTGCAGTATAATAGTAAGGATCTAAACCAGTGAAATTCACCTTCTTGCCCTCGTCCGTCCCCTCGGTCACTCCAATCCTGTCCCGATGGATTTCACCCTTTCGCTTCTACGACAAGCAATGGCCGTAACTAAGCCCAAAGAAAACAAAGGCGCGAAGCGAAGGGGAATCAATAATATGAATTGGAGTCTCAAGTAGGGGGGCTGCTAAGCACCTATACTATATAGGTTTGATCCATTACAGGCTCGTTCGAACGATAGGTACGCTTGACCCTTGTAACATTGCCCTTTTTATCCTTTTCGGCTTAAGACATCAAGCCGTATCGCCGCTTTACTTTTGACTTCGTCCCCAAAACGAAATTGCCTCTCTCATCAATTTGGCCGGCACTCACTTGCGAATCACTCGATTCTACAAGGAATGAACAACCGTATAAAATCTTTTCGCTTTATAAATGGAATCGTATATTCATTTTGGTAAGGTTGGCTTTTTCTCATCAAAGACTCTCGCTGTCGGAGTAGTTCGGGAAGGCTTTTTTGATCCTCGCTTGGAGGGAGACCCAATATTATACCAAAGATCTCTTTCGGTTCTTCGCGATCCGAATAAAAAAAAAAAAAAAAAGAAAAGCGATTTACCCCGTATTTGCGGTTTCACCTCGGAACCTCAGTATTTCGTTTCGCCCGCTTGACTTCCGTTCCCGATCTCTTTAACCAGTCGATATCTGCTCCCCCGAGGGAGACTTGACAAGTCAATCGAAAATTGGAGGTAGATATCGGGATGCGATCCTTAATAGTTCACTGTTGGCGGAAGCCAATGTCCCGGTCCCGGGGACTTCGACCACTCTGAGATGAGCCGACAAGGCGGGGGCCTCAAGCATATAAATAAAGCTTCTTTCGGTCTCTATTTGGCAAAGAAAGACGTAGAAGTTCGACGGCTCCGAGGAAAAAGAGCGCCACCGGCTTATTCCTAAAAGGCGCCGCCACCCCCGTTATATGGGGACAAGGCGAATAACTCGAGTCGGGGAATCGGTTGCTTTCCATCGATCTCTGATAGGTCAGAAGGATGAGAAGTCCGACATGTTAGTTAAGAGTGTCAACGTCATCTTAGGACAACCTTTCCTCACCTTGTCTCGTGATATGATGCTTGATAGCCTAGAAGATTGGACATTGGAACTATAGAACTGGGCATTGATTTCTTCCTGTATAGCATCTTTCCACCTTTCTATATCTTCTACGTCTACAAGGTGAACAACTTAGCTTACAACGCACCATGCGCTCGCTACTTGTTGCTCGAGCAACTCTTTTCTTTATTCACGCTGCAGACAGAGCAAACAAGGAGGCTTTCTTTGTTATCTTTCATGTTGTTCTATGTCCAACTTCAGGACTTAAGGGATGCCTTAGATAATTGCAGACACCCGCACCCGGTTTTGACACCTAGAACCCTTTGATTTCACGTAGTCAACAGAGATAACACCAGTTGAGAGCAGTTTTCTAATGGTATTGTGGGTCTGCCGCTCAGTTGAAAGCTATGAAACAAGTATGCGGGAGTTTACCTGGTATCATTTTGTAGGATGGTGAATTAAACACGCCTAACTAAATGAAAGAAAGTAACAGTAGGGGTAGGGGAGAGAATCACCCAAAAAACTGACCTCGACAACCTTCACTAGTTGAATTCCGTAAAGGAAGGGGTTCTTCGAGGAAAGGTTCGGGTGGCTAGCCGTTCTTTGCTCACATAAGCTTTGATGAACCCGCAGGTGTTCTCTTCAGTCAATGGGAGGAATAGAATCCCTTCAAAGATGCTTTTTTGATTCCCCTACATCTACGGGTGGCGCGATGTTCTACGTGAATCCACGTTGGAAGGACATCATACCAAAGTCGTACAATTAGGACCTCGGGGTCTCCCCCAGTTCTTGTTCACCTGATAGTATACTCGTATCAGTAGTAGTTCTACGAACACTCGAGGTTTAATCCACTGACGAGCCAGCAAGAAAATAAGCCTTGGCTTAAGACTTTTAATATGCTTCCGAACGAAATGATGAACTAAACAAGGGCTATCTCGATGAAATTTTCAGGCATCTCACAGTCAGGAAAATACCACAGTAGAACCTTCGTAGTTGGATCCTACTTTAGTTTAGCTTTTTCGATTTTCCTGGGGAGGAGAGAAGGCGAAGCTGCTTCTGAACCTCCTGAAAATGAGAGAGAGTGGGTGCTATACGCAAAATTCGAAGGTAGGGTAGCTTCTTTCCGGTGCTCCGATGCTCTCTGCTTTGGTAGGGTTGGTGACCACGTCATCCCTTGGTGGAGCGGGAGGGTATAGAGTTGGGACTTCCTTCTGTCACTCTCCGTTTACGCCGCCTCAGTAGGAAGCCATTTGAGAAAGACGAAGATTTTCTGACCTCAGGTCCCGCGGATCCTGATTGACCGAAACCTCCTGCTTTTGCTTGTCGGAGGCCGTGAATCACTTTTGAATGCCGAATCGCGAATTCCTCCTTCATCATACTCTACTTTTTGTTAGAGATAGTTTCATGTTGCTGACACAAAAGCTGTTGGCGAACCTGCTGAGTGGAATTGAAATGAAGATATGATCACACGGTAGAAAATGTGCTATAACGGTTTTAAGGGATTGGAGGAGTTAACTGTAGAGTGCATCTAATATCGTCCTTTTAAGAATTAGATAGTAAATGATGGTGGATGTGCATCATTCTAGGCAGTTTAATTTTAGGAAAGCCTATTGTCGTGGTATCCTTCACCATATTCTATTCAAGAAATGATGTGCTAGATGTGCCTTTGAGGAGACTGGCTACTTGAAATTGCTACAGTAATCCAATTGATCTCATTTTCGGACTTGCTTTCACATGTGAAGAAGGAGAAACTTAATTGAGCTATAAGGAGAGAGCACCGAGGCAGGTAGCTTTAGGATGTGTATTGGTCATTTGGTATTACATAGCTATTGATAGGTTTAACTTTCAAGTAAGTTGGCAACTTGCATACAGTAAATGAGTAAATTGAAGAATTATTCTGTTCTATGTGATGGAAACCTCTTTGGCTAGATGCTGCATTTGAATGGAACTATGATGTTCTGAATGTACTGTATTTGGTATGCATGCTCCTGTACCAGATAGAAGAGGTGATTGATGGACAATAACTAGCCCGTCATGTAGCTCGTATCTGGTTGTTTTGTGTCAGATTAAATGTTTCTCTGGATAAATAAATTCTTTCTATTGACGAGAGTTTTTTACTTCCCCAGTGTCATGTCTCATTTCTATCTTGATCTAGAAATTAATTTGATGTTTAGAAGCATTGTTTTTTTTTTTTTTTTATTTATGTTTACTTCAGGCTTTACTAATTTTTTCTAGCTTTTTGGAGCTTTCAATGAAGAAGGGTTACCCTCTAGATATGTCATAACAGCATCGCTAATTCCACTCTTTTATTCACATAGATTAAGAAGTCTCGTGGAGCAACAACAAAGGTTTCCGCTGTCCTGAATAGGAACATGGAAATGTTGCAAAAGGTGAACTTCATTTACTTCTTGTTTTGTAAATATATGGACTTGCTCTTTAATTTGCAAACTGCCTTACATTATTAGGAAAACATGGATTTGCTCGAGCGGGTTGAGTCTTTGAAACAAGAGCTTGAAGCAGAGAAATTAAAATGCAGTATGCGACATATGTGATGGCATTGGAGGTATGCTCTTGGAGGTTATCTTTCATGTCAGAGATTAATTGCCATTTCTGAACCAAACTGCATCACTGGAGGAATATGTGCTTCTTGATAACGAATGCATATTTTTGTGGACTGCACCTTTTTGCAGTTTCCTGTGATTGTAGCAGATGTGACTTTTCTTTTCCCCAGCTACTTTGACAAAACCATTGTATATTCTTTAAAAGCTGACTCATGAATCTTTGTTGCCAATGAAACCAAAATTAAATAGTATATCAGTTCTTCTATGTACCAATTCTTCACAAAGATGTCCGGACAGCCATCCGATCAAAGACCCCGATATATTTTACTTGTGATGTGTCCTCTCCGTGGTCCTCTTCGTGTTCGTATTCTTCATATTCATCTTAGATTGTTTTCTGTCAACTAAGAGAGTGTTTTGCAAGCACATCTTTTAAAAGAAGTGATTTATTGCTTAGAATATTTTTTTTCCTGTCAACTAAGAGTGTTTGCAAATACTTTTTTCATAAGAAGTGATTTGTTGTATTAGAAGCTAAAAGTAGTTTATTATTAGAAGTTGGTAGTGTTTGCAAATGGAAAATAGAAACCAAACTTTGAAAAAAAATCAAAGTTGAAAAGTTTGGAAAAATAGTAGTTTCAAAATGGGCTTTTTGATAGAATGACAAATATATGCACTTCTTATTACTAGGCCATAGTATTATATTAAAGAAAGATATAATTTTTGGATTAAAAAAAATTAAGGATAAGAATATCAACAGCAAATTTCTTTTTATAAACAAAAATATCCCAAAATACTTGCAAAATCGGAAGCTATCCATCCCCAGTTCTTTTTTATTAAATGAAGAAACAAAAATAAAAAGCTGACATTTGCGAACACTAAAGAGTGATTGTCCTTGCCAGCGTCAACGCTTTTCTTAAGGCGTTTTACCGCTCTTCCTAACTAGAAATTGACTGCATCCCGTGTACATAAACTTTCAATTTAATATAATTATGGGGATGAATGACTACTAATTTATCTGGATATATGAAAATACTAGGAATTTATCTTCAGATATACGAGAAATACATCATCATGAAATGGAACAAACATGTCTATCAGGCAATCTGGGCCTTTCATTTGGAACTTGAGGAATGACATTTTTTTCTTGCACCCCTGATACCAACAACTTAACTAAACCTTGCAGAGATGAGGGATAAATGATCATTTAAAACCACACCAAACGGCGAAGTCAATGATTAAGCGAAATACAATATTCTTCTTCCATCTCTGATAAAAAAAATTCTACATCAACACATTCCCTTGACCACATAATTCAACGACATTACATACTAGAGGCCATCTGGATGTTTTTGCTTGTCTATCGAAGCGAAAAACACCCAGAAATTACACGTAGCAAAATCCAGTTAACACATAAAATCCCTCAAACAGCTTTTGTTTCACGATGTGTCTATTTCCCGCTATCGGGAAGCCAGGGACCAGAAATTCAGCAGAAAGGATGGGGACACAGCGAACCAGCTCAGGAAAGCCATGGCTGTAGCTGACATGAATCTTGTGCAGTGGTTAAGATTACATTTATCGAGATCATTTCCAATGAGGACAGTGATGCCGGCCGATGCACAGGCAGCAGCAAATGTTAGAGTCGAAGTAATCTGCACAAGAACAGTATATCTCTTTATCGATTCTGGCGAGGGAACAAAATCAGTAAATGTGTAAAAAATCACATCAGCATAAACCACAACAAATTTGGGCATGTTGGTTTCAGAGTGATGAATATGCACACGGTATGTTGGAAACGAGAAACAACTGCACTACCAACATGTGTTGGAAAAATGAAAATAAATAAAAATTGAAAGGGGTTGAAAAAGAAAATCTAAAAAGAAAGAAAATTTCGACGCAGCTGAGAAACTTTAGTTAATATTTGCATACTGACAGATTGTGAAACTCCATTGAGAACATTTAAATAGCTGTATACTGCTAACAGATTCTGAATAGTTGAAAACACTTGCGATGGCTATATTGTTGAACTTGATTTTTGCATGAAAAAAGTAACCAAAACTAGAAAATTCCATCACAAACCACACCATCACATTTGCATACTGCATGACTGCATCTTTTTAATCGGTAAACACCACATAAAACCTATGGGATTGAAGCAATTATGAGTATGAACAAAGCCACCAACAACATGAACAATAACTTATATTATCCAAGAGTTCAGGAAATAAATTAACCCCATGCTTGTGTGAAAACTTTCACAATACATCATCTACTGCCGCGGAGTTGCAGACAAGTTAGCTAAACAAATACAAAACAAAAGAGAAGAGATATTCATTTCAACTGATTGTTTCGACAAGGAAAGAAGCAGAGTTGTTCTGCAGTCTATCAAACAAATTTTTCTTACCCCATCACCAATGGCAAACAAACTGACAGCTCCAGTATTTCTGAAACTTCGTCTCACGCAAAGAGCATACATGTCAGCAAGAGCCAGAGACAGGCTCCATATACTTTGTAAACCAACAGCAGCAACAAGGTAGCTAATCGAAAGAACAAAGAAGTTTCAGACACAATTTCTTCTCATAATACAGTATATATGAACAAATTTAGTGCTCAAAGAGAGATTTGCTTAATGGGACGACAAGAAATAAAGAAACAGAGTGCAACTTCATTAAATCCATTGTACTAGTCAAGTATATTAGCCAAATCTACTTTTGCAATCCACCCTAAGAATAAAAAAAAGACTTCACAAGCAACTTCATATCAGCTCTGACCAATCTATTGTTGAAATTAAGAGCTTTAATAAAGTCGCCAAAATTATTGCAATAGAGTTAAATTATTAAAGGTGTGCGGCAAAAATTAGTTTCACCATTCCTTTATGATTTCATATATTGCTCTGTGCATGAAATGCAGTATTTTTAAGTAAAGAACATAGAGAATTTCATATATTTCTTTATGTTTTAAAACATTTCACTTCACATGAGTATGTTCCATCACTCTGTTATTCATTCCCATGGAACACAAATTTATAACATTTGACGATTGATACAAGTGGTTTTGGTTCAAGAACACTCTTGTTTTTTCTCATAAATTAGTATACGACATAAATTGAAAAATCGTGTCGAGCAGCAATGTTTACAATGTGAAAAGCATGAAAATAAATGCAATCACTGTATTGCTTTTAAGAAAGAAAAAACAAAATATATACTCCAGCAAACAACAAACTCCAACTCTCTCACATATGCTCAAACTTCAGGTACCTTTGTTCTAGAATCGTGTTGTTTTTGTTGCATATTAGTGGGCTCGGGTCAATATTAAGTATACACATATAGGGCACAGGCTAAAAACCATTAAGTACCAATGCAATTATGCAACTGATAGGCTGCATAGAAAATTACTAAATACCATTTTCATAAAACGAACAAAATTACACTATTAAGAACAGCAGTTATTGCATCAGGTCGTACTTTCCTGATTAAGGGCACAGCCTAAACTTCCAATTATTAGAAAATCCTATGATAGCTATGCATTTTGATTCATCTATGACATAATCTTTGGCCTGTAGGTATTGCTAATTGTTAAGAGCCCCATTACGTTACTTTCAAGCATAATGCAAGAGGTAAAATTTCCCCCCTAGAATTCACAGCCTTGAATTGGAACTAAAGGGGGGAAAAGTACATAAAGAGCATCATTGATTCCTTTTTGTTTTTGTTTTTATTTTTTTTTAAAAAAACTTTACCAAACCCAAAGCCCTAATTCAAAACAGAAAATAAATCGCTCATATTGACATCAGATGAAACCTAACCGGAAGGCGGTGACGGAGGGGAAATCGGAGGTGGTGGCCATGACGCAGAGAGAAACGGCGGCGAATACGAACTGGCAGATGCGGAGGAAGAGTGCGCCGGTGGTTCCGGACATTCCCTGAACGTCTTTCATCCTAACCCTCGGTGGAGCTACCTCAGTCATCGGCGGAGGAGCCTCCACCGGGTGCACCGCCGGGCCGCTCATTAGTTTTATTCCTTCAAAATGTACCCATCAAATAAAATTATGAGATAATACAACTTGATACTAATCTACCTATAAAATATGATATAATATCGTAATCTTTTTTCGCTCGAACGAAAACAAAACAGAATTTTGGTTTGTTTAGAGAGTGGAGGAGCCAAGAACTGGACTGCTAGGGACGGTGGGCTGTGGGAAGGGGGCACTTTTACATATTTTACATTTATACATACTGTTAGAGTGCTTTACGTAAAACGTGTTGGCGCATTAGCGATTACACAGTCTCGTTTTATATTGTTAAACTTTTTCCACTCTATTATTTTCTTTTTTCTTTTTTGATATTTTTTCACTCTATCACTAGTTCATGTAAACGAATGCCAAAATAAAAAGGTAGCAATATATAATTAACACGTAAATTACCAAGATCAAGTTATACTCCCTCGTATTCAAAATAAGTGAATTTTCTGCACATAATTTTTTCCCAAAAAGAACGACGTTTGATTTTTTCAAAGCTGATGAAATTTTTTTTTCCCAAATTACCCTTATATAATTTAACAGTAATGTCTAAATTTGTTTTCTTCTAAAGCAACATTTATTGATTAATTAAGTTAGGTATTTTAACACATTCATAATATGTGTGTATTGTCCTAAAACATCACTTATTTTGAGTAGGAGTGAGTATCATTTTAAGTAGAAGTATCTTAAAGTTTCGAGTAATTAGGAAAAAGAAAAGAAAAAAAGAAGTTTAAAAGTTATAGAAATCCGTTTAAAGTTTAATTCTGTCTAACATTTTACTTCAACCATTAGTTTATTTGATGGAAGTTGCTAACGTTATTCAATAACCTACAATTGCACCTCCCAACTTTTCTAAATGTTACAAATAACCCCAACTTCTCGTCTGATTATTTGTAATATTTAGAAAAGTTGAGAGATGTGATTGTAGAAAGTTGGATAAAAGGTTGGGGCTATTTGTATATTTAGGGAAATTGAGGGATGTAACTGTAAAATATTTCATGAAGTTAGCAAATTCAGTCAATTCAACTAATGGTTGCGGTAAAAATGTAAAACGGAAGTAAATCTCAAAGGGGTTTATGTAATTTTGAAACTATTCTATTTTTTTTTCTTTGTAATTACCCCAAACCTTAGGGTAGTTTTTGTAATTATCCCTATTTAAAATGATATAGCTTGATATTGGTATGCTTTCGCAGGCTTAGAATGTATAATCGATTTTCACAAAACACAACAACAAAGCCTTAAATAATCCCCTGTTTTGTGATGGATAATCTGAAAAGGCGTAGCTTTTGGCAGCGCCGATGCAGTCGGCCAAAGGGCAGTTGACACTGTTCATTAAAAGCCTAGCCGCCATGCACAGTTGTTGCTGAATGCATATTAATGTTTTTTTCCTGCTCATCGTTTTTATTGCTTAGGAAGGTCATTACATGCAATTATGAGTCCAATAAGAAATATATCTTCATTATAATACAATCCGACATATTCGTTGATGCTTCATTTGGATTGATAGGAGTTGGTTTGGATAATCTCATTCTCTAATGGATTTCAAATCCATCTTTAAATGAGTCATTTGAAACAATCGGCTCAACTTCTTTTGAATGTTGTAATCTGCAACTGCAAGAGTGCGGCCATCCTCAAGCTGCTTGCCAGCAAAGATCAATCTCTGCTGATCCGGTGGGATACCCTCCTTGTCTTGAATCTTGGCTTTCACGTTATCAATAGTATCGGAGCTCTCAACTTCCAAAGTGATCGTTTTCCCAGTCAAAGTCTTTACAAAGATCTGCATTCCACCCCTCAACCGCAACACCAGATGGAGAGTCGACTCCTTCTGGATGTTATAGTCCGCAAGCATCCTCCCGTCCTCAATCTGTTTACCGGTGGTCTGGAGGAATTCCTTCCTTGTCCTAAATTTCCGCCTTGACGTTATCAATTGTGTCAGAGCTTTCCACTTCTAAGGTGATAGTCTTCCCAGTGAGGGTCTTGACAAAGATCTGCATTCCCCCTCGAAGCCGGAGGACAAGATGGAGTGTGGACTCCTTTTGGATATTGTAATCAGCAAGGGTACGCCCATCTTCGAGCTGTTTTCCAGCGAAAATCAACCTTTGCTGATCAGGGGGAATTCCTTCCTTGTCCTGGATTTTTGCTTTAACGTTGTCGATGGTATCAGAACTCTCAACCTCAAGAGTAATGGTCTTGCCGGTAAGGGTTTTGACAAAAATCTGCATTCCACCACGGAGGCGGAGAACAAGGTGAAGGGTGGACTCCTTTTGGATGTTGTAATCTGCAAGAATTATATCGTATAGCTAGAATTATATAGTGAAAAAGCATCCATTCTCATTCACCTTAAACAGTTTTATCAACAGGCTACTATAATTATTTCAGGGGGGAAATTAGAGATGCTAGAAACAACAGTAAAATTTGTCAATACGAGATAATCTAGATTCAAAACTACATTATCCATAGGCGAGCGAATGCACAAGTTATACAAACTATCGACACAAGGAGAAACGGCTAATTGTACACATTTCCAACGAAATCAATCCTCAATGAATATTGTAATACCCAGAATTTTATTTTGGGCTTTTATTAAGAATTGTAAATTTTAGATTTTTTAGTTAGTTTTTATTTAGGGGCTATAGTATAAATCCAAACTCAATTATCCAATCAAATGATTATTTACCCAAGCCCAAATTTAGTGCCAGGCCCAATTTCAAGCAAAGCCCAAATTAGTTTAAGCCCAAGCCATCTAGCTCATTCACAAATTCTACACCAAGTAGAATTTCAAAATATTATGATATACACAATTCCAATCTTTCTTCAAACTGTCAAAAATTCATCTTCGAGAATCTCATTAGATTAAGAATCCTAACAGCCAAATATCATGCAATTTTCTCTAGACTAGGACTCGACTCTAACTATTATACAAACCATAACCCTAATCTAGTCTATAAAACAAAGCAACAGTACAAGAGAAATTCACGTACTTCATAAAAGGGCCAATTTTTAAAGTACCCACTATGGATAGTGGGTACTATTTTCTACCCAAATAGATAAAAAACTTATTTTCTACCCAAATTGGCCAAATTACCCCTCCTTTGAGTTGGTGTTTTTGAATTTTGAAATATAAGTCATAATTATACCATTCAAAACCGTAGAAACCGTATAAAAACAAAAAACAAATAAGAAAGCAAAAAAAGAACATTCCCCCATTTCGTGCCCAACAAAACAAAAGGAAGAAAAAAAAATCCCCAAATCCCCCATTTCGTGCCCCCCATCGAGAAAGAAGAAGAAAATACCCATCCCCATTTCGTGCCCAATATCGTGCGAGAAGAAAGAACATGGACTCAATCGTGCCGTCGACGTTGACCGCCTCCACCTCCGCCGCCGCTTTTCGTCGCCAGCATCCGCACCTCCTCCGCCGCCGCGCTTCTTCCGAAACAGGTAAGCATATCAATCCCCCTTATGTTGGAAAATCGATTTTGGGTTTTAAGTTTTGAACTCTATTTATGTTAGATTCATGGATTTAGGGGTTTAGTGTTCGATTTTGGTGTTTGGGGTTTATCAATTGGTGTATATAACTTGACAATAATGTGCATATGTTGGATAAATTTGTGTGTTGGGTTATTGTTGGATGTTGGTGTAGCAGCCGTCGGCGCGATTTGGTGAAGAAGATGAAGCGGCACGATATATAGCGCATATCGTGCCGCCTCATACATATCGTGCCTCAGGTGTTTTTGGGCACGATATATTGCCGCAGGTATATCGTGTCGCAGGTATTTTTGGGCACGATATCGTGCCCTAGTTTTGTTTATTTTGTGCCCATGCTGTTTTTTCCATGTATTCTTTTGCGTATATCGTGCTAGATATCCCACATGCCGTTTGTTTCATAATTATTGTTTTCTTTCGCTTTTTCACTACATTTCTCGCAATTTTTCAACAACTCATCTTACTAAATTGCAATTTATTAATTGTTGTAGGTCGGTCCACAGTGGTTGAGACCCTCATATCATCGAGAGAGGGCCCAGATCGCGGGATACGTTCGATCGAATATTATTCAGACCATCAGAGATGAGTTGCAGGAGATCGGTGGTGGTTTATATACCCGATTTTAGACATCGGCTTTCGGATATTTTTTGGATTTTGGGTATGACGGAGCTGGTTGTAATGCGGCACTACATGTTTTGGTTGCGATGGAGGTGCGTGTGTCGGATGCTCCGGAATCGGAGTGTTGGTTCCACGTCGGAGAGCAGACTATCAGATTCTCTCGGCGTGATTTTGCTATGATATCGGGATTGCGATTTTCAGGGTCGACATTTGACCCTAACGGTGATTTTGAGTTACCCGAGACTGGTATATATAGGCGGTGTTGGCCTGGGGTGATCGGGTTACCGAAGCATTTACGCACTTTATTTGTCTTGATGGCACCTTCCGTGACTCACCAGACGATGACCTAAAGGTGGCGAAGGTGTTATTTGCTTTTTACAATATACTGTGTTTCGATTCCGACAGACCGCAGTGGACCGTTGGCTATGATTTTTGATCGAGGACGACGCACAGTGGGAGACATTCCCTTGGGGGAAATACTCCTTTCAGATACTAATTCATTATATTCGGCAGCTGCATGATGTTTTGCCACCTGGCCAATATACTAAGGACGTTCCACCTTCTTATCATTTTTATGGGTCCACTTATGTCTTGCTGGTACGTATATTTATTTTATTTTATTTCTATTTGTACTTAGTTTTTTAAATATTTAAAAAATTATATTTTTGACACTTATCAATGTTCTCACAGATTTGGGCATTCGAGGCGATACCTCGCCTGGGCAATGCCTGGGCGACTCGAGTATCCGACACCCAGTTGCCTAGGTGCCTCCGTTGGAGGTTTTCGAAGACTACCGTTGACATGACAGATTTTTTCTTTGACACGGTATGTATTAACATTGTTTACTTATTTATTTATTTAATTAATAAATTATTTTTTATTAATTTATTTATATATTTATTTACAGGCTTTAGTGTGTCATTAGATATTGGATCCGACCGAGGAGGAGCTCCAGCAGATATATATGGAGCGAGTCGATGATCCAGTCATTTCGTTAGGTCCTCCTCAGTTCATCCCGAAGGAGAACCGATTTTTAGGCGCTAGCGCCGGGGAAGCGGGCGAGGCGAGGAGAGGTGCGAGATCTGAGATAAGCCCCACCCCCCTATCGCGGGGGGACAGACAGGCGGTGTTCTTTGCTAAGGGGCGTCGAGCGGGGGCGGGGGGAGAGGTAGACCCATTTCAGAGGCCGACACTACTACTCCTACAATTCAGAGGTCGGAGAAGCAGCGTAGGACAGATGGCCCATCATCTCATCGGGCTGATGATCCTTTAGATGGCCGGATAGATGATGCTTCACCATTTTTATATTCTAAACCTTCCCAATGACCACCAAATCGAACAACAACATAGCGATTCATCTACATACAAAGAAAAAATATTAAAATATGCAAGAATACATAAAAAATATTAAAATATGCAAGAATATATTGTGCCTAATATAGGGCACGATATCGTACCCCATTACAAATAGGCACGATATATCGTGCTTGTTTTTCATTGAGGCACGATATCGTGCCTATTCTACAAAACAAGCACGATATATCGTGCCTAATATAGGGCACGATATCGTGCTTAATATAGGGGCACGATATACCTATTTTAAAGGCTTACATTTAAAGCCTCAAGGGTATTGTGGTAAAAGAACACCAAAAGTGGGTAGAAAACTATGTTTTTTATCCTACATATCAAAAAACTCTATCACCTATCCCAAGTGGGTAATTTGCCCTATTTGCTTTTCAGAAAACAACAAGGTAAAATTTTCATCTTTCGATTTCTATTCCATGTATGTACACGGCCACTCCCAAAACCCACCAAATACCCAAACCCAAAGACAACCTAACCGAGAAAAAAACCCACCAAATACCCAAACCAGGTCCAAATAGGAAAAAAATTCGAAACCCGTAACCCATCGACGCCCAAACCCAACTTTACCTAAAATCCATTAGCGGTTGCGAAATCAAACCTATGAACTCGCCGAAAAGTCTCCTTCGGCCGAAACCAATTACCAAAGATCAAAGCCGCGGAAATCGCTGCAGCTCGCGCCCCGTGGGTCGCGCCGGTGTCTCAGCGTGAGGTTTAGAAAAACAAAAAAAAAGAAATGGAGAGAAGAGAGCGAGATGGGCGGGCGTTTGGTTGGGGGTTGATTTTAGATAGTTGAGGGAGAAATTGATTTTTTAAGAAAAGAAAAAAAAAAGAGAAGAGGATGGGTATGACTCTTTGGTTCGAACATAGGGTAATTTGTTTAAATATCTTAATATAGTAAAAATGAAATGAATTCGTCAAAATATGGTAAAATCTGAGAAAGTTATGATTTTGTTCGATGGCGCACACTGTAAATGCGCCAAGAGCTTTTTTTTTATTATTTTAATAGGTTGGCGCACATTGTATGTGCGCCAACACTATTTACGGGTGGGGGGTGGGGGTGGGGGGGAATGGAATGGGGTGGGGATTTAATGGGTGGAGCACAAAAGAGGTGCGTCACCCACTTCAAATTTGCTGCAAGTGGGGGTGGAGTTGGTTATTTTAATTATTTTATATAATAATAAATTAATAATTATCCCATGTAATTAGTTCATATGTAACTTTTTCGTTTTTTTTTTCTTTTTTAACGTGCAATATATCAAATTAATTATTTTTTACGATCTTCAATTTGACATCCATATTGCATATTTTTGCAAGAAAAAAAATACATAGTTATAAATTGGTCTCGATTTGAGAAGGCTATTTTTGCACGATACACGTATAGTATTTAGAATTCGACAATACCCCTAATTTTTAATGTGCAATATATCAAATTAATTACATTTTGAGGATGTACATTTTGTTGTAATATTAAATCTTCAGGGTTGTACTGCAACAGTGCTTCTGGTTTGGGCTGATGGTCATGAAAATCTATATGTGCAATGTGCAAATGTTGGAGACTCGGCTTGTATCGTAAAGTAGGTGTTGATATTTACATGTTTATTTGTTGAAACTTGCAAAATAAAATTAAGATTGCCAGAATCTTTAGTTGAGATTAATAATATTCAGAGATAACTACAGCAGACTGGATTGTCATTTTCTTCTTTTTTTTGATACTTAATGCCACACTATA
>CM071934.1:320969-388098 GCA_016081115.2 Rehmannia glutinosa | reverse complement strand
AGCTGGTTCAACGTCAAGAGCTTCGTGTTCATCTAAATTTCCTATGGATAAATCAGTATGGGTTATAGGTCAAATGGTACCATTATAGTTGAAAAGTAAAATAGAAACATATGACAAGGGGATATTTGTAATTTTGAAAGATAATTGTTTTTTTTTTGTTTTAATTAGACTAAACTTAAAGGGTAGTACTTGTAAGTATCTCATAACCAGATGCAAAACTTTATTTTCTTTGTCCATCAACAATTGGTGGACTGTTGTGTGGAAATATTGATGAAAGCTATACACGTTTTCAAGTACTAAGGCAATAAACACTCTTGAAAGCTCTGCAGAGATTATGATATTTTTTTGTTCGCCTCATGAATTGTAAGATTAATCTTTACTTTCATTTTTAGGACCATAAAATTGGTGATTTGTTCATTATGGAAATAACTATTCGAACTAATAGCATATAATTTTATGCTAATATTGGTGATTTGTTCTTTTTGTGGTTTGTTCTTTGTGCAGGTTGGGTTACAAGCTTCTGCCTGGGTATCTGTCGGAGTACAGGTAGGTGATGAAGTAAAAGTTCAAGTGGAGGAAGCATCCACGTGATGATAGTCTTATTTTAAAGGAGGTTGTAGGAATATAAGGACTTTATTTGGTGAAGTTTAAAGCTGGTAACCAGTGTTGAAATTCAGTTAAGCTGTCCCATAGAAGTTGGAAAATGCAGAGCACGCCTCATTTTTTCAAGAAAATGATGCGGCTTTTGCTTTAACGCAATCTCTGGTGACATTATTTAACAGCAAATAGGTGGAATGGACATTGAAGACTCGAGTGGCTCCTGATCTCACACTAAGTTAGATGCTAACAGATACGCGATTACAGCATAATTATGCTACTCTAAATGTCGAGGTTAGTAATTTGAGTATCAGCTGTATTGGAGTTTGAAGGCCTGAAAGGAAAGGTGCTGTAATTTGTGTTTCCATATCTTTGGCAATGATCAAGATGCTGAGGTTTTTTATCATACCTATTCGATTGATTCTTTTGTTGTCGACGGTTAGAGGTTTCAGGAAAATTTCATATAAGAGAGTTGGTTTTGATCCTTCTCTCACATTCTGCCTGTATATAATTTTTTTGAATGTAATACTTTTGTATTTTGAATATATCTGTATTATTTGAGGCATGTATCAAATATTATATTTTTACAGAGACTTGTCATTTGTATTGATATGCATAGAATAAATTCTGGGTCCATTTGGCTTAATAGAAGTGCGGCTGGTCCATTGTACCGAATGTAATGTGGACTTAAATCTCTTACAGCAACTAAGATATGAGTATGTAGCAGTGTTCTAAAAAGCACTTAGCGCTAGTCGGATAGCAGATTGAGCCCAAGACCTGATTGGCCCCAGGCTAGATAGTGACTCCTGCGGGGATGGGTTAGGGCGCAGGTGGGGTTAATCGGCTTAATAACGAATAACGTGGTACAACGAGGTATTTTCGAACAGTGGTGTGTAGTGGTACAATTCCACAAGATGCCATGTTGCAGCAGATTACAGATATGTAGTTAAAATGTGGACCATGTATGGTCGGTGGGTAAAAATCATCTTGACGGAAAATAGGCAATAAAATAGAATGATTTTTTCAGATCAATGTGCTGCTGCAGAAAATGGTGCAATAACTAAAATGTTTTCTCTTAATCCACAGATATCTCTGATGGTCCATCAGACATATAAACAAAAAAAAAAAAAAAAGGGTTAAATATCAAGCTTTAATAAATGATCCACCATACCACATGCTTCTCTGACAGATAAATGTGGCAACTTGTTATGCAGTCATTTTTCTCTGAAGTTTTCCCAATTAGAGTTATGAAACACAGTTTCACACTATTCCATCCGACAAGAGTCACAAGAAAAATACTTAGTTTATTCCACACACAAAAAAAAAGATAAAAAATCAAGGAAAATTTTGTTTAATTTACATTACGTGTAGGTCCTGATCACCCTTCAAAACTATAGATATCACCCCAAATACATATCAATTTGAGTATCTTAAAAATAAAATTGAAAGAAGTTATCACTAATAACAAACATGTCAATTTCATACTCTATATACTCGTTTTTATTTTAGGATATTTCCATTATATGATGATTTAAATGACATTCATTTGGACGGTTAAATTTCTCTTGTTTTTTAGTATGTAATAGGAACAAAGAGGCACTTGGCATTTGCATTATTGTCCAAAAAATGTTTGTTTAGTTGAGGACATGTGTATGAGTTAACAAGCACCAAAATATTAGTAAAGTGAAATATAGACAGCTGATGAGAGGTCTCATTTCAGTTTCCTGTCCACAAAATCTACATTATCCATGTTTCCTACACACACAACCCCTCTTTTTGTGTGTGTATCTGTGTGTTATAATTTTACCAATGTTGGAAATAAAATCATGATCATGACGTCTTGGTAGGATCATTTGTGACTGACGATAATCCCACACCTAATTTAAGCGGTACATATACAATCCTTAACATCTTTGTTCAAAATCGGTCGGACCACGCTTAACACGTGAAATAAATAGGCCAAAATCGCCGACCGCGTGTCACACAATTGACCTATGTAACTCATTTAATTTTATAGTGACATATTATTAATTTTCATATTTTGTGATGTTTTAGTTGGTTAACGATAATGGACAAATTATTTAATGTATTTTATAATAATTTAATATATTATTTATTTGTAATTTTGGTTTTTCTCCATTTTTTATTTTTTCATGTCGACTTTAAGTTATATAGGTATTTCGTGTCATGTCGGGTTACCCGTGTCATTAACGCGCACGGGCCGTATTCGTGTCGTGTATCTTGACACGAATAATTAAACGAATTCGTGTTCATGTTCGTGTTCGTGTCAAACCCACTAATACCCGTGTTAGAACCACGACCCTGAACACGAAAAACGACACGATTTACACCCATACGTTTTTGGTTAAGTAATTATCAAAGGTAAATACAATTATACAAGGAGATGTTAAAGGTTACTGTTTTCTTGCATTGGGACTTTTCTAAATCTTTTACAACATTATATTTATCATCCAAAATGTATAAAAAAATTGTTTATAGAATATTTGTGATGAAAAATGTAATAAATTTTACTGTCTGGTAAAATATTTTGTAATAGTCAACTTAATGCAGTAAGCATAAAATATTAGCAATTTTTTAATGCTTAGAAGGTTTTGACCACCGACAAAAGCAAGTTAATTCAGAAAATTAAGAAAGCAATCGTAGCTAATGAAGTGGTACGGAAGCATTAGGAATGAAAAGTACAATCCTTTGCTTAGATTTTAGAGAACATTTTGTCATGACTCTCCCAACAATTAAAAATGTTCTTCCATGGATTAAGAAAATCAATATTTTATTTGCATACATTGATGATAAAATGTTCTCTTAAGGAATGGGAAGCTAATATTAGTTTATTGGAACCTATGATTGTATTAGTAAAATAAATGTACTTAACTAAGTCATTTTATATGCTGTTCCCAATATATAATCCAGATCATGCTTAAAAATTGTTGGTCCATATCCTAATCAAACTCTTCTTCTTTTTTTCTTTTTTAAATAAGTTGAAATTAATGGTTGGAAGGGATGAAATGAAACTTAAATAAACAAAAGATACTTTGGGTTGAATCTCGGCAATACTCTTACGAAGAGTGAATGATACTGATTACTAGAGACGGAACCATAATCCGACATTGAAGGGGGCAATAGTTGAAAGATCAAAAATTTATTTTACATCATGATAAAATCAAGAAAATACTATGTGTTTGCATTAAATACATGTCAAATGAGCATTCAAAACATAATTTTCCTTTTTCACGAAAAACGTTTAAGGGGAGGGGAATGAAATTATACCCAAAATTTATGTAGAAAAATGAAAAAAATAAATTGTTGGGGTGGGGGCAGGACCCTCTTCCCCACCAAGTAAGTTCACACGCTTACTTGAGCTTTCATCTGTTCGTTTTTAAACGAACTCTCTTTGTTTATTTGTATACAAACCTAATCTCCAAAGCAAACTGTCACTTCTATAAATTTAATTAATGTGTTTATATAAATAAATATAGGTATCTCTGTTGTTTGGGTCAGAAATTTAATAGGAGTAATAGTTTAAATCGCATATTTGCATGTGAGTTTAGATCCCTAAAAACTTACACTCCAAAAGTCAAAGCCTTATGCGGAAAATGGAAATCACCTATACTAAGTCCTAACAATTCATCAAATAATCTATAATTTAAGGCAAAACTTGTGTGAAACGGTCTTACGGTTTAGATCCGTGAGACGCGAGCCCTTACACAAAGTTTTAAAGGTTTTTTTTCAGATTTTATTTTTCTTAGGGTTTATATTTGTTTTTTAGGGTTTATTTTGTTTCTTGGGTTTATTTTTAATTGATTTGGGTATTTATGATTTTTAGTTTTTTTAGGGTTTATTTTTTATTTTTTGGGTTTATTTTTGTTTTTTGGGTTTATTCTTCATGGTTCATGTTTTTAGGGTTTATTTTTGTTTCTTCATGGTTCATTATTATTTTTAAATTTATTTTCATGGTTCATGTTCTCAAGACAGAGCCCTTAGGAGGTCCGTCTCACGGATTGAGATCCGTGAAATCGTCTCACAAGAGACTTGCTCATAATTTAATTATCAACCTTAATTGGTCAAAATGTAGCACCAGAAACATATACAAGTATTTTTCTGTTGGGAAAATATTTTTTTTTGTTTTTTTGCGTGATCGATGGTAAATTGGTAATGGGTCTGTTGCTTGCTTTATAAACTTATCATCATCACAAGTATTATCTACAACTTGAAATATACATAATTACACAAGAAGTAGTGGCCAAGTTGTAATAAAATGTTCGGTTTCCTAACAACCCTTGATTGAGGTTTGAGTTTTGATCGACATCCACTTTCTTAAATAATAATAAAAAAAGCATTGAATTTTTTTTTAAAAAAAAAAACAGCCTAATTTAAGTTAAAAATATTAATTTATTATTATTGATTCAAAGTTGATTTAGAGTCATTTTAATTTTCAGAAAAATATAAAACGTGCCAAAGTTTTAAACTTTAATGAACTCTTGTCTTTGTGAAACAAGTAAACAATTTTAGAAAAACTCATAAAAAGTTGTGTCCATTTGTGTATTTTAGATTTCAATAAAAACATTTCATGAATTATTGGTTTCGATTCTTGGTTAATATCTATTACTGTGTATAACTATTTCTTAACTACAATGACATATAATGGCGGTGATAGGGGGCATATACCCCTTCCCTTTGTGTATTTAATTTATTTTATTTTCCATTCGACTTGTCTCAATTTCATGCGCCCGATTCACCCTATTTTTGTGTGCTAGCTCCCCTAAGGTTTGGGATAATTACAAAAAAAAACCCAAAAATATTTTAAAATTATAAAATAAATCCTCAAGTTTGATTCGACTTAAATTCAAGGGAATCTAATATTTTTATAAATGTCAAGGGGTGTACATTTTGAAATATTTTTTACTTATGAAGAGAAAAGTGTAAGTCGAATTAGACTTTAAGGGGGTTTCTGTAATTTTTAATAACATCTGGGTCTTTTTGTAATTAGTCTGAACTTCAGGGAGTTTTTGCAATTATCCCAACTTTTTAAGTCGACTGTCGACCCACCAACCGAATGAGCTGTGATGAAAATTGGTTGGGTTATGGCCAAGAAATTGAATCAGATTCACATGTGTGGTGAATTAGGTTAGGAACAAAACTGGTGCCAAAATCACATGACTTGGCAACCTAATTAATCGCCTAATAATATACTTCTAACTTCTGTTGTTGAATATGAATATATTTATTTCAATGACTCAGCATATCTTAGAAAAATCACTTTTCTAGTTTGGAATCAGCCTACCCATTTAAAGCTGACGATATCCTATTCCTAATTAGCTTAAATGGGCTTGCAAATTTCATGCGTGTTTAGGTAAATATACCTTTGTTTTTATTATTTAAATAGTAAAAGATGTTTAAAACATTGGGATAATAATATCATTAACAAGTGTATATTTAATGTGTGAGTGATACACACGTATAAAATATGTTAGGAAGTTGTTATTTAATCACTAACGACAATTTTGTATAGTTGCACTATATAGCACATTTACTAATGGGAATTCCAACTCTTTTAGCTATATTACTTTGCATTCAACTATTAAACTCAATGTATATAAGTATAATTATCGGTGTTGTAAAAATCGGTCCAGCGCTAGGCGATTATATCCAAATTGATGGAAAAACGGCTCGGCCAAAAATAGACAGCCTAAAAATCGGCCAAAAGTAGATTAAAACAAAATAATTTTTTTAAAAAATAGTATTGTTTCTAATCTTTGGGTTGTCGCTGATTCACGATTTACTGACCTTTGACAATTAATTAATTATACATATGTGTATATATATATATATTATTCTTCCATAGTCTAATAGTATAATCTAATATGAGTAGAAATTGAAATATAGATAGTGTCTTAACGTTATGTGTGGGTAGCGAAATAGCGTTCGACCCTTTTTTCATCACGACAAAGACTAATTAAATACTCCAAGACTTGATTTTCCAATATAACATTAAAATTTGGTCAGAACAAATTTTCCTTTTTTCTATTTTTTTTTTTTCTGAATTTATAAAATTGAAGCTCCATGTCTAAAATTAACTAAGAATTTTTTTATTTGCAAATTGAGCAAAAAGAAAAATATAGGGAAAGCAAGAAATAACAAGGCACGTGGAGGTGTATGCAAATGTAAACGATAACAAGAGAAAGAAGAAGAAGAAATCAATAATTCGGTTCACATGTGGGTGGCCTTTTCAGATGGTTGGAGTTTTGAATTATCAAAAACTATTTTGCTCCTATTTTTGTTTTCTTTAGCCCTATCCAAATCCATTTCTGAGCACATGGCCTTCAATGCACCTTACGTGCTTATGTATAATTTTCTTGTATATTCATATATATATATATATATATGTATTTATAATATATTCCTATGTCCATATCATGTGTACATAAGTAGTATATTTCCAGAACTCCCAAGATAGCTTTCAACCCAGAAAGGACTTGAGTGATGTGATGTCCACTTGGCACCCACAACGTGGAGGTTGAATCCGCCTGCAGTAGCGGGTTGGATGAGAATTTCTTGTGGTGATTGATCTAAAAGTAGCTCGGACTCTCTCGTCTGACGATATCCTGCGATTCACCTCCTCCACTAAATTCTATGAACAGAGACGTTGGGGGGCCGAGGGATAGGGTTCATCCTTAAGTAATAAATTTCGATTTTCACGGTCTATTTAGTAAAGGTGTCAAACTGGAATTAATTCCGGCATTGGTAAAGAGGCACAATTGGAACTGTTCGGGCCAAACAAACAGATCGTGCCACTAATTTTAGAGCCCAACCTGGCCCAACCCATGAAAAATACACTAAAAACTTGGTCACCCGATGTTTTGAGCCTAGCGGGCCAGGCTTTGAGGCTCTTGTTTTTGTCCGAATATTACGATTTTTCTTACCGGTTGTTTGGGTCGACCAAATTGACAGCTTTACTATTTAGAAAAAAATGTACATATTTTGCACCACCCCACTCCAAATAGAATAATTAGGCGCCAAAACAAATATTGGTTACACTAATTAAAGGATTGCAAGGTAAATAAAATGAGATAATGGGGACTTAAAATCAATTATCACCTCATTTTAGAGTAAACATTTACTCTCATTGTCATTTTTGTGATATTGTGGCTACATTTAGAAAAAAATCATGTCGGAAAGCTTTTTCAATTGTCTTGTCAGTATTATATTTATGTAATTAGCATTTACTTAATGTTTCTAAATTCTATGAAATTAGCATTTACCGTTAAAAATAATTATTACACACAGATACAAAAAAGTCGGTATGATAATTTGGGAAGGAAAGAGACCTTCCCCATTTAAAGCTATGTACGAATTATAAATTATGATAGGGCTCAACACTAATTTCTTATTGCTTTCTTCTCTTATTTCTATATAGTTATATCATTAATATTGTTTTTCTAATAAATATTATGTTGGATTCCCTCTTTTAATATGAACTTAAAATAATTTTTGTTTTTGTTTTTTGTGTGCATACTCAAAATTATTATACTTCGTGAAACAATTTTTATTTATCTATTCGGATAATTAAAAAAACACCCCCGAGGTTCGGGCTAGTTAAAAACCCAAAGATGTTTCAAAATTTAAAAAAAATCAAGTTTGATTTTGTCTTAAATTTAAGTGGGTAATTGTACAAATATTAGGGTTCTTTTTAAAAATATTTTTGCTAATGAAGGAGAAAATTTAAGACCGAATCAAACCTTAATTTTTTTTTTTTTTTTTGAAATTAGCCCAACCTAATGGAGGTTTTCGTAATTATCCATTATCTATTTGTAGAAAAATGCTGCATAAACTGAAATTAAAAAGACATACCGTCCAACTTTTTCAAGAAAAAGGCAATACATAGTTTATATAGCTAACAGTATTTAAATAGTTTTTTTTTGTTTTGAGGAAAACAGTATTTAAATAGTTATTCATGTTGATAAAGTGATTTTATTTGATTCATGAGATATTATTATTCACTTAGGTTGCATTTGGATGAAAGAATTTGGATTTGGGGAGGGGATTTAGGGAATGATTTTAAATGACTCCAAATAGGAAGTATTTGAAATCCTCCAAAATGACTCCAAAAATAGTTTCCAAGGATTTGAAATCCATTATAGAATGACTCTATCCAAACAACCTCAATGAATTTCTTAATATGAATTTAAAATCCATAAACAAATACTTCCATCCAAATGAAGTCTTACAGTTATTCAAATAAGAGTGCAGATCATAAATTGTATATGATAATGTCAACATTTAATTTCTATGATATCTTTATATATATATATATATATATATATATATATTTATAGGATATGGATCAAATAGGTCCTCCTACTTGAGGTGAGTCCATGTGTACACATTCTAACCATAGATCAACAATTTTGGGTGGTCCAGGATTTTTATGGCTTTTTTATGTTTATTTTTTTGTTTGAAAGAATTAAAAAGGGTAGGGTGGTAATTTGACACTTTAGAATCAATTACTAAGATTTGATCCCTCTTTCACGCGATTTCACCCACTCTTCACGCACACTCTCTCTCCAAATTTCGGTTTCAAAAAAATTATATGTTGCTTATGTAGTATAGAGTTGTTGCTTATGACTTGCTTATGTAGTTAATGTATCCGTAATGTATGTGTAGTGTATATTCATTGCTTATGTAGTATAAACTTATCGCTTATGTAGTATGAGTTTGTTGATTATGACTTGCTTATGTAGTTAATGTATTCGTGGTGCATACGTAGTGTATATTCACCGCTTATGTAATATAGACTTGTTGCTTATGTAGTATGAGTTTGTTGCTTATGACTTGCTTATGTAGTTAATGTATTAAGTGGTGCATACGTAGTGTATATTAGATTATGTGTAGTATAGACTTGTTGCTTATGTAGTATGGGTTTGTTCTTTATGACTTGCTTATGTAGTTAATGTATTCGTGGTGCATATATAGTGTATATTTGTTGCTTATGTAGTATCGGATTGTTGCTTATGTAGTATGGATTTGTTCCTTATGACTTGCTTATGTAGTTAATGGTATATAAACCATGACACATCTACACAAGCAACAAATTACATCTTCATAAGCAAACTTGAATCAAGTCGCTCAAGAACTATGGCAAATTATCTACAACATTTTTCACACAATAGGGCGTTGAAGAATAATGATGAATGATTTCTCACAAGTGTGTTGAAGAAGAAGAAAGATGAGATTTGTTCACGTTGAATTTGACGTGAGATTTGCATAGAATGTGTGATCATAATGTGAATGAATCCCATGAATATTGGGTAATTTTGTAGGATGACTAATTTACCCTTTCTCTAATTACCAACTTTAATCAATTTTTAGCTCTAAAATCACAACCATTGAAAAATCAAGATATGTGGCTAAGATTGATCCCTATGACTTACCCAAGAGTTGGTCTCCATATAACCTTCTCCCTATGTTTATATAAGCATATAACACTAGAATAATACAAAAATAAATGGAATGATTTCCATAAATTAATTGCTCTCCATTGGCAAAGGCAACGAGCAGTTGGGATTGGTGTAGAGTGATTGCTGGGGCCAAATGCAATTAATCAACACTTCAGGTGCAACAATCAAAATTCAAAGTTAAGCATGTAATAAACACTTAAATTGTTAGTAAATATTGAAGGGTGCATTAGGTACAAAATTGGTCCCTCTATTTAACATCTTGCCTCCGAAAATGATTATATTTACTATTCCCTTCGGCCCGGTTATAGGTAAAACTTTGATTATATGTACTAATCAACTTGGTTGTTTATTTAAATATATTAGTAAACAATATGATACAATTGGATAGGATTATCTAATCCAACACATGTTAAATATTTTGTAATATAATTGTGATTTTGCTTAAAAATATATATCACTTTAAGTAAAGGTAATTGGTCCGACGGTCCAAGTCCCATAGTCGAGGTAATCGCAATAGCAAATATAATCTTGTAGTGGGAAGTCCATAAAAGTATTGTGAAGTCTAGATGTCTTGAAAGGTTATATGAGTAGTAAACTCCTTACTAGAGAACATGTATGCAACACGAACTAATACTTAATTGTGTTGTTCTGAAAAAGCCTATCCGATGTTTAAATCTGCAATAGTAAAGAGTGTAAACCAACGCATATAATAATAAATGAGCTAATACAACTTATTACTTGCAAATGAATGAAGATATACTATTTATATTCGGGACATTGGCCCTCGTGGGCCATTTGAGTCTCATGGGCTTGGATTTCATGAGTCAATTCATAATATTTAGACTCAATAAATAATTATTTAATTATATAAATAATTAATTTTAAAATTAAATAATGAGATAATTGACAATAATGAAAAATCTATTTTACCCCATCAGATTGAACTGTCTAAATATAAATACAAATAAAAATCTATTTGAAAAGTAGTAACATAGATAAAATGGAAGGAGATATACACTTTTTAAGCATATCAATTATATATTTGAATTCCTTTTTCCTTCTCACATAAAAAATGGATGGTTAAATGTTCTTAATTGTCCTTAATTGCCACCTATTATTATTGAGACAAGTTGATGATATCAAAAGTTTCCGAAACCGAATTACATAAATGGTGTTTCCCCTCCCTCGCGTTTTTGAAATTTAAAAAGTAATAATGGTCCAAAACCAAATGTTGTCAATTGTAAATATTATAAATGTAATTTCTCTTTTGCAATTAATGAATTTTGCCCAATTCCTCATTTTGTCCAAACGACACCGTATCGTATTCAATTACACATCAAAGTAATTTAAAATTACGGGCCCTGCCCTTTGTGATACTCTGCCACTAGACAGTAGCCCTCCCTCCATAAGTACCCCTTCACCTTCCTCACGCTTTCCATTCGCCCCCAAACCCAAACAACCCTTCATTTTCTCTCTCTAGAACACTCCCTCTTTTACACTCTCTCTCCTTTTTTGAGCTTCAGAAATTCAAATTTTTAGTTGAGAGAGTGAGAATAACAAAATGTCTGCTCCGATGAAGTTGCTTCTCTGCATTGCTAGCATCCTCTACTTTCTTACATCCGCTCAGGCCAGAATCCCAGGCGTCTACGCCGGCGGACCCTGGGAAACCGCCCACGCCACCTTCTACGGCGGCAGCGACGCCTCCGGCACCATGGGTACGACCTTTCCCCAATTTTTATTACGTATTTACTTAAAAACTCCTTTGCTTACCTTCGTTGTCTTTTGTGTTTTTCTTTCAGGTGGTGCTTGTGGGTACGGAAATCTGTACAGCCAAGGTTACGGCGTCAACACGGCAGCGCTAAGCACGGCGCTGTTCAACAATGGGCTGAGCTGCGGGGCCTGTTTCGAGATCAAGTGCGACGCGGCGCAGGACTCCAAGTGGTGCAACCCGGGCAGCCCGTCCATTCTGGTGACGGCCACTAATTTCTGCCCGCCGAATTTTGCCCTGCCCAATGATAATGGCGGGTGGTGCAACCCTCTAGGACACATTTCGATCTCGCCATGCCTATGTTTCTCAAGATTGCGCAGTACCGCGCTGGCATCGTCCCCGTTAACTTCCGCCGGTAAGACTCATACACTAGCCATATTTTAACACTTTTATCTTAAGGGTAATTTTGTCCTTTTGAGTTGTCTTGGTAGTGGTGACTTTAGACTTCATTTCATAAAAATCCCCTGTTTCCACATTCATTTGTAATTTAACCATTTTTCAATGGCATTTATTTCTTCATCTTTCTTTTTCCTTTACTTGGATAAAATTCCATGTGCTTCGGATAATTCGAGTGATTTTTTCTTGGTTTTTGTGGGGTTGGGATAATGGAGATTTTAATTTTTTGTGCTAGTTGGCCGAAATCTGGTGAAATTTACTGTCCTTTAACTAACAGAATCCATTCTATCCGCTTCTACTGTTTTTTTCGGTGGCATACTATTCTGAATTTCCCCACTTAAATGCTAGAGGGTCATCTCAACACTAGGCCACTATTCTTCTGACACCGTGGGTATTCTTGTCCTTTCACCTACCCCCGGCTTGACTAAAATGCCCTCGTAACTTTTTATTATTACAACTAAAAATGGCAGCCGAATGGTAAAGAGAGGGCCAGACTGCCAGTCATCTGTTCTGTTACCTTACTGCCTGGATTCGATTCCAGGCATGAGCAGATAAAATCTGTTCTTGTTATGGGTCAATTTGGCGAGGGGCAGTTGGACGGTCCCATTCTAACTATTCGAAAGACATTCCGCGATTTATCCTGGTGGCGGTTTGCAGGGCGAACTGCTATTCCGAGATTAATTGGACTTAAGTTCGAACCAGGTTATCCAAAAAAAAAAATGGGTAGATCTATTGCTGGGAAAATAATGTTGCACGAGCACAATAGACTATACTACTATAGTGTTATTGTCCTTCAGTCTTTAAAGGTTCCAACCAAATTCCATCATTTAATTTAATTTTATTTTCTCATTTTAATTTTTAAATACTGTATATAAGGGCATTACGGTAATTGCATACCTGGGTAATAGTTGCCGGGAAATATGGAATGGGCGTGCTACGAATTCAGGGAATCGCTCTCACGTTATCCCACGCGCTGTCTGGGGCCCACACCTTAAAAATGGTCCATGCTACCGGAATTACCGGTCAACCTAGGGTTTCGTAACCGCCCCTAAATTATTAAAAATAATCGGTTCCTCGTAATTAATTTTAATATATTATTTTTTTCTCTGTCACAGGATACCGTGCAGAAAACAAGGAGGGATCAGGTTCACAATCAACGGTTTCCGTTACTTCAACTTGGTTCTGGTCACCAACGTCGCGGGCGCAGGGGATATCGTGCGCGTGAGCATCAAAGGCACAAACACCCAGTGGGTCCCCATGAGCCGCAACTGGGGGCAAAACTGGCAATCCAACGCCGTCCTAGTGGGCCAGGCCCTGTCCTTTAGAGTCACAGCCGGTGACCGTCGCACGTCAACTTCCATGAACGTGGCGCCACCTAATTGGCAGTTTGGGCAGACCTTCATGGGCAAAAATTTCAGGGTCTAACTTTACCTTTTTCAAAGTTTTTCCCGGGACGAAATTTGGAGATGATATAGTATGGGTTTAAAAACTTATAAACTTAAAAAGTAGGGTAGGAAATTACTATAGGAAAAAAGTAATGCATGCTTGTGTGTCTTTTGTTACCACTTTGGGAATGGGTTTTGGTACTTTTACTTTTTTAACTTTGGTGTTTTTAGTGGCCGCTGGTAAAAAGTGGGGGAAAATGGAAAAAAGAAAAGAAGGGGGGGCTGAGAGGAAAAAGGTGTGGATGCTGAAGCGGCTGCAGTAAAAGGAAAGAAAATGTAGCCCGCAGCTTCTAATTATAATGTAATGGACCTTTCATAAAATGTATGCTTCTACTTTATATATATAATATATATGGAGAATGTTTAATTTCAATTTTGATTTTTACTGTTGTCTTGTGCAATTGAAATATTGTTTGTTTTTTTTTATAATTATATTTGGCTTTAGAAAATTAGGATATTTTGGGTTTATAATTTAATTCAATATATTGGGAAAAATTAATGGAGTTGAGTCTTGAATTAATGTTTCACCAGTTAGCTCAATCTACTTTGTCCAATAAAGTATGTGAATTTAAGGAGTACTGCAATTTTGGCCTCCATGATTTAAGACAATGCATGTGTCTTCTACACAAAATCTCTCACAAGATATTGTGCCCAACCAACCAAAACTCAATTTAATAGAAATAAAACGAGGGCTAGATTTGGATATTTTTAAACTATCTCACACAATCTTTGATATTAAACTTATGTGCCCCTTTACTAATTGGATACAACATTTCAAATTTGTGACTGATATTTCAACTGTTGTGACAATATAGTATAAAACGATATTATAAATATGTACTTGGTGGGTTCACATGAAAGCCATCAAAAACTCTTAGTAATTCCGCTACTCCGATGCCAAAATCCTGCAAGATAAATTTTACAATTCCCTACTCCAATACTAAAATCCTATAAGACAAACTGCTATAAGAGCCCTAGATCTGATGCTTAAGTCAGACTAAATTTCATTCGAAGTAAAATAGTGCAAAAGTGTAAAGTAATAATTCGAATGTTAAATAAAGAATGTACCATGCCTCGGGAGCGTATTTATACGTGAAAATAAAAAGAGTAGGTAGAAATTAGAATGATAAGGTGTTCAATTACCTTGTTAATCACCTTCAAATTAGGTGAGACATATCAAAAACTTAATCTCGCATGCATTATCCAGGAGGGGTCTTCAGTCTTCTCGAGCACTAATCAATCCCGAACTATCTGACGTATCAATCTATTATTACAACTGTATAGCTCAACCAATCGCCACAATCGAGGGCGTAGATAGGGGGCCACTCCCCCCCCCCCTCCAATTTTTTTTTTAAAAAAAATTTACATTGTAAATTCTTTTTTAAAAAAAAATTAATTATAATTTATATGATTTTCGTGATCGGCTAACCCCATTATTTTTCCCTATTTCCGCCCTTGGCCACAATTGAATCACTCTTTTAGTACTAACAATTTTCAAGATAATGCACTGAGCCTCTTTAACCGTGATGACCTAACTTGAGTTTTATCCAATGTGACAAAACATCCCATGCTCAAAAGAATCAACACAATCAAAATGGATTTTTCAGATTTTGAAATCATGATAATTTAGAGTGCGTCCAAACAACACTTTGAAATTCTAAAACCCTCCAACATAATTGTTCATCAACAATGGCAAAAGTCCTCATGCCCAAAAGATTTAACCTAAAAGCTCGATTTTCTGATTGATTCCATGATCTATTTTGGGCAAGAAAAGATTTCTCAGACTGAATATCCCACGAATCTTCATTCCATTTCCATGTCCAAAATCCAAACATAAGCGTGCAAGAATACCAGAATGCACTATGAAAGTTGACTTTAAAGTAGTCACTTTTTTTCAATACAAATGGAAAATTACTGCACAATTTAAACTACCAATTTTCATATTTACTATTATTGAAATACCAAACTCCAATTTATTGCTCATTCATTCAAAAAACCAATAAATTGTAGGGCTGAATAAGTTGTTGTTTTGATTGAATGGTATAAATTGGGCACAAAACATGCTCAACTTCACCAAGATCTTATAACTTCGATTACAAAGAAGAAGAGCAATTTACACTCATCTGGTTTTCCATAAACTACATAAAATGTATGAAAATTATGGGATAATTATATCCGTTCATTTTTTCCTTCAATTTTTCTTTTTTCTCTTTAGGAATTCCGGCATGTAGAGTAGGCAATGGGTTGGGCCGGGCTAGCCCATTGGGCTTTTGCAAAAATTTGGGCCTGGTCTGGTTGACCCGCTTTTGGTCGGAGCGCAAAATGACTGGACCAACCCAACACATACATATACTTTATGCACAAAAAAAATCGGCCGGCCCAAATAGGTCCGACTTTTTGGACCTAAAAACACGGACCAGCCCAATCCAAACCTCGGGCGCGCCGGGCTTGATTTTGCCACCTCTACTGGCAGGGGTACTATCGACCTTACACAAATTTCATTAGTATTAACCATAAAAATACATTTTGTAAATTTGAAACTTAGGTGTGTTTTCTTTTAATTACTTCAAACCTGGGATGCTTTTTGTAATTAACCGTATTTACTATTATTGAAATACCAAACTCCAATTTATTGTTCATCATTCAAAAAAGTAATAAATTGGAGAGCTGAATATATAAGCTGTGGTTTGATTTGATTGGATGGTATAAAATTGGGCCCAAAAATAGTTCTCTGTGGTCAGATAAGCTGTGGGCATATGCAGAATTTCATGTGCTGCTCTACTGGCATTGAGTTGTGTGGTACTACTCTTTTTAATACCACTTTATTTATTTTTTTAATTTTTTTGGTTGTCCAAATTAATTTTTATTTTTTTCCTTCTACCCTACCACATTATTTACACAATTACATTTAAAAGTATTGTACAACAAAAGCAAAATTCTGGTGGAAATTCCTGACAATATACCTAAGATTTCAGCTAAAATAAATTAACCAATAGCAACTTGAACCACATCTCTGTGTGGATGAGTATGCCTTGAGGTTTGGGACAATTACTACTTGAGGGTTTTCTATAAATTGAGGTAAGAAGTTTCACTTTCATAATAAGAACATTTTTATTAGCAAAATTTTAAAGTTTAATAAATTTATGTTTATGTAGACATGATGAGGTGATTGGTCTCACTACTCTATCAAACAATTATACAATTTTATACGTATATTATTTGCAAATGGCAAGACACGTGAGTATTTGCAAATACTAAAAAATATGTTTTAATTTTTGCAAATGTCAATTTCTGCTTCTACTTTTACTACATTTAATCGGAATTCAAAAGCATAAGGAATGGTGTTTTAGGTATCTGGTTCTGCTCCACTTTTACACATAAATAAAATACTTTTAAAATTTATCCACCAAACAACATCTCTTAAATTAATCAATAGAGATAATTACATAAAACCCTTGAGGTTCGGGCTAATTACGAGAAAGACCCGAGAGATTTTTGGAAATTATAAAAATACCCTTGAGGTTTGATTTTGTTTAACGTTTTCTCCTTCATAAGTAAAACATATTTCAAACTCCCCTGAAATTTATAAAAAAAAATTACGATTACCCCCTTAAATTTAAGACATAATCAAACTTGTGGGATTTTTTTGTAATTTTAAAACATCTTTGGGTTTTTTTTTTTTGTAATTAGCCCAAACCTCAGGGGTGTTTTGTAATTATTCCTAATCAATATTTAGCTTATATTTGCTAACACTACCAATTTATGATTTTCCCAATTATATGTTGCTTCCGTCCGCAAAAATAAATCATTTCATAAAAGCATATAAGTGTTTGCAAACACTTTCATTGTGTAACGCAAGATAGGATTAAATTTCCTTTTAACATATATCAGCAACTAAAACCGGTGGTTAAAGTCATAGTCATTTTCAATCAATTGTCGATTTCTAAAGTTGATAACCTTGTTGATAATGTCGATTCGTCTGAATTTCTTTGCCACGAAAAATAGTCATTTGAAATTGACTGCCTCATTTAAACTTTAAAAAGAAGCTACCTCAAGTAGCAAAACCCACCCATTTCATGAATTGTTTATGTCCAATCTTTACTCTGAATCTTACTCTTTTTATGTTTATCTAGAGAACAAAATGTGAGTTAGTTCCACCTAATTAAGTAATTTGTTTTATTACATTATCTAAAAGATAACCACTTTTTTCTTTTTTTTGAGGGAAAAGATAACCACTTTCAGATACATGACAAGTGACAAAAGACTATTATTTGACCAAAGCTATAAAATCTGCTGAGATGGTACACTAAAGAAAAAAAGAACAGGATTTATACCCTTATCTTTCATTAGAGCTGTCAAATCATTGGGCCGGATCTAATAGTGGCCGGATCGTATTTTTGAGTCCGGCCCAACTCACCCATGAAAATATACTATCAAAATCGGGCCAATTGATCCGGCCCTATTTTTCGGGCCAAATGAGCTGGGCAATTAGACCAGTCTAGTAAAAATACCGGGTTAGACCCGCCCACCTCGGGTCGAATTGACACCTCTATCTTTTCATGTCAAAGCACTCTTTCGGTGAGGCAAAAAAAAATGAAAATATATATAGCATAATAGAGGACCACTACCTTTCTTATTCTACCATCCATTCATAAAGTAAAAATCTAATACTATGATTCTCTCCTTTTGATTGTACAATTTGGGTTGTCCTTGAAACTTGAAGGTCTTCTCTGTCAAGAAAATGTAAGATTATATTATTCTCAGATCTCAAATATGCTCTGCATTTTGACCCTTCTTACCAAGTGCTTCATGTTTGTCTCTACTTTGAAATGAATAATACATAGGCAAGTTGTGTGGTGCTTAGGGAATAAGGGTGCATATAATTTTGGCAACTTGAGATTATCTCAAAACTCTTTCATTTCTCAATTGAAAATTTTGCACAATTCAAAGAATATGTACTTCATTCAAAGCTACAAGGCAAAAATATCTAGGTTGCACCTTTTTTTATTGATTGGTTGCTAGGTTTGACAAATCGTGTAGTTGTGTCGGCATGATAATAACACGAAATGATAAGCTCAAACATGACGACACGATAAATATTGTACTTACGAATAGGAACACGATATTTTTCGTCTTTGACGCGACACGACAAGTCGAAAAAATTGACCACATTAATACGACGACATGATGACATGATACAAACTACAAAATATCCAATAAAAACATATAAAGTCTTTTCAAAAATAATTTACGTGTTCTTATTGTGCCAACATGAACACAACACTAAAGTTTTTGTGTCCTTATTGTATTAATATGATAAGGCCGGATATGAACACGATAAAGACTAAATACTAACCCTTTATTTTCACATTGTGCTATCTTGTCGTGTCAAGAATTGTTAGTAGGGAGCTTATTGCTAATGGGCCTAGGATTCTTACAAGATAGTTTTATCCAAAACTAAAGAGACTCAAAGTAGAATCTATGCCTTTCAAGAAGAAAACCAATCTTTTACAAAGGTGTGTAAAGAAACTGCAATCTTGTGCATAGGAAAAAAAAAAAAAATTGGACCAATTACCAATGTATTTATTGTCTGAAGATTGAACGTGAAAAAGAAGTGTCTTTTCCTTCTTTTATAGTGAATTCCTTACAACGCTTTTTCTCTACAAATCAAATAACATATGGGGTTTGTGTAGATAAAGTATATATTCTCTCAAGAGTCAAAACAAAGCATATGCCTCAATGGCCCACTTTAATCTTCCAAAAAGTATAATTATGAGCTCAAATTGCTCCAGTGGCCCAATACACGAAGTTTATGAATGGGGCAGCCCACAGTTCTTCCTCTTTGATCCTCAAGAACATATTGGAAACGGTCAAAATTCCAAATTGGATTAATCCGGAAACGATAAAGATTAAATTCCATAAAGCCTATATTCCAAAAAAAACAAAAAAACAAATCAATAAATTCCAATAAGATATAAGTTCCATAAAACCCCGTAGTAAGATAAGCCCAAATAACCAAAATAAACATAAAACCCCGTAGTAAGATAACCAAAATAAACATAAAACCCAGTAAGATAAGCCCAATAACCAAAATAAAAAAATAAACGCCGTCTGTGGGAATCGAACCCACGACCACGTGGTTAAAAGCCACGCGCTCTACCGGCTGAGCTAAGACGGCAATGCATTAAAACTGACACCGCTATATTTATGTCCTTATATTGCCTCATTACAAAGGAAAAAACAGCAAAGGCCCGCCGGACTCCGAATTGGACTAATCGAGAAACGATACGTTTTAAATTCAAAAAGCCCAGTAAGATGGCTCCAACAGCAAAACTAAATTCAAAAAAGACGGCCCATAGATAAACCCATCAGCCACGACCCAAAGAAAACAAAACGCCGTCTGTGGGAATCGAACCCACGACCACGTGGTTAAAAGCCACGCGCTCTACCGGCTGAGCTAAGACGGCTATTTGTTCGATTAAAATATTTTAAATTTCCTATTCTAAAAACAATTTCTGTCAGTTGCACAAAAATGCTACTTTTGTGAATTTGCACCACATTCTTGGTTACTGGAGTATATACCAATTATCATGATTGCAAGTGACAGATTGATTTATTATTCTTCAACTAATCCCAATTCTTTTGGGGCTAATAAGTCTAATTTCATACCTCAAATTTCAAACTGATGTGATGTTTCACCTCAAAATCCACACTTTATAATAGTGCTGCTCTAACCTCGTTTTTCTATCATATGATTATTGTTGTTGACAAATTACCATTTTCTGCTCTTTGCTTTTGGAGAACCCCACTTGGAGTGAACTAATTGTCAAATTGGCTGACCTGCTTATGTCAACTATGCAAATATAAGAACGATATAAGAAAGGCGAGATTCCCTCAAAAAAAAAAAAAAAAAGAAAGGCGAGATTTAAGGGGGAAAAGAAATAAGAAAATTCCAGTTTTGCTAGCCTACCAAGAACTTTCAATCCTGTTTCCTACTCCCACTAAAATTAAAGGGTAATAATGCAATTATTAATTCTCCCTTCTTTCATATTGAAAAAATGTATCCCTTTACTTTTGTTTCGTTTAAATATAGGGATAATTACAACAACAACAACAAAAACACATTGAGGTTCCAGCTAATTACAAAAGTTCAAGAAGCTTTTGGAAATTATCTTCAAAAGGAAAAAATATTTCAAAAACTCCCAGTCCACAACTTTTTTTTTTTTTTTTAAAACACCCAAAGGGTGGAGGGTTTAGGCATATCCCTCGACCTGTATATTAAACCTGGAAGTTTACATCATGAGAATTACAAAGAATTAAGAGACAACTATACAATTCACAGTTTTAGTTCTAAAGGAAGGAATATCTAATTGGTCAGTTCTAGCCAAACCAAGAGTTATTCTAGGTATTGTAAATCTATCAAAAACTGTACAATTACTCCCTTAAATTTAAGCTAGAATCAAACAAGAGATTTTTTTTTTTTAATTTTCAAACATATCTGGATTTTTTTGTAATTAGTCCAAACCTCATGGATGTTTTTGTAATTATTTATTCCTTTAAAATATCCAAATGAAAGTTGAATTCATCTTTTTATAATAAAATAAAGGAGGAGGTTTTACGTGAGGCAAAATGCTCATGGGATCTAAGTTAATGAGGCGTATCCTAAACATATATAAAAATATGAATTCTTTTCATGTGTATGGTTTTGGATTGAAATTCTATTTAAATATAGAATCCGTCTCATGAATTATATCTATAAAACCGTCTCACACAATTTTTGTGAAGTTATCAATTTATTAAATGAACTCAATACTTATAATTTCTAAATTCATACAGGGCAGATAATACCATAAAGATGGTAGAACAAACAACACAAATAAAAATTAAAAATTCTTGAGATAAATAAGCAACAGCAAACATCAAACATCAAAATCTTTATATTTGGAAAAAATCACAATTCCCAGAACAGCCAAAACAGAGCTAAAAAGATCTTCAGTCAGCACAAAACAGCACCAACTCGAAATCCAGCTCATTACTCTATAGTTTACAAATACATGCATTACAAAATATGACCCAAAAAAAAAAAAAAACCTGTACAAGCCTCAGAAATATAGATAAAAAGTTCACAACTAAAGAACCAACGCCGAAGGTCTGGGATACGCCGAAGTTTTAGATCCACCGTTCGATTGCTTATGCCGATTTTGCCCCTTATGATCGTTTTTCGAAGCTGCGTCCTTGAATCTTGAAGCTGCTCTAAAGCTGTAACAACTTCATCCATATTAGGCCTCGACCTTGCATCCATGCACAGGCATTGGAGCGCGAGGTTTGCTGCCTTAACAGCTCGGCCCACTGAATACTGGTTTTCGAGACGAGCATCCAAAACACGAAAAATTCTACGTTTGTTTGTCAGATAAGGTTTTGCCCACTCGACCAGATTATGTTCACCTGTCGGACGATTCTTGTCTATTGCTTTTTTACCGGTTAAAATTTCCAGGAGAACCACTCCGAAGCTGTATACATCGCTCTTGGCGGTTAAATGACCTACCATACAAGGGAACTTGGTTAAATAGGATAGAGGTTCGGAATAATTACAAAAATCTCTAGAAGTATTTGTAAATTGCAAAAAATCCCTTTGAGGTTTGATTCGTCTTACATTTTCTACCTTCATATGCAAAAAAATATTTCAAAACCGCCCCTGATGTTTCTAAAAATATTACAGTTACCCACTTAAATTTAAGACAGAATCAAACCTGAGGGGGCTTTTTGTAATTTTGGAACATCTCTGGGTTCTTTTGTAATTAGCCCAAACCTCAGGGGGTCTTTTGTAATTAACCCTAACAACTAATAATTTGCTAAATGAATTTAAGGAGGAAATTATGTGTCATCTATACCTGTGGATAGATACTGGGGCGGCATATCCATAAGTTCCCATGACTCGAGTAGAAACATGACTTTTATCACCAGTTGGCCCGTCCTAGCCAACCCAAAATCAGAAAGTTTCGGATTGTAGTTCTGTGAGTTAAGAGAATCATAAAAGAGCTATCAGGATAACAAAACCGAATCATAAAAGAGCTATCAGGATAACAAAACCAAATCAATCCACAAAGTCAGGAAAATAAATATAAAACTGTGAATATATCAGAGAAGGGATAAATTTCATACCGAATCAAGCAGGATATTAGAAGTCTTGAAGTCCCGGTATATTACTTTTATTTCATCACTGTGAAGAAAGGCAAGGCCCCTTGCAGCACCGAGAGCAATTTTCATTCTTAGGCTCCAAGAAAGTGGCTGGAAATAAGATCCTCCTAGTTTAACATGGAATCACTCTATCATTAGATTTTCGTGTAGGTAAAAAATATTTAAAGAGTATATATAATCCAGTAACAGCAAGCTAAATTAACAAAGATTTGCAAACTCTGAAAAAAAAGCGATTCTCAGCTTCTAGGTAGGGAAAACAGTTATTTTTTCGACCTAGAAGCTCAGAATCACTTTTTTTTTAGTTTGCAAAACACTCCTATATAAGGCCATCCGTAGTAGGACAAGCTGAACTCACTCCTGAATAGATGATTCTCCATGCTACCCTTTGGCATGAACTCGTAGACCAAAAGTCTGTGGTCATCCTCTAAGCAGTAACCGATTAGCTTTACGAGATTCGGATGACGGATCTGCCCTAGATAGTTGATTTCAGCCTGTTTATCCAAAACAAGCATATAAATAAAAAGATAATTAAAACAAAACAAGCTAAACCCTCATGCATATTTTTTTCTACCAGGGCAATAGTATATAATCAAGACACCATATCTCTGTAATATCATTGTAATTGGGGAGCATTAATTATTGCAATAAAAAGATTTTTTTTTTCAATTTCTCTGATTTATTCATATGCTAGGTAAAATCAGGTGACAATCTCTAGCAAGACTCTGCCTATGTCAAAAAAATGAAGCATAATGGTTAAGAGAATCGACGTTTCTACGTTGCTACTGTCATCACAAGATTCCTCTGCAACACTAAGATTGTCTTTGGATTTTAAGGAAAAGATATCAAATGACTCCACATAAAATAGATTTGAAATCCACCACGACGACTCAAAAATAGCTCAAAATAGGAGTTACGGATTTGAAATCCATTGAATAATGATATTGTTAAAGTAATTAAATATTAAATGAGTCACCTCTCTAACAGTTATACCATGTTGAGTGACAACCTCATCCAAAAGCTTACGCAGATGAGCCATTTAATATTTAATTACTCAAACAAAGATTACCCAAACAAGTCCGATGAATTTATTATGGATTAGAAATCCTTAGTTTTCAATTCCTTCCTTCCAAATGCAACCTAATCGTTTCTTCACAAAATCATAGGAATTAAAAGACGACGTAATTTACGTTTCGCATGCATTTCAACGTACTACTTCAAATACCAAACAACAAAATCAAGCTACATCCTAAGAAACTTCATTACGGTTATAAACTCGAATACTTATACATACCAACCATTCCTTGTGACCCTGCCACCCCTCTTGGTTTAATCTCTTAACAGCCACCACCATACTAGAACCAGGCCTCGATGCTGCCAATGAATGCTCGTCAATCCATCCTTTGAAAACAGAACCAAAACCTCCTTCCCCTAAGACGCTGTCAGGACGAAAGTTTCTCGTGGCTGCCTTAAGATCACTGAAGGTGAAGCTCTTCAAGTTCGAGGACTGCAATATTTCACCTTCGGTTCGAGGAGTCGGAGGTACGGATGCAGAAGATGTCTTCCTGCTTGAATTACTTAGGTCGGTCCCATCTCCACTTACCATTTTAGACGAAGTCATGCCTATGTACATTAGGTTCAAAACATAAGAGAACTTAATGAGATTTTATTGTCAGAACTGAAGGCATATTTTTCACATACGCATGATACAGGGGGGATTTGATGTTAGATGTTTACAAATAGAAAAATATCGAAAAAAATCTACCGCGCAGCTACGGTAGTCTCCGTTACTCAATCATTGGGTTTTTAGGTGAAGATTGCATATATATTTTGGATAATTACAAAAACTTCCCATTAGGTTTGTGGTAATTACCGAAAAAACTCAGAGAAGTTCCAAAATTACAGAAAAAAAAAACTTGAATTTTGATTATGTCTAAAATGTAAGTGGGTAACTGTTACAAATGTAACATGTTTGAAATATTTTTGCTTATCAATGGGGTAACGTGTATTATTATCGCTCACCCTTTGTAAGGGTGTTGAATGAGGTTCGAACCCAGTATCTCTCAGTTTCTTTGAAATTTATCCCCTTTCCCTCCAACTAGGACTCCCAACTTATTTAAAAAAAAAAAGGTAATGTGTTTTGTAGAATCAAACCTCAAGGAGATTTTTATTAGCTCAAACCTCGGGATAGTTTTTGTAATTATCCCTATATATTTAGCAACTTAATACTAAGCAAAATTGCAATACACAAATGCAGAGGACATTATATATGTACTTAGTTTCATCTTCAGGACAACAATCATACTAAGGAATTAGCAATTTTGTTTCATAATTTGATACTTCATAGAGCTGTTTGAAGTTTTAGTGCAGTATCAGAAAACAAATCAGCAATATTATAACATTAGAATAAAACATCATCAGTACAAAGAAAAGGGAGATAATCTTATTCATACTCATGATTCATTTCTCAGCCAACAAAATAATAATATTAACAATAAATATTTTATCCACTTCATAACAATACATGAAAAAAAGAAATATTTCAGAATATAACTATACCTGTATGAAACGAGCTCTCTGCCTTAATCTGGTTGCTTAAACAGATCCCCATCTCAAATTTTCAAAAACCCTCCAAAAATAAAACTTAAATTCTTTTAGTAGCTCAAGGAATTATAGCTCAAAAGTTAAAACCCAAAACCTCAAGGTTTCATTCCTTTTTTTCCACTCTAAAACATGCACAGAGAAGAAAGAACTTGCTGAGCTCGTGGGCCAAGATGAAATGAAACAAATTTCATTAAAGGCCTCAGATCTAATGTGAATCCTCTGAATTTTTTCTTGTTTTCTCTTTTGAAGTTAGGTTTCAGCCGCCAACCGTGCCAAGAATTTGTGTGTTTCTCTCTGTAAAAGTTTAAACCGGATGTTCTTGATTAGAAAGTGAATAAAGGGCACACAAAAAAATGAGATCTTGATGGCAACAAAAGCACAAAAAGAAGAGAGTTTGATGATGAAATTGGAATTTTGAAGGGTTTTTGGTGGATTTTATTCAGCCAAGTCTTGTTTAGACCTTTTGGAGTATTGCAAGATTGACTTGCTTCTTGTCTTTTCTAAGACTGACAGACTTAATTTTTTTTTTTAAATTTCCTCGAATGATAATTAAAATTAATTAAGTTTAATTAAAGTTTGAAAGCAATTTCAAATAGTTTCATTTGCGTGGCTGCTTAAACCTTCGCATCTCACGTGTCTATCGTGATTTTATTAAGATGTAGTATGGAGGTTGAAACTTGATAGAAAACTGCACTGGATAGAGGGTAGTTCAATATAGAACAATTATTTTAGGGACGACTATTTGTGCGTGATAGTTGAAGATATTAGAGCCCTGAAAGCATCTCACTATTTATATGGGGCACTTCATGAGGGACCGATTATTTCCCAAAGATTAACCATGTAGAACATAAAATCTCGGTTATAAAACAAATCATGGATTATTGAAGGGTTTAACTTAAATTATTTGTTTTAGGAAGTTTTCGAAATCTACTTTAAGATACTTTGTTGTACGGAATTTTCGCATTGTTTACCCAAATCGAGAAAAAATGCCATAAAATAATTTGGTCATGAATCTCAAGAATGATTTGTTTCTGTGGATTTTATTTTTAATTATTGTAATATACGTAGACAGGTTGGAAATGATTTTCAAAATATTGGGAAACAAAAACAGTTGGAATGTTTAATCCTATGAATTAGTACAATTAAAATTAAGTCACATGAGAACCTTCTTTAATGTTAAGGCATCTTTGCTGAGGATTTGATAAGAAAATTACCCAATCTTTATACTTAATAAATGAGTGCATGCAACATAAAATATTCATGTTGATGACCCTATACGTTTCAAGTCAACAGTGGAAAAAAAGCAGTTGAAAGTTTTGACTTTGTGGCACAAAGGTGGGGTTTGGGGTGGGTAAAGGAGAATAAATTGTAAATATGTAGCCCACTTATGCAAAAAATAATTGAACCTTATGAATAAAACTTTTTTTTTTATATAATTTAGATATTCACGTTTACACCTTATTAATCATGGATCTGCTAGTATCAGAGGCAATAAAACTTATTAATTAACGTATAGCGTTTGGGAATAAGTGTTTAATAATGTTATCAATAAATATTATCTTAAATTTAGACACTTGAAAATTAAAATAAATAACTAAAAAATTATTTGAAGATATACCTTTCCCTCGAACAATTGAATCAATCGATTCTAATTCGTTAAACATAATAAATCAAATTTGATTATTCTTTCCCTGCTATAGGTTCCAAGGAAACTTAGCCTCCATTAGCAATGTGGTCGAGTCAAGTAGTATGTATGCAAAACATTTAGTGGTAGTCGTTTTTTGTAATAGGAACTCCTAGAAGGTGTTATCTTAATATAGGGTTGAAACATAGTTGCAAGCGTCACATGACCCAAGCTGAATTTGAGCGAAGATCGTACGAACTCTGATTCTTCCACTTCAGTCATCACTTTTTTGATATGATCGAGCTCAAATAGTTAATAATATGTACATAAAGAAATTGATAAGCATTAATTCAACAATTTAGTTGGAATATGATTTCCTTTTTTTTTCCCCAACGAACAAGAATCATTAATTCGGGTCACATAGCTCGCCATGTCTTGTTATGTAACCTCGCCATGTCTTGTTAATCGTTCTTAAAACATTATCATTATTCATTAACATAAATTCCGTCAAGATACTATTGGCGCATGTATTCTTATTCAATGTAAAAGCTCAAGTTCATAACAAGATTTTTTTTTAAAAAAAGGTTGATAATGATGGCATATGTGTTATATTGTTGGCATAAATTCGGTACCATTAATTTAAATATTAATCATGTGTTCATCTGCTTTGCCATACAAATTTGACCACGTCATCACTTGAAAATTGATGTTGATCAGTCGATGCCATAAATTAACTTTTTTGCCGAGCTGTACTTATGTCATTTCAAAAGCTGACGCCACGGGGAAAGGCTGCAAAAGCCTTCGAGAAATTGTTTTCATTTTCGCAATTATCTTTTTATTGATTAAAAATAAAATTTGTATTATTTTTTTCATAAACGAATCATTTACTTTTTTTTTTGTTTTTTTTTTTAAAAATGTATGTCATAATTACGTCTTTACATCCGCAAATCTTACTTCATTTTTATAGGTACTACTCACATACTATATTTTTCAAATTTAAAATATTCAAAAAACTTGAAAGTGAAATCAAATGCCCTGTAATAATAAAGATTCTCAAGTATTCAAAATAATAATAATAATAATAATGATTCTAAAAAAAAACTATGTCATAAATTCATCTTAAAAGGTCGAATTGTTCACTTTCTGAAAATTGGTTCTTGTGAAATAATTCTGTCATTAAATTTTACAATTACCTACAAAATACATACAAAATAAAAAATATCATTTTCCCCAAATTATACTGACAGATTCTTGTGATTTTTCAATTACCGACAAATTTTCTATAGGTATTTACCAACAATTTTAGATTATGTAGATAAACATTTTACTTACAGCTACATGCTGATTTTACCTACACTTTACAATTTTCTTAATACTTATCTCTACATTTTTACCGTAGGTAAATTGGTTGTTTCTTGTAGTAGTTTCAAATTCAAATATCTATCTCTCTCAAGCTAAGCGGCGTATCCTTGTAGCCCCTCCCCCAAAAAAAAAAAAAAATCATAGTATATACATATTTTATTTTTAAATATTAACGTTTGGTAATTAAGTATTTATTTTTTAGTGATTTACCCCAAAATTAATTAACCCCCCCAAAAAAAAAATGTCTAGCTCCGCCCCTGCCGCTAAGTCACACCGATCCACGTGAATTTTCTGGTGCGGTTTATTCGGCTGGCGTGGTTTACATGTTGATGCTATTGCGATAGTCATTCCACGTGAATTTCCTGGTGCGGTTTATTTACAATTCACACCCAAATGAGTATCCACAATGATAGTTGCAAGTTTATTATTTTTGTATGCGCCCCACAACGCATACATCATCATCTTGAGCTAAACTCGCTCCCTATTATCACAATGGTAAATTCTAGTTGTGGTTCAAAATGAATCCCCCTGTCAAACATATTGAACATGAATTGAAAAAAAAGATGTTGAAATTTTTTTTTGAACCAAGTTCAATATATTAGAACCCAAAAAATTGAACTTCCAACTATTAATTCAAGAAGTTGGCCACGTCATACGAAATCCAAGAAAATAATACACCTAAAACAGAAGTTTGAGTTTACATTATGCCGAATATTGATAATGACAGGTCATTAATTGCTGCTGTAAGCCTGTAAATAATCCATATGTACCAAACCGTCCTTACCAGAAAAGCCCTTAATAAATCTTCCTATTTCTAATCAAAATAGAATAATAGCAAAATGCCAATAAGACCAATTATTCAGCATGACTAATGACTATGACAAATCTTATCCATCCTCAGCCGGCCATATGCGCATGAGTTCATCTACTTTCTTGTTTTTTTTTTTTTTTTTTTTTTTTTTTCCCTTTTCAATTTATTTATATTCCTTAATCATTTCGTTGATGGGAGTTTAGATTTGGGGTTGGACCTGCTCACTGGGCTTTAAGTTTGAAGGGCACAGAACTTGTGGCCCAGGTTTACCAATGTCACTTGTTCATACTGTAGCGGTTTAAAGATTGGGCCGAACTCGGTATATTATTTCTTTCGTAAAAGAAGCCCATATTTGGCCAAATTTTTTTTCTCCAATTGAAACGAAAATGAAATTTCTTTTCTATCCAATCGCAACCTAAGTTTCTTACAAGGAATGTTTAAACCTTTTTTTTTTTGGTTTTAATTAGAAAAAACATATCAATTTTCTTATTTATTTATTTTTGGAACAATTCGTGAATGTACAAAATAAAAAAAGAAATCTTTTTTTCTTTTTTGAAATCTTTTGAAAAGGATTTTGAGTTCATCTTCTGGCCTCGCGGATCCCTAAAAATATCTCAACTCTGACATTTGTACGTTATGTGTTGATTTGAAAATTGAGATGACAAAGGCCTCACAGGGGAAATTCTCATCACCTTCTAATATACAAATTACTTATGACCTGTTTACACAGTTTCACGGTCTCACATTTACACATTTTGGCCCGGCCCAATGGGCTAGGGCCGGGCTTGACGGACCCTGTGTGTGCATAGTCTCAAACTGTAGCTAGCTGGATTTTTCAGCTATTGGGATATATTACAGAGTTGGATTTGTTATTTTTTTGATGTTATATAGAGATGTATCGGAGTGACAGGGCAATGGACACTCCAAATCCTTGGGAATGCATAAATGTGTTTCCAAGTCCAATTTCTAGTATTGAAAAATGAGTTTATTGGTTTTTCGTGTGAGAATTGAGAATATGTTTGGTTTCTTTTGTCTAAATTTACTTTTAGAATTAAAAATATGTTTGGTTATAGTATTTTTGACATAGATTAGCGTGATTGTGGTGAAAATTTGTTTGGTTGTATTTTCAAATGAATCTTTCCAAAAAAAAAAAAAAAAAAGCTAAAACGACTTTATTTATTGAGAATTTCTTAAACAAACATAAATTCATTTTCTGAAATAGTTGGAAATTGGAAAATTGCATTTGAATTTGAAAACAATTCCATACATACCCTTGTTGTCTTTAGGGGTAATTCCACTAGAATTTTCTGTTGAAAACAGGACAATTACGTTACAGTCCACCGAAAATACGACAATATTACGAATCATAGGCCTTGTATGGTTGTGTTTCCAAAACCATTTTTCCACTTTGCAACTATATATATTCCAGAAAATGAGTTTATGTTTGTTTAAAAAGTTTTCAGTAGAAATGAAGTCATTTCCAGTTTTCACTTTTTTATGGAAAATATTTTTTTGAAAATACAACCGAATAATTTTTCATTGCAATTACGCAAATCTAGGTAAAAATACACTACAATCACGCAAACCTATGTCGAAAATACATTTGAAAAACCATAACCAAACATATGCTCATTTTCAAACAGAAATCCAGACAACAAATCAAACATATTTCCAATTCTAACACGAAAATCAATAAAATTTGATAGTTTATTTTCCAACACTAGAAACTGGAAATTGGACTTTGGTTGCTCTCGAAATACTCCTCTTCCGCGAACTAGCTCTCCGGCCGAACTCCACGGTGAAAACCTGCACAAAGGGGGGCCGGAGGGGGCTCCAGTGTACCCTCTTCGATGATTAAGTCAGAAACTTGGAAGAGAAGCAAAAGGCAAAAATATAATGTGAAAGTAAAAGTGTGATTAGGTCTAGAATGAACCTGGACTTGAGCTTTTATAGCTTAAGCGGGATTAGGGTTCCCATAAAATCCGGGATTCTCACGATTTGGTAATGAATCATCATTACAATATGATCAAATCTTCTGGAACCCTAATTTACTGACCAGGTCGGCAGGTCGGCCCAACTACAAGAGTTCTTCAAGTCGGCCCAAAGGTCATCCAATGTTGATCCTCATCACAGAGCTCTCATAGCTCAACCCAATTAAAGCTCTACAGCTCAATCAATTAGCAGAGCTCTATCAGCTATTCCGTTAGCAGAACTCATTAGGTCGGCCATTACCAGAGCTCATCAGCTCTTCAGGTCGGCCATTAGGAGCACTCATCAACTCATCAGGTCAGCCATTAGCAAAGCTCATCAGCTCTTCCTATTAGCAGAGCTCATCAGCTCTTCAGGTCGGCTATTAATAGAGCTCCTCAGCTCTTTAGGTCGGCAATTAGGATAACTCATCAGCTCTTCAGGTCGGCCATTAACAGAGCTCATCAACTCTTCCTATTAACAGAGCTCATCAGCTCTTCAGTTCGGCCCATTGGTAGGGCTTCTTCAGTTCGGCCCATATGGTCAACCCAAATAGACCCTCATCAGACTTGAAAATACATCCATACAAGCCCATAAGTTGCCCAAAATACCAAAAAACGAAAAAAAAAGAGAAAAAGAAAATTGCTTAAGCATATATTTAAATTAAGACTATGAAGCAGAATTTCAGTGGTATCTTTTCGATTTTTCACTTTGAAATTTATTCCCTCCACTACAACCAGTATATATTCTAAACTTATTAAAAAACTATATATTTAAATTTAAGCCTTTTTCTTCTTACAGGCACGATCTATACATGTAGTATTGCTGTTGCACTGTATGTTTTAACAAAACACATTTTCAAAATTAATAGACATTTAAAATATGTCAATGAAAATCAGGACATTTTCAAATTTAACACACATGCATATTTCAATGCGAATTAATTTGAGTGTGTACTAGACATTCCTACGAAGATTAAAAGGGTTGAGGAATGAGTAAAAAGACGAAAGGCGTGGAATTGTGGTGGGGGAGAAAAGAAAAACAGACGTAACGTATCACTGACATTTAATACTGAGAACGAGGGGGAGGGGTTGTACCAGTAAGGACCTGTCTTTATCACTTTTGTCAGCACCCTATGCCGTGAAACCCGGACCAGAAAAAGTCTTACAACTCCCAAAATGGAACCCCTTTTCGCCACATGGCAGACTCTCCCTCGAAAACCCGAATTGAGATTTTCTGTTCCACATTCAGTTCTTATTCTTATGTATCGGATGAATAATGAATAACGCGTGTCAAAATTACGCGATTATCAGACATAATGTGTTTTCAACCAATATATGAAATAAAGATCAAAATAGTAAAAAAGTGAAACAGGAGATCCCATCCCCGAAAATCCTAGTTGATGAGGTTTTCTATTCTAAAATGCGTTCATCTATTATTCCCGTTAATGAGATACTAATCAAGTGAATAAAACATAACTCACTTGTGATTGTGAAATATGCCCTTTTTTAACATTGTCACAATCATAATGGAGTTGGATTGTACCCATTTGATAATATCTAATTTGCCATTTTATTCCACACATAGATGATTGACATGAGTATAAAAACTATCATAAGCTTGATTACATTTCAAATTAATATGTAACATTTATACACATTGCAATCACCAATGAGGTATATATTAAACGCCATTTTTGAGCAAAAGATCCAATCCGACCAAATACTATGCTCCCACACCATTGTGAAATTTACTTTGCCCTCCCAATCAATATAGTTGTTGAAATTTCAAAATATTATATTAAATGAATAATAAATCAATTGTTCTACCACACTAGAGGCTGAATTGGGCTTCATTTCAAGTAAGGGCCTACTTTGGCTGGTTAAATGACCCAAAGCTCGACAATTCCAAAAATAATGATGAAAATCATATGTAGATATTGATAAGAGAAAATGGCCATTTCTACCCTTTTTGGGATATGAAAACACTTTTTTATCCAATTTTTATAAAAACCACTTTTTTACCCACTTTTTCAATGAAATGTCATAAAAGCCCTTATTCTCTCTTTCTCTCTCTTGGTTTAAAAAAAATTCTTTTCTCTTTTCTTCTTCTTTCAAAAGATAACAATCTTCTTTTCTCTCTTATATTTTAGGGCACGATCGATCGTGCATCTCTTGGTACGATCGTACCCACCCCTTTATATTTTTCGTGGGCGATCGATCGATCGGCCCTTCGGGTGCGATCGCATACCCACCCTTTATATTTCAGGCGCGACGATCGCTTTTCTTTTTGGGCAATGATCGTCCACCCCTTTATATTTGAGAGCGATCGATCGATCGTCGCGTTTTGGTACGATCGTCGCCTACCCCTTTATATTCGAGGGGTGCGATCGTCATCGTCCTTTACGATACGATCGTACCACCCCTTTATATTTCGGGGTTACGATCGCATCCGATCTTTTGGGTACGATCGATAAATGCGTCCCTATGGGTATGATCGCCCCACCCCTTTATATTTCGAGGGTGCGATCGTCATCATTCTTTTTGGGCACGATAGTACCCGATCCTTTTGGCACGATCGTACCCATCGATCTCGACCCATTAGTAAGTGTACTTTAGTCATTGTGGGTAGAAAAATTGGTTTTTATAAAATTGGGTAGAATAGATATTCTACTATCCATAATGGGTAGAAAAAAATTCTCCTATTGATAATTGGCTGACTAGCACAAAATGGCAATCAAAAATTTCGGGCCAATCTATTTTATCACTTGGGTCGGAGGGCTAGCATTGAGCTAGCCCGACCTAATCCATCGTCACTCTACACCATATCAAACACTTGTATAAAAATGACCACACTAATTGTGAAAAAAATAATGTGTGGGGATGGTTCAACGATCAATCTTTGTCACGCTCAAGATCTAATAGTCTAGTCACGTCGAGGGGGCAAGATTTTGCGAGAAAATGGAAAATGTAGCGAGACGAGAAAATATAAAGGAAGGCAACCCAACGCCCCATTGTTGAGTACAAAATATTGGTTACAATGGGAAAGCCTTCACAATGGCTCAATTACAAATCTAAATTGAAATGAACTATTCTATTACAAACAAAACAAGAATCGAATCGTAAGTTTAGTCGAGATACTCACGGTTTGACGTATTGCCTCCAAAGATAAAACGGCTTTGTCTTTCGTGTAGTAGCACCACTAACACGAAAGCTCCTTCGAACGAAAAAGTGTTGAAGATCGTTCTTTGGACTTTTTTGTGCGAGAATGCGAAGTATGGCTTTGTGTATGAATGTTTTCTCCGTACCAATTGCAATGCACTCAAATGAATTTATAGACAAACACACTGCAGGAGATAACAAAAAGTAGTGGGCATTAATCCAATTGTAACATCCCGGATGTTACACCCCACTACTTCTATAAAGATAAAGTAGTGGGCTCTTTTTCGAGATGACCATTCTTGTTGAGTTACTAACTCCAGCGATCAATGATTTAACCCTGGACACCTCGGTGTCCGTGATTCATCAAACTCCAACAAAATCCAACAATCACTCGAATCGGCCCAAGCCCGGGCCCAGGCCAAGACCAAGCCCAATCCCGAGGCCCGGCCGAGGCCAAGGCCGGGCGGGCGGGCGCGCACGCACGTGTGGCCCACTTGTGATCATCCACTTGTGTTATAGTTTATACAACAAATAACACCTTCTAGTAAATAAACTAGGATAAACTATGATTTTTATTCCATGTGGGATAAGGCGTAAGCCTTTATCTCCCTTTAAATAATCTTTACATAATGCCCATTTATGTGGCTACTTTCGTGTATTAATTTTCACTCACCGAAATTCGGTTTTGAGAAATAAAAATACTACGAACATCTACTCGAACGTAAATTAATAATATATAATTTAATTCCTCCAGAATTAAATATTTAGCCACCGAAAAATTGGTTAAAGTCGGGTCGACACCCACTTTATCAAAACCAAAATTTCAACACCAATATCATCCCTGTGCCACGATGATGATGATGATAGTTGCAAAGAACTAGGCGAGTTTTTCCCATTATTGCTATCTCATTTTTTGATTCTTCTTCCCCGTTGACCCACTGTAAACTCTTCCCACTATTTCTCCTTCATTTTTATTTTCTCCTTTTTTTCCCCCCTCTTTTAAACATCAATAATATGAAAATGTCAGCACTTATTTTTTTTACTAAGAATCTGCAAGAAAGAGCGATTCTTTAATCTCGCGTGACAACTTTGTTATCTTTTCTTTTTCTTGAGCTTTGCAGAAAAAAAGGGGGTTTTGTTGTTTCGTATTGTGGAGCCTGGATATTATTGTTTTACTGGGAAACAAGAAATGGACTGTGGAGAATACTGGGTCTTATCTTGAATATTACTGTGAGTTCTGTTCTCTCTGAAGGTCTTGTTTTTTTTTTTTTTCATTTGCTATCTGTTGTTGTATTTTCTTGCAAACATTTGTTGAGGAGGTTGTGAAGATATATGAGGTCTTTTCATTTTAAAAAAATGAAATCTTTTTGTGTATAATTCTAAAGATGTAAACTTTTCATGCTTTTACTGAGTTTCTTTAGTTCTTCTCATGCTTTTGTTAGGGTGTGCTTGGGCCTTGGCTTTGTTTTGTTTTATTTGGAGAATGTGTTTGAAAATGTGTATTATGATGAAAATGTATAGGAAAAATGGGGTTATATATTGAGAGAAAAAAAAATTCAGAATGAAAATAATAATAAAAATTACTCTACAATTTTTCTTCTCTTTCTGTTTTCTTCCCATGCTATCTGCCCCTGTTTCATCTACTTTTTGGTTTCTAAACTAATGATATGTTTCTTCACTATGTTCACTTCATGTAACAAATGTGAAATTGTCTGGTATTTCATAGTCATATTTATATGGGGATTTCTCTATGCAGAAGCTTGAATTCATGTAAAAGCTTTTTATGGAGGATTAGATGTTGAACATATTGAATCAAACTCTTATTGTACATCAATATTGTCTACAAGTAATGTGATTTCAGACTTTGAATGTAGCTAAATCCTAGATTAATCAAAATGATATGATGGTGTATTAAGTGTCTAGCTGCCAAAGCCCATGTGCCTCGGTGTACATTATTGTACATTATTAAGCATAGTCCATTTCTTTTTTTTGCTCATCACTAAATCCCCTTTATGTTATCAGATAGCTATGAAGTGTTCTAAGCCACGGGTAGAGTTGTTTGGGTCGGTATTTTAGAAAACCGTTGCACAAAAGATCGATTAAATAGCGTACTTCTCCAGTAATCACAATGGCAACTTCGTACGGCGGATACATTCAAAATGACCAAACTGCCCCTCCAACACCATCACTGCTTCCTCCATGGCTAGCTAGTTCAACAACCATTAGGCCACAATCCCCATCCGTAACATTAAGCCTTTCGCCCTCAATAATCCCACCAACCCCAACAATCACTCGGTTACATCCCGATAATACTAATCCCTCACACTATCCAACCAATTTGCCGTCTCTTGGGATTGCTCCTATGACCGGAGATAATGCACTAGTTTCTGAAATCGTGGAGTGCGGTAGAGAATTAGAAGAAAATCATCGTGCTTGGACAATGCATAGAAAAGAAGCCGCTTGGAGATTGAAAAGGGTAGAATTGCAGTTGGAATCGGAAAAAGCATGTCGAAGGAGGGAGAAAATGGAGGATATTGAAGCGAAAATCAACGCTCTTAGAGAAGAGCAAAAGGCTAGTCTTGATCGGATTGAAGCCGAATACAGAGAACAGTTAGCAGGATTGAGGACGGAAGCAGAAATGAAAGAGCAGAAGCTGGCCGAGCAGTGGGCTTTAAAGCACTTGCATCTAAGTAAATTTCTCGAGCAGATGGGGTGCAGATCGATTGCTGATTAACGTAACGGCCTGTAAAATGATCAGGTTCAAAGTTCACTTAGTTAATCTGAATAATTTCTGTTTGGACATTATTAAATAACTTCATCCCTTTTCAGAATATCTAGAACTGCATGTATCTAAGTATACCATGTCTGATAGGTGCAAATTATTTGAAACATCATCAAAATTATTACCAACATGTGCACATACCGCGCGTTTGCTACGTTCAATTATTAGCGTGTGCACATATCGTGCATTCTTTTAAATTTTTGACATTTATATATGTGCAATATGAATTTAATGCTATGATGTGGGAAAATATAGGGCATTCCTCTTATGCAACTTTAATATTTTTAGGATTAAGATTTTTGGTTTGGATCACAAATGAATGATGGAGGAATATATTTAGAGGGATAAAAAAGCATGGGTTGATTAAGGACTTGGGCATGCTCCAACTATTGATTTGTCAAGTACTTGCTTCACCAAATAATAGGAGGAAAATAATAGTAACAAATATTTAGTTATACATCTCGCATTTTTGTGTGCTAGATTGCTGTTTTATCTTCTTCTATAAATAGCGCAAAACACCACCAACAAAATGGTGATGAAACAACACTTCGCAATTCCCTCATCTGGCCAGGCCGATCAACCCCTTGTGTAAGATCGTATACTCCCACTTTCCACATATTGTTCTTCTAAATCTGGTACCGACATCGACTTATACTACCTACATTGGTCGATATATACTAACTAGTATTAGATAAAATACAAAGTATACACAAATGCAAAACAAGTGTTATCTTTGTGCATTAAGGCGCATTGTTTTGACATTTTAGCATGTGCAAATATAGCGCCTACAATGTTTTGATGTGTACATATAAAGGCGCATTGTTTTGACATTTTAGCATGTGCAAATACAACGCTACGACATTTTTTCTAATGTGTGCATATACACAAGCATTGTCGACGCTACTGATTTAGTATCATAAGTTTGCAAATTCACAATAATAAATAAATTTATTATACTACATTTTACACGGCCATAGTTTAGAACAAAATTATCATAAAAATAGAGTTCAAAAGTTTTATTAAGTTAGGATTGTATGTGAACCAAAAACATGCTAAAAAGCTAATAACACAAGCATATCCAAATCTGGCGCCAATCATCAAATTTAGCAAGGCTACGTTAATGTTGGGAGACCCTTCTTGATTTTGTGAATTTTCTCATTCACCTGAACCAACATTTCAAATAATCGGCACAAAAGTTTGAATCATTTTTATTCTCTTGTGAGTGGGAGGCCATCTTAGATATATATTTATGTATACACAGACTAGCACCTAATGACTCGAGAAATGCGAGAAAAAACCATGAGGCCACTTTACACCGCCATATTTATGTAAAGAGATTTTCGAGTAAGATTGAAAAGTACAATTAATTAACAAAACACAACCATACCTCATCATCGATCCGGTGTCCATTGGCACGCAAGATAAGCGGAACCAAAGTGCGATATACCATTGACAAAAAACACCGAAACTCTTCGGACCACTTCCATGGATTGGAACAAGATTATCACAAAAAGGGAATTCAAAAGTTTTGAATTTTAGGTAACAAGAAAAGAGATTTTAACTTTGGATTTGCATGCAATTGACGAGGGCGCACGGAGACAAGAGATTTTAGATATTGGGATTAAATCGGTTTCTTAAGAAGTGTGGATTGTGAGTTTGGTAGAAAGAAATGCATTGCACATTCTTTTGAATATTTAACGTGTGCAAAAGTAGCGCAATGATTTAGAATTTTGACGCGTGCATAAATAGCGCATTGCTTTAGCGTGAGTTGGATGCTAAAGTTCTGATTGATTCTATATCATATATAACATCAACTGTAACATTATTTTCTTGTTTCAAATGTTAGAATTGGTTTTGGATGTTCCTTTTATGCAATTTTCTTGTCCGGACTTTTTATATGAAATGTTATGGCTTATAGAGATGGTTCTTAATTATTGTATCAATTCACCTTGTAAATAACTTGTGCTATTTAATAAACACAACTTGTTGAACAAAAAAGAAATTCAAGCTTTCAAATTCACATTGTTGGAGATTGCCCCAAAATAAAAATTAAAAATATACATGCTATATTTAAATTCAAGAATTGCCATGTTTTGGCTCCCTAATATTTCATTCATACTTTGTGGAGCTTTATCCTAAAAAATATCGTAAAAATAATCAATAAATTCATTAGCTCCAGTATTATCTCCCTACGACGCTTCTGCAGAGACAACTTTATTATGTTTTTCCATCTTTTGAACCTTCTAACATCATTAGTTCATCTTTTGCAGTCTCATTCCCTTCTTCCACCCCAACAGTAGAAGTTTCATTTTTCTGCCATGCTAATACAATATAATCTGATATGTTCGTTAATCCAATTAACTAATATCAATATAGACCATCAAAACCACACAAAACTAAAATGGATAATTACAAAACCATCCCGAGGTTTGAGATTATTACCAAAAAATTCAGATTTTTTTGAAAATTGCAAAAAACCCTTTGAGGTTTGATTCTACATCTAACTATTTCTCCTTCATAAGCAAAAAAATATTTTCAAAACCCCCTAACATCCATAAAAATATTACAGTTACCCCATTGAATTTAAGACATAATCAAACCTGATGGTTTTTTTTTTTTTAATAATTTTGAAACATCTCAGGGTTTTTGTAATCAACTCAAATCTCAAGGGTGTTTTTATAATTATCCCAAACCATAAAGCAGAAATGGGTACATAGGTTAAAGTACCTTGAGCCACATTTGATTGAATATTAGTGGGTTCTTGTCCAAGATTATCGTGCAATGGGCTAGGATTTGAAGTCTCTTTTCCATAGCCAAATCGATTTGATGAGTCCTTATTGCAAGGTCCGTGCGCAACCATTTTAGACTTAGAACCATTTTTGTTCTCATTTGAGTGAGAAGCCATTTTAGCAATGTATGTTTAGACATACTAATGACTTAGAAAATGCACAAAACAATAAGAGTTGTGGGTTACATAGACTATGGTGGGAGGGCTGGTTTAAATAGATGTCGAGTGTGGAAACAAGTCAAGTTATTTCTAAATGTTGTCGTGACGACAAGGGACCGGAATCGTTTGCCCCGATGATAATAAATTTGTTAAGAATATAGTAATATCGATTGAAATTCGGACAAGACGCTTGTCATATAATCAACTATATATTTGAAAAATCTTATGATCAAATATTCATATTCCAGCACGGTTATATATTAACTTGTCCATATTGGGTACTAGTTTCAAATCAAAATGTTGAAATGAAAAGAAATGGAATATCATTAGTAACATTCTTTTATATTAGTAACATTCTTTTATAGTACATGCGGTAAAAAAACTGAAAAATCATTAGTAACATTCTTTCATAGTGCATGATTTTGATGTGTGCATATAAAGTGCATTATTTGACATTTTAGTGTGTGCAAAAATGGCGCCTAAAATGCTTTTCAAATTAATGTGTTGCTTAGCATGTATAATTGTGTGGGAATGATTTATATGCATGTAAACAAAATGTCTTTAATGGCTCTTTGTTGAACATTTACTGTATTTACGAAAGTTGGGAGATACTTGTTGGTTTTGTGAAATATTTTCCGGCACACGGAACCAACATTTCACGATTCCCCGACACAAAATTAGAAATAAACATTAATTACCATGTACTCTCTCATAAGTCTATTTTCTTTGTTGCCTTAACCTTCTTTTTCTCTGGATAATCTTTGATAGAGATAAGGTGACTTTCATGACTAGGAAATATGTATAAGTAATATAAGTTTGCATATGATGTACATATATATATTGATATATATAGAAAAAAATTGGAATAAAGCGGCATGTTATTTAAATTATTGTCAATGTACATATATACCTCATAAAATTTTGGAGTTTACATAATAGATTTTGTTTACTAAGTTACAAAGAAATTAAAAAGGTAAATTTTTGGATTGCAAGTTGAAGAGAGTGTAAGAAATTAAGTGAATTAGGCAATGCAATTTAAATTTGGGTTTGTTTAATTAATGAATATTTCTGGTCAATTAAAAAGAATGTTGTATTTTACTAACCATGGTTGTACGTACTTAAATATACACATTGCACAATATGAGGCTACTTGCAAATGTTCGCGACTTTATTAAATATGGATGTACTTAATTATACGCATCGTACAATGTATGGCCACGTGCATATGTTCGTGTTAGATTGCATGGGATGTTATCTATGTTTGTATTATATATGGTTATACATTATCATGATTTATATAGTGATGTAGACATTTCTTTAGTCTTTTTCAGCAATGTACGGAACTGCTATCTTTAATTTTTAAGTTATGTAGGGATATTGTATCTTAATTTAACTTATGTACGAATACATTTAATTTCTTTAATATTTTTTTTTGGAGGGAAATTTCTTTAATATTTTAGTTATGAACGGTGTCTTTATTTATATAATTAAGACACAAATGTTAGTATACACGTGTAAGTGTATACAATCATTGTTCAATTATGTATATAAGACCTTTAACCCTGCATTTATTAGTATGCACGTACATGTCGTTAATACTCTCCATTCATATATGAATAGATGGGGACTTTAATTATTAATGTATCTATATACAAATACGTAAAAAATTATTTATAGCCAGATACACAAAGTCTCCACAATCTCAATGTAATATTATTATGTTACGTCTTAGCTTTCTTTATTTTTTTATGGAGGATGAGAGTATGGTGGGTTACGAAGAAATCAAATAATGGAAAATTGATTTTTAAGATTGTGTGTTTCTAGGAAAATTTCTAAAGAAATATTTTTTTGTAAAGGATGCATGCATGTAATCTATAAAAGAAATAAGACATTTACACATTTTAGAAACGAACATAAATTATTTGTGTTTTTTCGATCAATAAACAATTTAAATTTGTAAACTATTTTTGTTTTACTTTTATATATAGTAAATCCTATATGTATATAATTTAAATTGAAGAGAGTATTTTTCTTCTCACTCCCTATGAGCAAAAAATGAGTGAAACAAATAAGTTTCGATAAAAAAAGCCCCACAGTAGCACAATCGATCACCTTAACATGCTATAAGCAGTGACCAGATTAAATGTCTGAATTATTTAAATTACATGATAAATATCAGAAAACCTAAATTAAAATGAGGACCAAATGTTTGGATTCTTCTACTTGGAGAACGACAAAAGCTATTTTGCCATTTTTCAGTAACATATTATTTCATTTGAATAGGTTTACGTAATTTATAATTGAAGACGTCATGGGCCAACCGAAAAGAAAAAGGCATATTAAATATTTAATTTGATGGTTAAGTTGTTTTTCAGCCTTCATTAGCTAATATTGTCAATGATTTTCAATTAATTAGCGACAACGACACCACTAATACTATTTTTAAAATTTTATTTTATTTTATTTTTGTATTTAATATTTCTTAACTTGTTTTCAGTATTACATGTATTTCAAATCATATGAACGTACAATCCCACAAACATGTACAATGCATCCAAACACAGTACTATTAAATATATATTTATTTTTATATTTCACTAGAGAAATCATTAAGTTAGATGCAATAGTTGTTGATCCAAAGTTTTTCAGTTCTCAATATTTCACTAGCTAGATACGTAAAAAACCGCAAATAAAGTAAAATATCCAATAGTAGGTTGAAAACATTTTCATCTATGCTTTCATGTATGAATTATGCAAACAATGGCGGAGCTAGGGGTATTTTCCCCTCATTTCATATAAAACTTAAAAACTTTAATATATTTATAGCTTATATGTTTTTATTTTCAGTTTTCTATCGGCCCACTCCAGTTTGTGTGTCTATCTGTCGTACTCTCGCGGTTTGGCTATTAAATTGTATGCAAATATGTCCAAGAGGAGAACATATGTCAGGCTTTGAGCTCACATGCATGGTGAAGGCCTGAAGGGATACAATGCATGCGCTCCATCAACAGCTTTTTGCATTTCGTCTTTCTTATATCATCGTACCAATATATATCATTCCATTTTTTTTCTTTCTATTATCAATATGATATATTGCACATATAGATGTAATTTCTTGGCAACGTACGTACTATCATGGCATGCATGGATTATTACTTATATAATAATAATTATTGACTTCAATGAATTCAAAAGCATGCTTATTAAATTGGGACTTTTGTGCCATTCAACAAACACAATATGTAGAACACAAACTAAATTTAAACTTCAATAAAGTTACAAATTCGACATTAATTGTTGGAGAATGCTAAAAAAATAATTTAAATACATAGTACTAACTGGAACAACTAAATTCAAGAATTAGTCTTGATGATACCCCGAGCGAGTTGTAAAAATTAATCCACGTCATCACCTGACACATATTCGAATAGGTGACCTACGGTGGCGTCAACAATGATGTACAACAACACGTCACGAATTAGGCTCGCCCGCTCACACGAGCCCAACAGTGCCGAGCCCAACCGCAACACGGCTACGAGCCCCGAGCCCAAGTTTCGAGATGAAACGCACGCGCGACAACCGTAAAAATAAACACATGCCCATCTTGAACACTTTATTGGTACGGAAACGCCACATGTCGAGAGAATCATGAAGAGAAGTCGACAAGTGGCAAGTTTTGGCTGATATCACAACTATAGAGGGACATGTGTCGTTTTTAACTATTTTATTAATTAGTGAATATTTAGTGCAAAGATGACTATTGTAAACCCACTTACTCAAAGGGGTATAAAGAGTCGGAAAAGGAGGAAAGAAAAGGAGGAAAATTGTAACCAATTATAAGAAAAACCGACCCGATATTCCGGCTCGGCAAAATACAAAAAAAGGCATAATTAACCAAAAATAAACATATGTTACGCACGTTTTCATTTCCACGTGTTAAATCTTTTACATATTTCTGCTTGTTGACCAAAACGCACGTCAACAAATTGGCGCTAGAAGGAGGGCCCGTATTGGTCCAGTCCGAGTTCCAGTCAAAAAAGCAAGTGAAACAAAAACCAGGTAAAATTTGACACTGAACCTTTTGATAAGGCAAGAAAATGAGTCAACTGTCGAGAAATGCCCGTTTGACTGAAGAGCAACATTTGAACAACCAACCTGCCAAACTACGAATGGCCACAATATGCTCCAAACGGAAGCGAGGAGTACTACTTTATTCCCTTTCGCTCGATTAATCGCCAACCCAACCTTTGTACAACAAATGAACCAACTTATATCGCAAACTCTTGCCACCACGAACTCTCAAGCACCTCCTCCACTCCTTGCAAATACTAACCCACTCAACCCACAACTAAATGTTAACATTAAACCTCAAATTCCCGATTTCCTCGCCACGAAGCCCAAGCTTGATTCGGGTAATGAACAACATGTCCTTCGCTTGCGAGAAGGCGGCAAAGAGAAAATGAGGAGGAGCAAAGTCGTATAGCGAGTCATTTCCCGAGCAAACACGACATCGTCGTGCCCACACCGTGTTCGCCGGACGACGAGAGTTGATCCCTTTCGCCCGGCTCGATCGATAAGTTCCCTCAGGTTTCCGGATGGCGGGAACAACTCGAGTCGATCGAGGTCCAAGGCCCTAGCTTATGGCGGCAGAACGGGATGTAGAAATACACCGCCTCGTCGTCGTCAACGAACAATTGGAAGGCGGTCCGGATGGCGAAGCCTCGAAGACCGCCCCAGTATGGAGCCGGCCACTGCTTACGTCGCCATTTTCTCCTGGAATCTGGCGATCCCGTTACCGCCAAAGTTGAAAATCCCCAGGTCGGCCTCTATAATGGGGAAACCGACCCGACCACTCATGTTCACAAGTACTTAGCATGGATGGAACTATACTGATCCAAACGATGCCATCCTCTGCGGGCCTTCCCCGACTTTGGGCGGCCAAGAGCCCACCGTTGGTTTAGGACCACCGCCACGGGGATCCATTCAAGCATGGGGGATCGGCCTCTCCGCTTTACGACACATTTCCTAACGTCCAAAGTCCGAGCCGCGCTAAAGACTCCTTTGTAAACATCAAACAAGGGAAGGGCGAGCCCCCTGAAAAGTTATATTTCTCGGTTCAATAAACAAGTTCGAGAGATGGAGCCGGTGTCGGATGACGCCATTTTGATCGCAACCATGGTGGACTAGCCCCGAGACTTGGTTCAATTACTCTATCCACGAATCGGGCGACCTCGTGCTCAAGAATTTCGATCCGCGCGGAACGCCATATTTGTGCTTGGAAGAAGCCGTGCAAAAATGCCCGAGCACCAACAAGGGCGTAAGAAAGACGGAAGGAAAGAACCGTGAGTTGGGCGGGGTCGGGATTCCGCCATTCTCGAAAATCCGACTACGGATTTAGAGCTCGCAAGAGGCGAGCCAAGTCGCCGCGATAAGAGTACTTTGACCCACACTCCATCGGCCATATGGAATGAAGTACAGGGTCTCAATTTGTTACTGCGGCTCGGCCTCGAAAATTGAGCCGTCAAAATTAGATTCGCGTCGATTCTGCATATCATAAATCGATAGTCACGATCTTGATGAGTGCCGAGATCTAATTAGGAAATTATGCGGGTTGTTCGGCAGGCGGTCTTAAAAGGTGCGTTCATGAGCTCTGCCCCACCGGTATTGCTCAGCGTCGGCCCCGGAGCGCGTAATCAATCCGGCTCTCTCCGCCCCGGTGAAAACCAGGGAGAAAATCCTCATGATGTCAAGTGTCGATCGATCAATACCAACACAATGGAGGATAGACGCTCCAACGGGGAAAAGAAAAGCCGATGTTAGGCAGACAGAACCAATGCCGAAAGACAAGTTCTAATAAATCAAGGAAGGCCAACCCACCGACCACTTTGTGTTCTCGGATGCGGATGCCGACCAGGTGGTCCATCCTCATTCGACCCTCTGGTCATCATGGCACCGATTCAGGTATTCCGTTCACGCAATTTTAATTGACTCGGAAGCTATTCATCATCATTTATGTTCGAGCATTTCGAAGATTAAACGTGGATGATAGTTATATCCGTCCATGTAACGATAGCATTCTCGGGGTTTGGAGGAGGAAGGATAGTCCCGCTCGGAGAAGTTGATTTGCCCATCCAAATGGGACAAGGTTTGCATAAACGGTCTGTCATGACAACATTCAAAATAATCAATGCCGATTCGGAGTACAATGCCATCATTGGGAGGCCATTGCTTTATCATATCAAAGCAGCCGTTTCAATATATCATTTTTGTATAAAATTCCCAACGTCTGATGGCGAAGCTATACATAAAGGGAATCAAAGGAGTCACAAGAGTGCTCTCTTAAACTCCGACCGGTGGAGATTAATGTGGTGGAACAAGGGCAAACCAGTGGAACCACACAAGTTAATCCCTTGCCCGGGGAGGAGTCCGAGCAGAAAGCGGTGATCGTTCAGGAGGATAATCCAGGACGCCGGCCTGGGAAGGAGCCAATGATGGAAGAAGGCGAGCCGGCAATCGAAAACGAGCCGGCCGCTGAAGACGAATTACCCCTGCAAATCAAGGAGGGGCAAAGCAAGAAAAGAAAACGAGCGGAACCAGTAGAACAGGTTGATACAATCAATGTCGGAAGGCCAAGCGAGGGGCGCCAACTACGTATTGGTCATGATCTCCCAGAACCATATCGAAGTGAGTTGATCGAATTTTTGGGGAATAATCTTGACGTCTTCGCATGGACTCACGCAGACATGCCAGGAATTGACCCCAAGCATGCGTGCCACCGCCTCAATATTGATCTAACGTTCCGGCCCGTCATCCCAGAAAAGGCGCAAACTCGGCCCTGATAGACAGGCAGCACTCGAGATCGAGGTTAACAAGCTACTAGACAATCAATTCATCCGGGAAGCCCTCTATCCCGATGGATCGCCAATCCTGTTTTGGTAAAGAAAAGCGAATGGCGATGGCGCCATGTCGTGGATTTTACCGACCTCAACAAAGCATGCCCAAAAGACGCTTATCCATTCTTTGAATATCGATTACATGGTAGATGCCACGGCAGGACACGAGCTGATGAGCTTCATGGATGCATACTCGGGTTACAACCAAATACGGATGCACCCAGAAGATGAAGAAAATACCTCATTTTTCTCTGCTCGAGGAATTCACTGCTACAAGATGATGCCTTTCGGATTGAAGAATGCTGGTGCGACCTATCAAAGGTTAGTAAATAAGATGTTTGAGAAAATGATAGGTCACACTATGGAAGTCTATGTAGATGACATGCTAGTAAAATCACTGTACATGTCCGATCATCTAAACGATCTTAATAAAATGTTTGTTGTTTTGAGAGAGTACAAGATGATGTTAAACCCGAGAAAGTGCACATTTGGGGTCGGCTCAGGTAAATTTTTGGGGTATATGGTCAGCCAAAGGGAATCGAAGCTAACCCGACAAAATCAAAGCCATCACCGACCTAGAATCCCCAAACTCGTAAAAAGGTACAAAGCCTAACAGCCGATTGGCGCCCCTTAACCGATTTGTTTCTCGGTCCACGACAAGTGCAAACCTTTCTTTGAAATTATAAAGAAAAGCAAAAATTTCGAGTGGACCGAGCAAGCACTGAGATGGCCTTTGAATCCCTTAAACAACACCTATCTTCAATCCCTATATTACAAAAACCGACCCAAGGGGAGGACTTGTATTTGTACTTAGCGATCCGAATCGCTATCGCTCGGTGTTAATCAGGCTAGACGGCTCTATTCAACATCCGATTTATTACACCAAATCAAGTGTTACATGATGCCGAGCTCCGGTCCCACCAATGGAAAAGTTGGCTTATTCATTGATCACCGCATAGCCGAAAACTCCGTCCATATTTCTTAGAACACAAGATTATAGTATTGACGAACTATCCGTTGAAACAAGTGTTACATCGACTGATCTTGGTCGAATGATTAAGTGGGCGTCGAACTCGGCCATTTGACATTATGTACGAACCACGTCTTTGCAATAAAAGGACAGGCTTTAGCGATTTTGTGGCCGAATTCACGTCTTGCATACAATTGGAAGTCGAGGAAGACCAAGAATGGAAATTATTCGTTGACGGTTCTTCCACCGCAGTCGAAAGCAGGGGCGGAATCGTGATAATCGATCCAAATGAAAAATGCTTCTTTTTACTCAGCATGTCGATTTCAATTCCCTGAACGAACAACGGCCCAGAATATGAGGCGCTTTTAGCGAGCTTAGATATGGCGGCCTCTATGGGCCTGAAACAACTATTGGTGCACAGTGACTCTCGGTTGGTCGCTCATCAAATCAACGGCGAAAGACGAAGCGAAAGAGCAAAAAATTGCATAATATTTGGATTTGGTCAAGAAGAGATTATCACACTTTAAAACAAAAGTCTTACATGTGCCCCCGAGCCAAGAACATGCAAGCGGATGCCTTAGCTCGGCTCGGCTCGATCCAGGGCGGATGCCATCACGGATGTCACAACACGCCTCTTCATCGCCCCCACTCGGTGCAAAGAAAATATATACGGCCAAAAACCGTCGAACGGACTTGGATGACCCCAATCATCCAATACTTAGAAAAAGGAGTTCAACCTGAAAACAAAGTTGAGGCCCGAACGCTACGAACTCAAGCGCTCGGTTTACACTAGTAGACGACATCCTATACAAACGAGGATATTCCATCCCACTCCTCTACGCTTTTCCGAGACGGATGCAGATTATGCACTTGAGAGGTTCATGAGGAATATCGGCAACCACGCTGGGGGCCAAACGTTGGCCTATAAATTAATACTGGCAAGGATACTCTCGCCATCCCCGAGAAAGGACGCAACCGACCTCGTCAAAAGATGTGAGAGATGCCGTAGGTTTGCACCACAGTCGAGATATCATCCCAACGAGCGACTTACTTAGTATTTAGCCCATGGCCGTTTGCCAAATGGGGAATGGACCTCATCGGACCACTACCCACCGCAAAGCAAAGGGGCGTCAAGTATGCCATTTGTGGCAGGATTATTTCACAAAATGGGCGGCGGAGCACTTTGGCAAAAATAGATGAAGAAAAAGTCGTGAGCTTTGTATGGAAATCTATTATCGTGAGATTCGGATACCACATTCGATTGTTACGGACAATGGGAAACGATTCGACAACCGAAGGTTTCAAATTTTGTGAAAGTTTCCGCATAAAAAACTATTTCTCAACTCCATACCACCCCAAATCGAACGGACAAGTTGAGGCCGTCAATAAAATACTCAAGTATACGTTGAAGGCGAGATTGGAGAAGTCTAAAAGGCAATTGGCGGGAGGAACTACCCGTACTATGGTCATACTGAATCGACACATCGAGCGGCCACCGGAGAAACACCTTTTTCTTTAGCTTATGGAGCAGAGGCGGTGATTCTGTCGAGATTGGAGCCCCTACCTTCAGTTGCAAATTTTGAAGAAAGACGTAATGAGGCGCGCTCCGAGCCGAGCTGACACTCTTGAAGAAAAAAAAAGGTGCGATCTTGAGATGAAAAATGCACGAGTGTATAAACAAAGGAGTGAAAGGTACTACAATTCGAAAGTAAAGGAAAGAAGATTTGGTCGGCGATCTTGTATCAAAAAGATAACGGGCATTCAACCCCATTGAAGCCAACCCGGAGGGCCCGTTTCGAGTCGACCACGTCTTATCCGGTGGGCGTACCAGCTAGAATATTTGAGTGGAGAAAAATTTATGCATCCATGGAACGTAGCATACGAAGCGGTATTATCAATAAAGATCTCGATCTACAATCCAGATAGATTCCAAAGAATTATCCTTCATCCGGTATTTCGTGAGCTCTTTAAAGGAAAACGAAGTTTTTACTCACCACAAAATAAAGACTTGGTTATGCACCGAGCAATCGAAATCAAGACTTGTTCGCACCGAGCACAATATAAAGACTCGACTACGCACCGAGCACAATATAAAGACTCGGCTACGCACCGAGCACAAAAATCAAGACTCGTTACATACCGAGCACAATATCAAGACTTGGCCACGCACCAAGCACAAAATAAAGACTTGGTTACGCACCAAGCACCAAAATCAAGACTTGGTTACGCACCGAGCACAATATAAAGACTCGACTCACGCACGAGCACAAAATCAAGACTTAGCTACGCACCGAGCACAAAATAAAGACTTGGTTACGCACAAGCACCAAAATCAAGACTTGGTTACGCACCGAGCACAAAATAAAGACTTGGTTATGCGAGCACCGAAATCAAGACTTGTTACGCACGCAAGCATAAAGTGAAGACTTGCCACGTGCCAAGTACAAAATAAGGACTCGATTATGCGGCCGAGCGCAATAAAGACTCCTGTTCATAAACAAAATTTGAAACAAAATAAAGAACAGTTTATATCCCGAAAGTACAAGAATCGATTAAAGCGGCGGATCCCCTTACTCGAAATCAAAACCGAGCCCCGTCTTGGGAAAATAAGAGGAAAAAGAAGACAGGCAACAATCTTACAAAAGGAAAGAGTCGAAAGCATCCACAAAAAGCTTGAAATACATACACAGGAAAGGAAAATAATAATTCATTTCTACTTCAAAAATAATTACATAAGGAGGCGGAGCCCATTACATCTCGAGCACGAAGCCAAATTACCTACCTAGGTACATATAAAAGCATCAAGAACGAGGCGGCGGAATTTCGACGGCACCACTGGAACCAACTTCTTCCAGTCAATCCGGAACACTTGGAAGTTACTCGCACGAAGATGGAACGCGCCAGGAAGGCCGCGGAAAGTGGGAAAGGGAGGCATACATGTCGAGAGGCACCATCGATCGTCTCGAAGATACTATCATCAAACAAATGCGGGTGATAGAGGACCTCACACATGCCTTAACTCAGCGGGATCTTTGCTTTGGAGGGCTGCGCTTAGCGGCTAATGCACCACCGTTGCCACCACCCGGCGGAACCCATGCCCGACTTCGAGGCCGATAATGAAGAGGATCGAGGAGGATCTGAAGAAGATCCGAAGAGGATCCGGATGAGATCGATGGAAGATGAAGAGCCCGAGGCGCTTGAAGCCGCCCACTCGATGATGCTCCGGGGATCGAGCAATGGCGAATTTGCCGATTGCCTAATCTTTGAGTGGTACCTCGGCCCGATCGGATCCGTTATGGGCGAGGCCGCTAGTGATGATGACGGCGACCTCACCGAGTAGATAACTTATGTGCTAGATTTTAGTCGATGCTTAATTCCATCCTGTTGTATTTTGTTTTCAGTTGTACCTTAATCAAGTTGTATCCTGACTCTAGTTTATCTTCGATTTTATATTCTTGTTGTATGAACTCATTCGGTGTATTCAAATTTCACATCAATGAATATACTTTTTCTACTTATTCTATGTCTTGTGTATTGTTGTTGTGATATAACTTGTTATATGCAAGTACTTATTGAAATCATTCCTTTCTGAATTGTAGCTAAACTACAAGTACATGGCTGAAACCGTGGACGAGGGAGACCCCGCCGTATTCCCCGTAGGTATGTGGATGTACCAGGGAACGGTACCTCCCGAACTACCACCACCTCCTCCGCCAATCACAGGAGATAACCTAATCGCAATAGCCTTGCAATGGATATTGGTTTTTATGAGGCAACAAACGAGGCAGCCTCGTCGGCCACCCAACCATGAACCTGCTCGAGAGACGAATGACCGCACCTTGGAACGCGGTTTTACGATTCGACCCCGACTTTCTTAGGGAACCGGATGACGTGAAAGAGAAGAATGGATCGAAACGGAGAATATCTTCAATGCTCTCCAATACTCGGGGAACAAAAGGTTACGCTCGCCGTGTTCCACTAGAATCACCGCTCGAGATTGGTGGAGAAACAGTTGAGAGAAAGTGGGAACGAGGACCAAATAGATAGGACATGGGAAAATTTCTGGTTGAATTCAATGAGCAATACATACCTCAAGTCGTGAAGGAGGCACGGGGATGAATTCCATAGGTTGAGACAGGGGAACATGTCGTGCCCAAGATGAATCAAATTCCATCGGTTATCCAAATATGCCCAGGAACAATCGGCCAGAGCGGACAAATTGTATAAGTTCACACGGGGGGATCGGAACTCGAAACAACTTTTGATCACAAATAACAACATACTCGGCCAAGCGATAAGACCCTCCGCATTGAGTAAGACTTAACCGCGTTAATCGATTCACCAATAGGCCATCGAACGATCTCAAAAGGACAAAGCATGGGACAACCATCAAAGGCCGCTGTTAAAATTAAAAGAAGGGCCGATTGTTAAGACGAGAAAAAGGAAAGGACCGTCTGAGGAAAACCGGGCCAAGTATGTACACATTGCCAAAAACCGGGTCATATCGCCATCGATCATATGGCGTAAACATGGAAGGTGTTTACTGTTGTGGTAGTAATCAACACCACCGGTGAAGGATTGCCCGAAATACGAAGACCGGACCAAACAGTGCAACCACGTAAGGCGGCTAACGGCCAGGGGTAACGGCAGGATGCCCTTTCGCCGAGCATTTGCACTAGCCGGACATGAGGCTCGGGAGGCAACGGTGACGTGGTGGAAGTGCACGCTTCTAATATCTAGCCACTACGCTAAAGTACTATTTGACCCTGGATCAACGCATTCATTTGTCGCACCACATTTTGTATACAAGTTGCATGCATGCATGGGCGTATGCCTATAGGTTTAGAAGTGTCCACTCCTATGGGCGCAAGCCGAATAACGATATTATCTATAATGCATGGAAGTTAAGATTGATGAGATAAACTTTCCTGCGATTTGATCTTGCTACCTATATCCGAATACGACATTATATTGGGAATGAACGGTTTCATGCACACCATGCACAAATGGACCGCCATCGCAAGTCCATTAAACTATGTGAACCAGTAAGCCAAGTGGAAATTTCGGAAGAGGCACTGTTAAGATTGCCCCAATCATTTCAAAGAATGAAAGCGGGGGCGCGATCACTAGAGGGGCACAAGGGTACTTGGCGTTTGTAATTAACAAACCTAAGGTTGAGACACAAATTAATCAAGTACCTATAGTATCGGAATATACAAATGTATTTCCACAAGAACTCACCACCGTCCCTCCGGATAGGAAGTTGAGTTCACCATCGAGTATTACCGAACCGCCCGATCGCGAACGCCGTATAGAATGGCTCCTGTTGAGTTGCAAGAGTTGAAGACTCAATTACAAAAGCGATGGATGTGGGATTTATCCGACCGAGCACGTCTCCGTGGGGAGAAGGTGATCTTGTTTGTCAAAAAGAAAGATGGCACATTAAGACATGTATAGACTATCGCGGACTTAACAGCGTGACCATCAAGAACAAATATCCCCTCCCGGGATAGACGAATCGTTTGATCAACTTCAAGGAGCGGCGATGTACTCAAGTTTGATTTACAACAAGGATATTATCGATTAAAGATCCGTGAAGAGGGCGTTTCCAAAAACAAAGATTTCGGACGGATATGGACACTACGAGTTTGTAGTGATGCCTTTTCGGTCTAACAAACGCACTGAGCGTTTATGGATCTAATGCATCGAGTCTTTCAACCTTATTTGGATCAATTCGTAGTGATATTCATTGATGACATACTCGTATACTCCAAGTCTAAAGAGGAGCATGAGCGTCATCTGAAAATTGTTTTAGAGACACTACGAGCACAAATGGCATGCCAAATTCAGCAAGTGCGAATTTTGGCTTAGTGAAGTCGCATTCTTGGGACACATAGTATCTGCACTTTGGGATCGCCGTAGATCCTTGAAAGTACGCATAACAGTGGTTGAATGGAAACAACCCGAAATCATGAACGGAGATTAGAAGTTTCTTAGGACTAGCCGGATATTATCGAAGATTTATCCAAGATTTCTCAAGATAGCTGGACCACTCACTCGACTAACCCGAGAAGCAAGTCAAGTTTGAGTGGAATGACAAGTGTGAGGCTAGTTTCCAAGAGTCAAGAAGCGACTTACTACGGCTCGATCTTAGCCCTTCCAAAGGGAACGAAAAACTTTGTCGTCTACAAGACGCATCAAAGGAAGGACTAGGAGCGATACTCATGCAAGAAGGAAAGGTCATTGCTTACGCATCACGAAAACTCAAGCCGTATGAAGCCATTACCCAACGCATGACTTGGAATTGGCAAAGAATAGTGTTCGCGTTAAAGAAATGGAGGCACTACCTCTATGGAGCAACATTCACGGTTTACACCAGATCATAAGAGCCTAAAGTATCTATTCTCTCGAAGGAACTCAATTTGAGGCAACGGAGATGGATGGAGTTAATGAAGATTATCACTTTGATATTCAATACCATCCCTAAAGCTAACGTAGTAGTGACGCCAAGCAAAAGACGAGTTTAGCTAGACTAATGATTCGAGAGTGGAGATCATTAGAAGAATTGAGCACTTGGAATCCGACGAGAACCGATTACTCAAATTTCATGTGCTAATATCTCGATTAAAACCCGATCTATCGAACGAGATCAAAGTAACACGAGGGATTGACGTGCAACTTCAAAAACTAAAAGAGAAGATACTCAAAGGAGAGAGATCGGAATTCTCGGTGCGGGAAGATGGGACCATCGATTTCGGAATAGAATTTGTGTACCGAGTGATGAGCAACTTAGGAACAGTAATCCTCTCGAAGCACACCGCTCGAAATACACTATACATCCTGGAGGAAACAAGATGTATAAGGACTTGAAACAACATTACTTGGTGGGCAAACATGAAGAACCAGGTAGCGAGTTCGTTGCGAGATGTTGACTTGTCAACGAGTAAAAGGCGAACACCAACGACCATCGGTTTATTACAACCGTTGAGAATTCCCGAGTGGAAATGGGAACACATAACGATGGACTTCGTGACGGATCTACCGAGGACTAGACGAGGCGATGATCTTATATGGGTAGTCGTGACCGACTCACGAAATCTGCACACTTCCTACCCATGAAGAAAACCGCGGCTGCGAGAAACTTGCGCAAATTTATATCAGAGATCATTCGACCGCATGGAGTGCCAATCGATATAGTGTCGGCAGAGACCCAGATTTGTCTCCGTTAAAAATGCTTACATAAGGAATTGGGTACCTCACTAAGTTTCAAAGACAAAGAAGACATCCACAAACCGATGGCGGTCACGAGCGAACAATTCAAACCCTGGAAGACATCTCATGAGCATGTCGTTGGACTTCCAAGGAAGTTGGGATTCGTCTTTACCATTGGCCGGATTACGCCTATAATAACAGCCTATCGTGCCACAATTGGGATGGCACCCTACGAAGCCTTGTGACGGGCGAAAGTGTAGATCTCCACTACATCGGGAGATTGATGACCAATGGACTCCAAAAGAAAGCGAAAGTCGCCCTCGATTCCAAAGGTCGACTTAGTTCGGGAGGCCATGGAGAAGGTCAAGTTGATTAAGGAACGGATCCGCATAGCTCGGAGCGCCAAAAGAGTTCTGTGACAGAGGAGAAAGGACTTGGAATTTGAAGCCGGAGATGAAGTATTCTCGATCGTCTCCACGGAAAGGATTGATCAATCCAAAGAAAGGAGGCAAGTTGAGTCCGAGATATGTTGGACCTTACAAGATTTTGCGAGAGGATCGGAAGTTAGCCTACCGACTTGAGTTACCGCGCGATGCGGGGGGAATGCACGATGTATTCCATGTATCGAGATTGAAAAGGTATCAACTTGGATCTCGAGCACATCATCACTCGTGATGCTCCTCCTCTAATGGAAAATTTATCCTACATCGAGAAACCAATCCGGATCATTGACCAAATAAATCGATTCGCGTAAAGGCAGAGATTCAATGGTTAAAGTTGTATGGCGGAATCACAACCGAGACGAAGACGCAACGTGGGAGATGGAAGAAGACATGATGAATCAATATCCGAAATTGTTCTAAAGAGAATTTGGGGACCAAATTCTTTTAAGAAGGGTGAATGTGAGACCCCGAATTTTAACGTGAGATTCGGTATTATGTAGTGATTATTTATTCGACTATGTATCACAAACCTATTATTAATGAAACGCTGGTCGTCGATAATTTAGAGTACATTCCAATTCTTATCCTAATATTTCATCTTATTCTATAATTCATCCCAACCAATTTCCCAATCAATTTGTTTTTAAAAAAATATATATATATATATATATATTTTTATATATTTTAAAAAAATCGAAAATTACCATAAATGGGAGGTTGTTTCATATTCTTTTCAAGACCTACAATTATATATGTATATATATATATATATATTTACATATATATATTAATTTTTTTCCTCAATTTTTGGTCACATGCTTAAAGGATGGACAAACTTTTCTTTCCACCAAATTCTAATAAATAAAAATACCAACACCATGATTATTATTCCTCCCAACTTTTGGCTCCTTGTCTTAGGGAATCAATCATTTTGTTATTTTTTTCTTTATCTATCAATATTATTCATTTCATAATTATCATAAAAACACAAGACTTGCTTCCATTTTCCTCTCTAAAGGATCAAATTCTTCAAGCATAAGGTAAGAATATCTTCATTTCTCCCAACTCTATTTTTCTTCTCCAATCCTCAACCTTATACCTTCACCATCTAATAATGTTGAATCCTTCTTGTTGAGGTACTCCTAGAGAAAATTCTTGAAGAATTAGAGACCTGGATTTGACTACAAACTTGAAGAGGAAATTGAAGATTTCATATTATTAAGGTGAGAAAATTATGGTTTTAGTATTTTTCTCTTGACAACATGAAGAATTAATTTTTGACTCAAGAATATAAATTTTTGGAGTTTAGGGGCTGACCTACATCATCTCAAGTGGAGGTTAGAGGCTTGAAGGAAAATTTCCATTTTTGAGACTACTTGAAGATATTAAGGTGAGTAAACTAACCATTTGGTACTAGTATATTTTCTTTTGACTTGAGACTTTAATTTTAACACCAAAATATGGTTTGGATACCATTTAGGGGCTGATCTTCAAGAGTTTTAGTCAAGAAGTTGATTCAAGGAAAAGACCACATTTTAGATCAACCCGAGAAACTACTACGAGGTGGGTGGAAAAAATTCTTTCAACTTCTAGGTGTTTTAAATTGAAAATATGCATGTAGTATTTTGTTATTGAGCACTTGAGATATATATTATGTATTGCATGCTATTTTCTTGTATCAAGTTGGAAAAATTCTCAAGTGTTGCTCAAAAAATGTGATTTATCGAAAAATAGGGCATACATGCACATTTTATTATTATACTTGATGAAATTTTGTATGAGAAGGATATGTATGTGTATGACTCTTGAAATCTATGTTTTGAATGATTTATAACCTGGACAAGTCGAGCATAATTGATTAAATTTCAACTTTTGGACTTAAAATGTAAAAATGGAAAGTTGGTGGACTTAATTGCAAGAAAATAAAACTTAAGGGACCCCTCTGTAATTTTCGATTTTGGGACTGAACTCAAGTTCAAAAATTATGTTTTGACATTTTAATAAAGTTTTAAGAGTTTTTAGATAAATAAAATCAACCCTTAAAAGCCCAAGGACTAGATTGTAAAATTCTAGAAGTTTAAGGGCTGTTTTGCAATTTTCGAAACTGTACCAGACCCTAATTTTAAAATTTGAAATTTTAACTCTTAAGGGACTGGAAATAACATATTTTAAGTGTATTCCAAAAATCCAAGTGTTTAGAGCTTGGAAAGTAATTTTATAAAATTTGAGGACCAAATTGTAAAAGATTAAACTTGAGGACCAAAATACAATTTCCAGGACTTATGCAGTCCATGCACCTGGAAATACTAATTTAACTATAACATAATTATATCTTGGACCCAAGGTTCAAATTTCATATCAATTGGACCCCTAAAAGCCTTAAAGGCAATTATTTCAAAACGGGACAAAAATGAGATTTTCAAAAGTTAAGGGACCTAAACTTATTTATTTTTAAAACTGCTTTTGTCCCAATATCCCACTAACCATAGTGATATTTTTCAACTGGAATCACATTAAAAGCCCTTCGGTTTGTGAGTTCCAATTATTTTAAACTTAGAGCCCGAAATGGCAATTTTAACAAATTTGGGGCCAATATGAGAATTTTATAAAAACTCGACCTCAAAACTTCAAAAATCTGAATCTATGAACAATTTTAAGAATTTAGAAACTGACCTCATAATGTTTCAAGGTCGGGATATTTATTTATTCAATTTTTAACCCCAAAAGTATTGGTTTTTACAAAATCGGGGCTAAATTGTAAATTTTCTTTTTATCAAGGACCTAACTCTAATTATTTTACTTTTACTAAAACAGCCCTGGACCCTCTGACTTCAATTTTTAATTAAAATATTTTATTTTCTCAAAAACCCCTTGACTTATCGGACCGCCTTGTGGATTAATACCCCTTCGCAGGCGACTTTCTCTCTTGCGATTTGAATCTATAATGGGACTTATGTTCCACCTAATATTTCAAGATATCGAAGATTTCTTATCCTCCCGATAATCATCTTCATCCAAATAACTCCACCAACGCCATAATTACCTTACGCAAATGTTTGAAAACTTTTCATGAGCTAACCCCGATCAATATACTTTCATTGCTGGTTGACTACGAACGTGTATTCAATTTCTTGCTGAGTCAACTTGGTGTCGAGCTCACGGTCGGAGTGGATCGTCGGGGGATGGAACCGGGCAACTCGGCTGCTATTCCACTCTTGGCCCCATCGTCCCAATCCCGCAACGGGGGGATCGAGTTGTCGAGGAAGCGGGTAGTACTTGAGTATAATCATGATTATGACAAATCCGAGCACTTGCTAGCTCCATGTGATTTTGTCTTTGCCTCTGGGCGATAAGGTGACAGTCTTGACCATCTTGCTCGGGGAGTTACAAGGAAAAACGAAGGAATCGGGGCCGTGTCGATCCACACGATTCCAGGAGTTAATCGGTTTTCCGTTTGGTTGGCGCTACAAATCCGTGCACGCAATCGCTCTTGTATTGCATAGGTTGGCGCTACAAAACCGTGCACGCAGCCGCTTACTTGTATTGCATAGGTTGGCGCTACAAATCCGTGCAAATCACTACTTGTCTTGCATAGGATTGGCGTTACAAAAATGTCGCCAATCCTCCCATTTGCTTGGACCATAGTGCCTTGACCAATCGCTTTTCTTAATCAGTATAAGTATATTAATTAAATATATTTATCACGACGCTTGTGGTATGTGTGAAATCATGCATCATCTCTCATGCGTTTTTCATACAACTAAATTTCTCGCATTAACTAATTATATCGCCACACTTACACACGATCACCCATCCACTGAGATTTGTCTCATTCCCTCATGTTTTCTAACCTTTAGATGAAGAGTTCGGCCGAAGACATCGAACCTACTGCAGATTGAATCTCTATCGGCGATGTGGAGCGATATTTCCTTTTATTTATTTTTTGTTGTTGTTGTTGGACTCCTTCATTTTATTTCTTTTGACTGTAAGTTAATTAAGATAATCTTTTGGGTTGTATTCGGATCTTTGCCAGGACACTTAAGATATAATTTGTACGTGGTTGTTATAATTCCGCATTGCATTAGACTATTTCACTTGAGTTTGGTACCTGGATTAGGCTCGTTGATTAATTACTGTTTAAGTGATTGATTGTTGTCGCGTCACGTTTGGGCGTGGCTGATTATGGGTATCGAGCTCGGCTAGTAAGATGGAAACTTACACCGAGCCGACCCAGGAATAGGACCACCGGTGTGTTGGGTAATCACTGTGACTTGACTAATTAAGTTGTGAAATCGATTTCAAAAATGGCATAGAACCATATTATTGATGTTTAGGTTAAGCTAAAATTTATACTTGGAGAATCCATAGTCATACTTGATTTGACTTAGTGACTTTGTTGACTTTCCTTAGTTATTCTTTCTCGTTTCTTCCCCTATCTTTTCTTACTTGACCGATCCTTCTTAGTTTGGCTTGTTTCAGATGGAGCCGACGCCTACCTATCTGGTGGGAATTATTGGAGTTCCCGCCCGAACGTGATTACTTCCGGCATACGAACCATGGCACCGGGAATACGCCCGAGCTATCTCGGAAATTGGCGGAAAAACGCCGCCGCAACAAGAACCGACACACCTTCCTCGGCAAAGAGCCAGAGGGAGAAGAACAATCTTACCCTCCTTGCTAAGGATCGCGAGGATACAATCCGTGCTCGCGAGGATCAAATCGGTCAATCCAGAACAACTTGGAAGTTACTCGCACGAAGATGGAGCGCGCGCGAGAAGGCGGAAAGTGGGAAAGGGAGGCATACATGTCGAGAGGCACCATCGATCGTCTCGAAGATACTATCATCAAACAAATCGGTGATAGAGGACCTCACATGCGCTTTCGGCGAGGATCTTCTTTGGAAACTGTGCGCCCGGCTAATGCACCCACCTTGCCACCACCGGGCGGAACCCATGCCCGACTTCGAGGCCGATAATGAAGAGGATCGAGGAGGATCACGAAGAAGATCGAAGAGGATCCGATGAGATCGATGGAAGATGAAAGCCGCGGCGCGCTTGAAGCCTTATCGATGATGCTCGGGAGGCTGGAAGGCGATGGCAGGCTTTAATCTGTGCGAGTGGTACCTCGGCCCGTCGAGATCCGATTATGGACGCGAGGCGGCTAGTGATGATGACGGCGACCTCACCAAAGTAGATAACTTATGTCTTTGATTTTGTCGATGCTTAATTCCATCTGTTGTATTTTGTTTTTCGATTGTACCTTAATCAAGTTGTATCGACTCTGGTTTATCTTGATTTTATATTCTTGTTGTATGAACTCATTCGGTGTATTCAAATTTCACATCAATGAATATACTTTTTCTACTTATTCTATGTCTTGTGTATTGTTGTTGTGATATAACTTGTTATATGCAATCTTATTGAAATCATTCCTTTCACGAATTGTAGCTGAAACTAGCTAAGTACATGGCTGAAACCGTGGACGAGGGAGACCCGTACGTATTCCCCGTAGGTATGTGGATGTACCCCCAGGAATTACCTCCACGAACTACCACCCCTCTCCGCCAATCACGGGAGATAACCTAAGCGCAGACCATAGCCTTGAGATATTGGTTTTATGAGGCAACAAACGAGCACTGTCGGCTGGCTCATGAACTACTTACGAGAGCGAATGGCCGCACCTTGGAGCGGTTTTTGCGATTCGACCCCAGACTTTCTTAGGGGAGCACGGATGACGTGAAAGCGAGAAGAATGGATCGGGAAATGCGAGAATATCTTCAATGCTCTCCAATACTCGGGAACAAAGGATTACGCTGCCGTGTTCCGACTAGAATCATTTGCTCGAGATTGGTGGAGAGCAGTTGAGAAAAGTGGGAACAGGACCAAATAGATAGGACATGGGAAAATTTCTGGTTGAATTCAATGAGCAATACATACCTCAAGTCGTGAAGGAGGCACGCAGGGATGAATTCCATAGGTTGAGACAGGGGAACATGTCTCGTGGCCCGATGTAGTCAATTCCCGGTTATCCAAATATGCCCCAGGAACAATCGGCTGACACGGACGGACAAATTGTATAAGTTCACACGGGGGCCAGAAGGGAACTCGAAAACAACTTTTGGTATTGAAATAACAACATATCGGCCCAGCGATAAGCGACCCTCCGCGTTGAGTCGGACTTAACCGCATTAGTCGATTAAATGAATAGGCCGTGAGCGATCTCTCAAGAATGTGATTGGACAACCATCAAGGCCGCCGCATTAAAATTCAAGAAGGGCGATTGTTAAGGCGAGAAAAAGGAAAGACCGTCTGAGAAAACCGGCGAAGTATGTACATTACCAAAAAGGTCATCTCGCCAATGATTGGCGTAAACATGGAAGGTGTTCTGTTGTGGTAATAATCAACACCAACAAGGATTGCGAAATCGAACCAAGCGGTGCAACGAGTGCAACCTGCCCGGCTAACGGCGGGAGGTAGCAGGCAAGGATGCTGCCGAGCATTTGCACTAGCCGGACATGAGGCTCCGGAGGCAACAGACGTGGTGGAAGGCACGCTTCTAATATCTAGCCACTCACGCTAAAGTACTATTTGACCCTGGATCAACGCATTCATTTGTCGCACCCATTTTGTATACAAGTTGCATGCATGCATGGGCGTATGCTATAGGGTTTAGAAGTGTCCACTCCTATGGGCGCAAGCCGATCAACGATATTATCTATAATGCATGCGAGTTAAGATTGATGAGATAAACTTTCCTGCTGATTTGATCTTACTACCTATGTCCGAATACGACATTATATTGGGAATGGTACTGTTGTCGCACACCATGCACAAATGGTACCCATCGCAAGTCCATTAAAACTATGTGAACCCTGTAAGGCCGAAGTGGAAATTTGGGAAGGGCACGGAGTTAAGATGCCCAAATCATTTCAGATGAAAGCGGGAAAGCGATCACTAGAGGGCACAAGGGTACTTGGCGTTTTGTAATTAACAAACTAAAGGTTGAGACACAAATTAATCAAGTACCTATAGTATCGGAATATACAAATGTATTTCCACAAGAACTCCACTTGTCCTCCGGATAGGAAGTTGAGTTCACCATCGGTATTACTGCGAACCTTGCCGATCGCGGAACGCATAGAATGGCTCTGTTGAGTTGCAAGAGTTGAAGACTCAATTACAAAAGGCGATGGATGTGGGATTTATCCGGCCAGAGCACGTCTCAGTGGAGAGCCTGAGTCTTGTTTGTCAAAAAGAAAGATGGCACATTAAGACGTGTATAGACTATCGCGGACTTAACAGCGTGACCATCAAGAACAAATATCCCTCCAGGATAGCCAATGACTGTTTGATCAAGCTTCCAAGGAAGCGGCGATGTACTCAAGTTTGATTTACAACAAGGATATTATCGATTAAAGATCCGTGAAGAGGGCGTTTCCAAAAGCGATTTGGGGCCGGATATGGACACTACGAGTTTGTAGTGATGCCTTTCGGTCTAGCAAACGCACTTACCAGTGGCGTTTATGGATCTAATGCATCGAGTCTTTCAACCTTATTTGGATCAATTCGTAGTGATATTCATTGATGACATACTCAATACTCCAAGTCTAAAGGGAGCATGGCGTCATCGAAAATTGTTTTTAGAGACACTACGAGCACAAGCTGTATGCAGGTTGGCAAGTCAAATTTTGGCTTAGTCGCATTCTGCTTGGGACACATAGTATTCGGCAGGATCGCGTAGATCCTTGAAAATCTGATGGTTGAATGGAAAGAACCGGAGTGCAGTAGAGAGATAGAAGTTTCTTAGGACTAAATTTGGATATTGCTCGAAGATTTATCGAATTTCTCCAAGATAAATGCGGACCACTCACTCGACTAACCCGAGAAGCAAGTCAGTTTGAGTGGAATGACAAGTGTGAGGCTAGTTTCCAAGAAGGAAGAAGCGACTTACTACGACTCGGTCTTAGCCGCTTCCAAAGGGGAGAAAACTTTGTCGTCTCTGTGACGCATCGAAAGGAAGGACTAGGAGCGTGCTCAAATGCAGAAGGAAAGGTCATTACTACGCATCACGAAAACTCAAGCCGTATGAAGCCAATTACCCAACCATGACTTGGAATTGGCGGCAATAGTGTTCGCGTTAAAAATGGAGCCCGACTACCTCTACGGGAGCAACATTCACTTCGTTTTACAGGATCATAAGAGCCTAAAGTATCTATTCTCTCGAAGGAACTCAATTTGAGGCAAATCGGAGATGGATGGAGTTAATAGAAGATTATCACTTTGATATTCAATACCATCCCGGGAAAGCTAACGTATTAGTGACGCGCCATGAAAAGGCGAGTTTAGCTAGACTAATGATTCGAGCAGTGGAGATCATTAGAAGAATTGAGCACTTGGAATCAGAAGGAAGAACCGTACTCAAATTTCATGTGCTAATATCTCGCTTAAAAAACCCGATCCTCGAACGAACGAGATCAAAGTAACACGAGGATTGACGTGCAACTTCAAAAACTAAAAGAGAAGATACTCGAAGGAGAGAGATCGGAATTCTCGGTGCGGGAAGATGGGACCATCGTATTTCTAATAGAATTTTAGGTACCGAGTGATGAGCAACTTAGGAGCAGAATCCTCTCAAGCACACCGTTAAATACACTATACATCCCCGAGGAAACAAGATGTATAAGGACTTGAAACAACATTACTGGTGGGCAAACATGAAGAACCGGTGAAGTTCGTTGCGAGATGCTTGACTTGTCAACGAGTAAAAAACTGAACACCAACGACCATCCGTTTTATTACAACCGTTGAGAATTCAGTGGAAATGGGAACACATAACGATGGACTTGTGACGGATCTACACGAAAGGACTAGGCATTTGGCGATGATCTTATATGGGTAGTCGTGAGACGACTCACGAAATCGCACACTTCCTACCCAGAAGAAAAGCGAAGCGGCTTAAAAACTTGCGCAAATTTATATCAGAGATCATTCGACCGCATGGAGTGCCCGGTCGATATAGTGTCGACAGACCGAGATTTGTCTCCGGTTAAATGCTTACATAAGGAATTGGGTACCTCTAAGTTTTAAAGACAATGACACATCCACAAATCACGGCGGTCTGAGCGAATAATTCAAACTCTGGAAGGCATCTGCGAGCATGTACGTTGGACTTCCAAGGAAGTTGGGATTCGTACTTACCATTGTGGGGATCGCCATAATAACAGACTATCGAGGCCACAATTGGGATGGCACCCTACGAGAAGCGCATGCGGGCGAGTGTAGATCTCATTACACCGGGAGATTGATGACCAATGGACTCCAAAAGAGAAAGCGAAAGTCGCCTCGATTCCAAGGTGGCCCAGTTTCTAGTTCAGGCCATGGAGAAGGTCAAGTTGATTAAAGAACGGATCCTTGCACAACTCGAGCGCCAAAAGAGTTACGCAGACAAGAGAGAAAGGACTTGGAATTTGGAAGTCGGGAGATGGAAGTATTCTCGGTTTGTCTCCGCGGAAAGGATGATCAATCCAAAGAAAGGAGGCAAGTTAGTCGAACCGAGATATGTTGGACCTTACAAGATTTTGCGGGGAGGATGGAAGTTAGCCTACCGACTTGATTCTGCCAAGCGATGATGCGGGAATGCACGATGTATTCCGTGTGATCGAGATTGAAAAAGGTCAACCGGCGGATCCACGAGCACATCATCACTCGTGATGCTCGCTCCTCCAATGGAAAATTTATCCTACATCGAAAACCAATCCGCATCATTGACGGCTGTGCGTGATTCGTAGCGGAGAGATTCAATGGTTAAAGTTGTATGGCGGAATCACAAATCGGTGGGCGAAGAGGCAAGCGTGGGAGATGGAAGAAGGCATGATGAATCAATATCGGAGTGTTCTAAAAGAAATTTGGGGACCAAATTCTTTTAAGAGGAGTGAATGTGAGACCCCGAATTTTAACGTGAGATCTCGGTATTATGTAGTGATTATTTATTCGACTATGTATCACAAACTATTATTAATGAAACGCGTCGTCGATAATTTAGGAGTACATTCAATTCTTATCCTAATATTTCATCTTATTCTATAATTCATCCCAACCAATTTCCCAATCAATTTGTTTTTAAAAAAAAAAAAATATATATATATATATATATATATTTTTATATATTTTAAAAAAAAAATCGAAAATTACCATAAATGGGAGGTTGTTTCATATTCTTTTTCAAGACCTACAATTATATATGTATATATATATATATATATATATATATATATATATTTTACATATATATATTAATTTTTTTTCCTCAATTTTTGGTCACATGCTTAAAGGATGGACAAACTTTTCTTTCCACCAAATTCTAATAAATAAAAATACCAACACCATGATTATTATTCCTCCAACTTTTGGCTCCTTGTCTTAGGGGAATCAATCATTTTGTTATTTTTTCTTTATCTATCAATATTATTCATTTCATAATTATCATAAAAACACAAGACTTGCTTCCATTTTCCTCTCTAAAGGATCAAATTCTTCAAGCATAAGGTAAAGAATATCTTCATTTCTCCCAACTCTATTTTTCTTCTCCAATCCTCAACCTTATACCTTCACCATCTAATAATGTTGAATCCTTCTTGTTGAGGTACTCTGAAAATTCTTGAAGAATTAGAGACCCTAGATTTGACTACAAACTTGAAGAGGAAATTGAATTTAATATTATTAAGGTGAGAAAATTATGGTTTTAGTATTTTTCTCTTGACAACATGAAGAATTAATTTTTGACTCAAGAATATAAATTTTTGGAGTTTAGGGGCTGACCTACATCATCTCAAGTGGAGGTTAGAGGCTTGAAGGAAAATTTCCATTTTTGAGACTACTTGAAGATATTAAGGTGAGTAGTAACCATTTGGTACTAGTATATTTTCTTTTGACTTGAGACTTTAATTTTAACACCAAAATATGGTTTGGATACCATTTAGGGGCTGATCTTCAAGAGTTTTAGTCAAGAAGTTGATTCAAGGAAGAAGACCACATTTTAGATCAACTCGAGAAACTACTACGAGGTGGGTGGAAAAATTCTTTCAAATAGGTGTTTTAAATTGAAAATATGCATGTAGTATTTTTGTTATTGAGCACTTGAGATATATATTATGTATTGCATGCTATTTTCTTGTATCAAGTTGGAAAAATTCTCAAGTGTTGCTCAAAAAATGTGATTTATCGAAAAATAGGGCATACATGCACATTTTATTATTATACTTGATGAAATTTTTGTATGAGAAGGATATGTATGTGTATGACTCTTGAAATATATGTTTTGAATGATTTATAACCTGGACAAGTCGAGCATAATTGATTAAATTTCAACTTTTGGACTTAAAATGTAAAAATGGAAAGTTGGTGGACTTAATTGCAAGAAAATAAAACTTAAGGGACCCCTCTGTAATTTTCGATTTTGGGACTGAACTCAAGTTCA